>CAWUFW010016100.1:0-326619 GCA_963921515.1 Calotriton arnoldi
CAATGGTGGATGTGTGGTGTACACGCGCTGGTGGGGGGTTGTCCGCTTTTTCCGCCCTTGCACTGTGTGCGCTGTTTGCGTGCACTTGTTGTGTGTGTGCCTACCTGCGTCTCCGCGGTACGTTGCGTCCTTGGTGGTGCATCAGCAGTAGCATGGGAAGGGCCTGCAGTGCTGGATTCATGCTCGGGTGCCGCTTCTTCGTTGTCCGTGCTCTGCGTCCGTGTTTCCGCCTCTCTTTCACGTGCGGTGTCTCTTAGCCGTGGGAGCCGTTTGTTTGCGGCATCGTAATTTATACGCCGGGCGGGACGTGTTTCGTCGGACGGTGTGTGTCAGTTGGGCTGCGCCGCTACGTGTACGGGCGCACTTTGATGGCGGACGGTGTTGCTGGCTTGCCGGCGGTGTTTGGCCTACTTTTCGCATCGTAATTGGACGGGCGTGTGGACTGCTGCGTGCCGGCGGTAACTGGTGCTTTTTGCATCCGCCAGCACGGCGGTGGTGCTTCCGCCCGCCATCGTAATGAGCCCCTAAGGAACTAAAAACCACAAAAATGTATTACATTAAATTTCAAAACTACAAAAAATGTAACGAATATATTAAACATAAATTATAATTAAACAATAAATTACATCATTTACATTTAAAATATATACTAAAATACATAATTAAAAAATCTATTTTAAACTATATTTTTGCAAACAATATTAATTACTTCGATATTTTGCACATTGATAATACTTACCTTAAAATCAATATTCTTGACATCAATATTCTTGCTGACGATATTTCCATGTCACGATATTTTAGACTTGATATTTATGTAGGACGATATTTTAAACTCAATATTTTGTTTGAATACCTCGCAAAAGGCCTTCACCACAGTCCCCGGGGAGTCGAGACTCACTATGGAGATTTTGCCCCGAGAGCGGAGACTCCCCCAAGACTGTGGGCCCTCTGCCACGAGTGCGGAGGCCCTTTGTGAATCAGACCCTAAGTGATGTGGGATTCCATTATATACATTTTGTAGAGAATTGTCATTATGGTACATGTATTCTGAATATTAGATGTAAAAATGAAACACAAGCTAGTGCATGGCACATTTTTTATATGTTGTTTTTGTTTACTATTTACCATGTACATCATCCTTCAGCATATTTAAACATTTATAAAGTGGCACAAGGTGTCTTCTGCCACAAGAGCTTACTATTAAAATTATTTTCAGAGAGCACCTTTCTCTATAACTTATCTTTTTTGATAGGATAGTCCTACAAGGAAAGAAAAACACATTCAGCTGTCCTTCGGCTTGCAAGCGGGATGCATAGCTGTTATGCTCTATTTACTCAGACTTCGTCACATTATGTGAAGAAAGCTTGCTTGGTGTCTGTACAGGAATTGCTCTTCATGTGAAGGCAGCTTGCAGTACTACAGTCTGTGATGTATGTAATCTGTGTGAGTGAGGTTTGCTTTTGCTGCTGTCTGAAATGTGTGAAAATGCTAAAACTCTTAGTGCATCTTCCACGTGCGAGGAATGCTTCCAGTGCTGCTGCCCAAATTGGTGTGAGGTGATATGATAGGACATTGCAAAAATGATCATTACTGTGTTCCACAAAGTATGTATCTGAGAGAAGCCTTCACTGCTGATGGCTCCTCTGTGTCAGAAGGAAGCACTCACTGTTACTGCCTGGTCTGTTTTTTATGAGTGATGTGTGCTCTACTCTTGTGTGAGCTGGCGAGTGATGTTTGCTTTGCTGTTGCTTGCACTCTTCCTGTACAGTTTGCGAAGGAAGATTACAAAGTTGCTAACATAGTTTGTCTCCTTCATAAAATGGTAGTATCCAGTATTCCTCAGGTTGATATACACATTCTGAGAATAAGATTAACTAGCACAATGTACTTCTGTGTGAGTATGTAACCTGGGGGATCAGTTAGGTGCCTGAAGTTTGAGGCTGTAGCATTTTCTTAACAAAAGGGCTAACTTAGAGTTATATGACTGAGCCTACAAATTGTGTGTCACCTGAGGGATAATTTTGCTTTCAAATGATTTAACATGTATGATCTTCATAACCTGAGAGCAGCCCTGCTATTAAAGGCCTGAGTGTGTAGGATCTGTTCAATTTGAGGAATGCTGATGGTGTCAGATAGCTAAACTTGAAAGATAGTTTTGGTCTAAGGGACAGAACTGCTGCCCAAACTAGAGTCTGTAGGATCTGTATAACGTGCAATAAGCGTTGCTGTCTCGGAGCTGAGATTGTACAATCTGTGTAACCAAGACAGGTGGTTTAAAGGCTTGAGTTTAGATCACTTCAACCTGAGTAGTTGCCACCTGGTTCTTTAAAACATATATAACACTGGGGTAGCTTTTTTGAGTAAAGACGTAGGGGCCGATTCCGATCTCGGCCGGTAGGGCTCCGAATCGGACTCGGCATTACCGGATCCGATTCGGAGCCCTGTTTCCCGACCGAGTCGGACGTGCGTCCGGGCGAGCGAGTACGATGCGAACGTACGCGAAATCGCCGACTGACTCGTTCGCGGGACCCAACCGCTCCGACCGACTCGCACGGACACGACTCGCACCGCGCAATGGAGACGTTCCCCGGCCGGGTAAGTACGATGCGCGCTGCGAGCAGTCCGACCGACTCGCGCCGTCCGGCTCGAAAGAGCAGTCGGAGCCGCACTTTGGGGGTCCGGGTCGGACCCCCTGTACGCCTAGCCGCGCGAGTCGCACACAGAGGGGACCCATGGGTCCCCCCTACCTGTGCATGTACGGCGCGACCCGTTTCGACGCGTACCCGCTGTAGGGAGCGCCCTTGTTCGCCTCGCACCCATTGAGTCAATGGGAGCCCGCGTACGCGTTGTACGACCGGCTCCCATTGACTTCAATGGGAGTCCGACCGAATCGAGTCCGATAGCATGCGAACGCATCGTACTCGTTCGGTCGGACTGCTAGGGTCCGATTCGGTCGGAAATCTCTCCGGGTCCGGCTCGGTCGGAGAGATTTCCGGCCTGAATCGGAATCGGCCCGAGTGTGCATTAAGACCCTTGTAAGCGGAGGCATTGTTTGTCTGTCAAAAGCTAGGATGTGTTTGATTTGTTTTATATGAGCAAGGCTCAGTTTACAAAATTCTGAATCTGTGACATCTATACTGATCCCAACAGGGGATACCTCCAAAAGTTGTAGAATATTTGGATGCTTAAGAAATGCATCCGTTTCTTTGGTTTGGTGAACTGTGATTGTAGTTCTTGTAAGATGAGGACTTTTGAACATTGTAGCCCTTCTTGCTTAAAAAGGAATTGATACAGGGATTTGCATCTTGGAGATGTGTAATCCGGTGTACATTATACAAATAGGAGGGTCCCCAAAATATGCTTGAGCCTAAGGTCTGAATAATCCTTAAAATGGCGCATGTTGCATGTGATCTGGCCTAAGTGGACATGAATGAGCTACAATGGATAATAAATTCAAATTTCTTCCAAACAGGGGGCCCCAAAATAAGTTTGGTCCAGGGCCCACAAAATTATTAAGATGTCCCTGGGTGTAAGTGCGAACATGCAGGGAGTTGCAATTCAGTATGTGCAAATAGGGAGTGTAGTCCTGCAAGGAAGAGGCGGAGAAAATGTAGGTGGGTTGAATTTTAGTGCTTTAAAGACGTTTACCCCTTGCCACATCTGTAGCGAGGCTGGCCTTGGAAGAGGGAGTGCAGATACAATTCTGACAGAGTGCAATTTGCCGCTCAAGTACAAAATACTGTGTCACAAGAAGAGGTGTTGCGAGTAGGAACCCCAATACCAAAGGCCCCTATGCACAATATGCAGAATCTGAAATATACGAGGCTGAATGTGCCTCAGGCCTCTATCCTCTATGGTGCAACAAGCAGATGCATAAAGGATGTCAACATTTCGAGCGCCTCCCTAGAGTCCATCAGAACCCATTTATGGTCAGCAGTCAGGCCTCCTAGGTCCCTATGATGTTCAAGAGTCCCATCGGTCTTGATCAGTCGCAATGACAGTGCCTGAGGGAGGAGGAGGGTTACGTACTTTGGTGCTATATTAGAAGTAGACCAGAGTGACCAGGTGAATGACCACCCTGTACAATTCCTCATTGATACTGGAGCTGCCTGCTTGACGGTTAGAACTGTTGAGGTCCCAAATCTGCCGCTTTTGGGAAAAGAGATCCAAGTTGCAGGTATTACAAATCCGCAGTGCACAAATAAAGTTTTAGCCCCAGTCCTGGTAAAAATAGGTTAGATCAGAGACAATTACCAGTTTGTAATTTGCGATTCAAGACCTGTGAATCTCTTGGGAGGGGATTTGCTTTCCAAACTAAACTACAAGATTTACTGCACACCAGAAGATGCAGAGATAAAAAATGTCAGGCAGCTGATGCAGAATTCAAAATAAAGTCCCAAGAATCCATTGTAGGACCTTGATTAAAGAAACACAGACAATTGTCAAGTTTCATTAGCAGGTTTATACACAGTTCATGGGAACATAAGTGAGGCAGCAGCATATCCAATTTGCAGGACTTTTTATATATGAAAACCACAGAAAACGCGCTGATACAGATCCAATCATAATACAGAAAAGGTATTTCATCGGCGTACATGATAAGGTGCTGACCAGAGAAGGCAAAAAGGTACACAAGCATTAAGCGCACAACCAATCACAGTTAAATAGACAGATTGCGATACAAGATGGCGACAGGTGAGGTATCTACCTATCCTAATGGCTGAGATCATCAAATGTGTACCACCACCATCAGGCCATTGGTGGAGGTCCCACCGCTATGGGCCCCTGCAGGATCGCCCGCCGCATTAGGATGGCAGGCGGATGGTGGGCTGGCGGAGAGACCGTCAGCCACGCATCCGACGGACTCGAGGAGCCCGTCGGAGGGACTGCAATCCCTACAATAGGGGCGGTGCCTGCTCAGGCACCGCCGTAGGGATTACAATGTCCCTTTCCGCCAATGGCGGTCCGCCCGCCATGAAAAGGCAGGTGGAAAGGGACTTTGGGGGCCCCTAGTGGGCCCCCCTGGCCCTCAGCTATGGGTTCTGGGGGGCACCTATTGTGCTCCCATAAACATCCCTGCACCGTGTGGCAGGCACCGCATGGTGCCTGTCACAAGGTGCAGGGATGTTTACAAACATGCCTCTTAGCAGTAAGGCTTGTGCTGCAGCCCTTTTTCGGGCCGCAACACAGGCCTCAATGCTAAGAGACATGTTTCGGACTGCCTCCACGGCGGTCAAGTCGTAATCTGTCTTGCGGGACCCCCGACTCCCTGTCGGCCTGTCCCGTTCCCGACAGGATGGCGGTCGGGCGCTTGTCCGACCGCCATCATAATCAGGCCCATAATATGAAAAATCCGCTGATAATTTTATGGAAATATTTTCATTACTGTTCCTGTACCCAAAGTTATCTTTCATTACATCACTAATGCATATAATAATCTATGTGAATAAATTTCACATCTGAACAGCTACCACAGAACAGTTGCTTTGTTTCCTATAACAAAGTAAATAACAAAAGTTGCAATTAGATAGCCTTGCTAATCACGTAGACTAGTACATCTTAAAAGGAAATCAGCATCCCAGAAATAAATAGACAAGAACACTCTGAAATAGTTAAGTATTCACACAAATAATTTTATTAAACAAATGGTAACCTTGAAAGTCAGAAGAAAACAAATGTGATATGTGAATATAGCAAGTACTGTTGTAACCCAGTATTGTATCTCATTAATTTTCTTCAGTACCCCTCTTGCCCAGTGAAATTATCTTTCCATTCCATCACTGTCCCTTTCAATAGCTTTGTTCACTGTCATGTACTCCCTTCTTGCTATTGCTGACTGTGCCACAGACTGATTAGTTGCAATGAGGCTAGAGGGGCTGGGTCACTGCAGACATCAGTAGTGTTGGATTCCACTTCCTCTTTTCTGAAAGCATGATGGTGTGAAACTCGGATGTTCTTTTAAGAAAGAGACAGGAGGGGCAGGGGGCACACACCAGTCTTTGCTCTTTCCCAAGAGCCTGTGGTTGTCGTGTGGTTAGACTTTTGCATACTGCGAGAACAGAAAACAGGAGGGGTAAAGGGGAGCTCACACTTGGCACCCTTACTATTAGCAGTAGGTGAATTATCAATTAACTGTAGTGCCATATTTGCACATTTTAAAGTGGGATCAACTATTTTATTTATTCATTTTTCAAATAATGTATAGTTGTTAAAACACTTGTCAAGGGTGTATGGAAAATCATACTAGCCTTAAAATTAAGAAAATCCAAATATTTGTTAAGCATCAATGTTCTGCTCGTGTGTTTGTTGCTCATTCTCCACTACCAAGGTTAAAGGCTGGAACCCATTAGGCTACCCTTTCTACATGTTCTTACAGCGTACATGGAGTCTTTGTGTTGGCGGAATGCCCAGAGCCTGTGATGAACGTTAATGGGAAAGTTAATCTCCACCTGTATAACTAATATGAAGGCATTTGTAGCTTGTCATTTTGTTAAGATCACAAATCAGTTTAAATTGTGTGAATTGTGGCTATCGCACCATGCAAATAAATAGGGAAATTTGTGCTTGGTGCCCCCTCCATTGTTGAAAAAACAGTGGCAGTCCCTACAGCGTGCAAGACAATTTCACACACAATGGACAACAGATACGGTAGAGTGTCCCGCGGACTAGGTCCTGGGGCTCATGCCCATGGATGGCATGACGGTGGGGGAGAAATCCACTTTTACAAACATATCATGCAGATCCATGCGCAGTGTTGTTAGTAGGAGGTGCAGGAAAGTGGAGTATTATGTAGTGAGGCTCATTCGGCTTCACTATGTAATACTCTCACAATATCCCAAAGATGGTCCTTGAATTTACAATAATAAATCCTTAGCTCAGTCCTGATAGAGTGGCAAAGAGCAGTCAGGCTTTACTAGAGGAACATGCGTTTCAGAGCGCAAGCATGGATGATAAGTAATTGACATGACTCGAAGGAAATCTGACACCAATTTATAAATATAAAGCAGAATTTTATATTAATTTAGACTCCAAAACAAATACAATCGGATGAGTATAACCATAGTTATGGATTTTAGAAGCAAACATATATCAGTGCATTTCACTACAGCAAAACGTTATCATTGCGGTTGCTGGGGAAAAGCACTAGTGACAATCGGTCACTTGCAGGTCGAGTTACGTGGAATCCACGGGGGTTACGGTGATGCGAGTCCCAGGACCAAGTCACAACTGTCAGTTCAGTTTTACCTGTCCCGAGAAGCCCGGGTGAAGAGTTATCCTGGCTGTCCTTAGTGCTGAAGCGGGAGCCGCAGGAGAGCTGGGTGTACCGCTTATACGGTGTTGGTGAGGAAACGGATGCAAAAGGTTGACAAAGGGGCCAATGCTGTGGTCGTTTGGAGGTGCTAAGAAGTTTCCTTATGCTGCAGCATGGAATAAAGATGGTGGTAACTGGACTGGTCACCAACGAGCCTTGGCAGCGGTAAGGTCAGCTTGGAGTTATTTTGACGTCTGGAGGTCCGGGGAAAAACGGTAGCCCCCTGTAACTTGCTGGAGGTCAGGACTATGTTACCCACAATACACTGGGCCATCTACTTTAAGGTGACCACTCGGAGGGCCCTTTTGCCAGCGATTGTGCAGGTTATCGCTCCTTTGCTTTGTGCAGGTCCTGAAGTCGCAGACTCAGGTCTCTTCTTTGTCTTTTGTTGCAAGTCTTCTCAGATCTGAGGTTCTGGTGCCAAGGGTGGCCCTTAAATCCTAGATTTTGGGGCGTTTGGGGTGTGGGTGTAATTGGCCGATGGGCTACGAGCCTCAGCAGCTAATCTGTCCCTGAGGTGACCACATCCGGGGGTGTGTGTGTACCCTTTTCTACCCAGAATCCTCTATTCTGCCACTTTTTTAAAATGCCAGAAACCTTCCTAGGCTGTACAGTCCTGGTAGCCCACCCTAGGGGTGTGGCTAGCCTTCTAAGGGTGTACACCACTTGACTATCTAATTTTCAGTCACGGCAGGTGCAGGGAAGCGCGGTGGGGTGGGGGCGCGCAGGGGGGGGGGGGAGTCAACAGACGATGGAATAGAGAATATAAATAAATAAAACCGTTGTCTGTCGACTTCCCCGCCATCCCCGCCCCGCTGCGCTTATCTGCACCGGCCGCAACTGCATATTTTCCCACCTGCCCAGGTGCAAATGTGTCTGGGGCATGGGGAGGGCTGTTTCCTCCTTTGGGAGTCAGCATGTTTGCATATCAGAGGTGGTGCATGCCCTGACGCTCCCCGCCATGATGTGCCACTTCACTAGCCATTCTGTCAGGGACGGAGATGTCACCTCCTTCCCAGGCAGGATTTTGTTTCTGACTCCTGGGAGTGTTCACACGTCCTGGCAGGAGGTCAGATTCCTGTCTTGGCGGTAGCAGCTGCAGGCTGTCAGCCAGGGCACAGGAAAGGCTTTGAAAACCAGGTGGGCAACCTCTAAGGTAACCACCTGGGTGCATGTCACATCAAACCCGACATGGGAATCATTTCAGGGGTGAAATTGTATATCAAACATGACTATATTCAGTGGTACCATAATGAAGCTGGAAACCTTGGTGCCTGGGTGCCAGCCCATATTATCCCATGGCCTCCTGATCACTCATAGTAGGCCTTACTGGAAAGAGGCTACTATAGGGACTTATATGTCCACCTCTTTAATAAAATGCACCCTGACTCCTGGTCTCCTGAGGCTTACCATAGGGGTGACTGACATATATTAAAAATAGTGCTTTGACCTTGCCACTCATGGCGAGGGCAAAGTCGAGTTGGAGCCGTTTGCACTGTTCCTGAAGTCTGCAATGGCAGGCCTGCCGTCATCTGTTTACTTGGGTCACTGAGGGTGGCACAAACAGTGCTTCAGGCCCTGGTGACCCCTTTAACATCCATTCCCTGGGTACCTTTGGTACCACTTACTAGGGACTTATAAGGGGGTTAAAGTCATTGCCAATTGGGGATGCCAATTCACATTAATCATATTTGGGGGGAGAGCACTGGCGCTTGGTTAACAGGCTCCAGTGCACTTTCGGAGTCATACACCAGCAGCTAGTAGTCCAAATGGGGGAAACAGTGGGGTGAAACTTGCAAAAAGCCTGTTTTCTACAGGAGGCAAGAGGAATGCTCAGCCAAACTAACATTCTTGGGACAAGATCTTGAGATACTAGTTCACCATAAGGTGCACATACTTGGCACAAGTATGAAGGTGTCAATAACTGGTGCTGTAGGTGATGGTCTCCCAGCATCCTTGCCACCACAATGAAGATGAAGTGCATGAACGCCCTTGCTTTCTGCCAGAGACTTAGATTGGGTCAAAGACAGGTGTGACTGAGTGTTTGTGGAAATCTGTGGAATCAACCGTTGGTGAGACACACAGTAAAACTTGCAGACAGCGGTGAACCCTCTTTCATGCACACATTTGTTTCATGCACAAGGAAGCGGGAAACTGACTATAGCGGCCTAATTGTGCTCTACTCACACACCAAGCAACCCAGACTACTATCCTGGGGAAGAAGAGTGGCGCAGTAGAACAAGAATAATGGATCATCCAGGAAAGTGGCCCCGAATGGCATGGGCACTACATTATGGCAGGTAAACGGTCAAGCAATAAAAAAAAACGATGCACAAAACTGAAATACCCTCCTCTTGTAGCAACGAATGCCGTCCCAGCACTGCAACCGGAGGCCCTGCAGTCATCGGGGAACGCAGTCAAAGGCCATCGACCTTCAGGGACACCCTCAGAAGTAGTTAGTCACAATGTAGACAGTGGTGAGAAGTCAAATCAATGGAGCACACACTGCTACCACGCTGTGACACTAATCAAAATCAGATGAGCATTCTCTTCTACCACGCTATTCCACAAGTACCAAAATTAGTGCAGCATTCCCTGCTACCACACTGTTCCACAAGAACCAAGATCAGCGGAGCATTCCCTGGCTGCTAACACGCTATCTCACGAAAAGGTCATACCACAGACTCAACAAAGAAACAACAAGCATAATAAGCACATGCAGGATATCCTGAGATACACCTGTGTAGGAAACAGGCAATGTTAAATAAAGTAAGCAAAAGTGCAAGGAGCAGGAGAAAGTCTAAGGCTGGTGCAGTGAGGACACTTACTATTGTTCACTGTGGAGAAATAGAGAGACGCGAAAGACAGAAACCTCAAGCCACAGAGGTCGGGGAGGGCAGAGCTGTCACCTCGGAGGCGTCGTCCGTCCACCGATCCAGAGGGAAGGCTGAAGAGAAGAGAAGCTGTGTCCAGAGTGCACCGCCTAGGACTGCATTCCTCCACCAAATGTAGAGCCTTGATTAAAGAAACAGAGACAATTGTCAAGTTTCATAACCAGCTTTATACACAGTTTATGGGAACATGTGTGAGGCAGCAGCATGTCCAATTTGCAGAACTTTCTCTAGGTGTTTTATTCATAAAAACTATAAAAGGCGTGTTGATACAGATCCAATCATAATACAGAAATGGTGATTTATTCAGCATACATGATGAGTTGCTGACAAGAGAAGTCAAAAAGTTACACAAGCGTTAAGAGCACAACCAATCTCAGTTGAATTAACAGCTCGTGACACAAGATGGCGACAGGTAAGGTGTCTACCTAGCCTAATGGCTGAGATCATCAAATATGTCAAAACACCAGATTACAAAATACCCTTGCAATCAGTTGGTGTTAGCTGTAAATGGTCATTAACCTATGAAATTAGCAAGAGAAGCATAGCAACAGCTTGTCATGTACACTTGTGGCTTGGTCATTTCTCAAGGCCTCGCGGTTACAGCTAAAGTACAGACAGTTCAAGTTCTTTTAAATGCCAATGGCCTGTGCACCTTCTGCAGAATTGCTCCTATAGAGTTTCACAAAATGGAACCTGAAATAATATGGATTCCACACTATAGCCAGGTTATATACTGTCCTCATCAAAGAGGATTTGCCCCCTGGTTTGAAGGAAACAGTAAAGCAAGAAGTGTGGGACTTCACAGGGAGGGAGACTGGGCTAATCAAGAATGCAAGGCCCCTAAAAATTACCTTAAGGCAAGATGCAGTTTTCTCATAGATGCCCCAATCTAAGCTCTCACCAGAAGCAATACCTGGCATCGAAAGCATGTTAGAATAGGGCATTCTGAGAGAAGTAAATCAGGAATCCATGTAACTCTATGATCATGGATTTTCAGAAATAAAAAAATAATGAAGGATAGTACAGAACCTGAGAAAAGTCAACAAATATTGTTGTTCCATGCTATCCAGTGGTGCCAAACCCTACCGTAATCTTTTTCCAAATTCCCCCATGTGGTTAATGGTCATTGATTTGTGTCAGGCATTTTTTTACATTGCTTTACAGGAGGACAGTCAATACCTTTTAGCCTTCAGATTTCAAGATAAAACTTTTGTGTGGTGCAGAGCTCCTCAAGGGTATACCAAAAGTCCCTCAAACTTTAGTCAGATACTGAAGAAAACCCTGGAGACCCTACAGATGCTTTGCAAGTCGACATTGGTGCAGTATGTGAATGATCTGCTCATGGCATCTGTGACCAAAGAAATGTGCAGACACAATACATTGTCCCTACTCAATCATCTTGCCGAAAATGGGCACAAAGTTTCCCCTGACTAATTGTAGTACTGTCAGTAGGAAGTCTGGTACCTAGGACACCAAATTGAGAAAGGAGCAAGGAGAGTGTCGTACAAGCGCATCTCCACAATCTTGAGGATGAAGCACCCTTCCACACATAGAGAGATGAGAATGTTTTTAGGAATGGTGGGCTACTGTTGCCAGTGGATCCCCAACTTTTCCCTTGTGGCAAAGTCCCTACAGACGCTTATGCACAATTAGATCAATGAGCTGGTATCAAGTGATGAAGAATGCATGCAAGCCTTCCTAGAGCTCAGAAATTTGCTTCTTAGTGCGCTAGCTCTAGGAATGCCAGACTACAACAAGAAGGTCACCTTGTACTGTCACTGTGACGGATGCACACCGTCTGTATTAACACAAACAGATGGGGAAGTGAAGAGGCCAGTTCCATTCTTTTCAGCTACGCTCGATCCAGTGGAAACTGCGCTTCCTGGCGGCCTCAAAGGAGTCGCTGCTGTCAGTTTGAGCATACAGCAGAGTGAAGGGATTATCGTTGGTCATCGACCTAATTGTCATGGTTCCACACTCGAATGAAATCCATGTGACCCCGCACTCGAACACAACACATGACCAGGTGAACAGGTGATTTTGGCCACTTAAAATGTTTCGCTGCAGAGGTGCAACTCATTGAACCCTGCTACCCTTTTGCCAGCTCCCGCAGATGACAAAGAATTTGACCATAGTTCTGTTGCTGTAACAGAGTTGTGCACTAGGCCAAGATCAGACATTCTAGACATGGCCCTTGAAGAATCTGATCACACATTGTTTGTTGATGGCTATTGTTTTGAGAGACAAACGCAGTATCTTGGGAGCAGCACAAGCATTTGTAAAACAAATGGGATTGTGGAAGCCTCCTACTTGTGTCACGTAACATCTGCACACATGGCTGAATTAATCGTTCTGATAATGGCTTGCTGTGCTTCTGATGGGTTGAGAGTTGCCATTTATTCTGATAGCTAATATGGATTTGGCGTGGTGCATGACTTAGGGCAGCTGCGATCTCAGAGAGGTTTCTTGATCTCCTCTGTTTCCTCTATACGAATAGCCTGTATGTAAAAAACCTGTTGGAAGCCCTCCAGTTGCCCAAAGAAATAGGAGCAGTGAAGTGTGCTGCCTACAAGAGTGGCAAATATTTTCTCACCACAGGGAACAGATGCACATAGGAAATTGCCAGATACTGCACTTTTGAGTTCAGCACATTTCACTTATACAAACCATGTATTAATGAAAGCGGGACAGTCCTGAATATGTTATTAAATATTGTACAGACCTTCAGTGTGCTTAGAGAATTCCAGCATGAGGCTCCCAAAACTGAAAAAGAAAAATGGGAGAAATCAAGGTGTGCGAAGAATTCAAGTGACATTTGGGTGTTGAAAGATGGCAAATCGTTTCTGCCCAATTCCATGTTGTTGGCTATGGTCTATAATTTGCACCGCACGACCCATGTCAGTCGAGATGGGATGGTACAGACCATCAAGTGTTATTGGCACAACCCACACTTTATTGTCATGGCCCAAAGCCTGTGTCAGAGATGTATCATATGCCAGAAAGTAAACACAGGCAGAAAAACGATTGTGACAGTGAGTCATGCAGAGAAATCAAATGGCTCTTTCAATCGGCTCCAAATTGACTTCTTGGATATGACCGGTGTAACCAGCAGCTGTATATCCTGTTTTTCGTATGTTTGTTCTCAAGGTGGGAGGAGACATACCCCGACTAGGCAATGTGACTGTCTGAAGGTGGCCAAACTACTCTTGAGGGAGTTGATCATGAGGTTTGGCATGCCTTGTTTATCTTGAATCAGATCAAGACAGTCACTTCTAAAGTGAAGTGATAGAGGTGTTATGCATAGCCGTAGACATTGACTAGAAATTCCACTACAGTTATAGGCCAGAAGCATCAGGAGTGGTAGAGAGGGTAAACGGGATGATCAAAGCTAAGTTTGCAAAAGCATGTGCCTTCACATCTTTAAAATGGCCAGATGCACTCCTGCATACTTTCCCCTCATGAGATATTGATGAGGAGAGCCATGAGAATTACTTCTGTTCCTGCAGCTGGGCTTGTGAATATTACAGATGACCTAGTTCTGGACTATTTCAAAGGACTGGCTTATGTGGTGCGTTCTATCTCTCACCAGGTCGACTTGGCAACACCAGCTATGAAGTCTGACCCATGTCACAACCAGAACCCAGGAGACTGGGTTCTCGTCAAGAAGCATGTGGTCAAGTTGTGCTTGAAGAGTATTGGAGAGGATCTTAACAAGTAATCCTTGTGACCAACAAAGCCGTGAAATGTGAAGGTGTTCCTAACTAGATCCATGCCTCGAATGAGAGAGCAAGACATGTAGAAGAAAAAGTTGTGACAACACCCACTGATTTTCCAAGTCTAACTCGTTTCGAAGTTTCTGAGGCGTCACAGGAAGAAGAATAGGTCTGACTTGAGAGTCCTCAGCATCACTCGCCTGAAAAGCAGTCAAAGCGCAGCTCAAGTGTAGCACCAGGGTCTCTGGCACAAGAATAAAGACAAAAATCAGGCCTGAAGCTCCATATCCGCCGAGCCCCCGGCGAGTCCTGGAGAGCAGAGGTAAATCATACAGAACCCAACGCATTGCTGGTGGAAACTGATGCAGGAGGAGCAACCGGAGTGAATTCAGATTCCGTAGGTTAGACCGTGCTCCACGAACCAGAAGTAACAAGTACCTCAAGGGAAACAGTACATCACGAAGGTGAATGGGTAGAAATGAAAGCAAGAGAAGGAGAGTACTAATGAAATCAAGAAGCTAGAGACTACCAGAGATGAGATGGAGGTAGAAAAACAAGAGGGCGCTTAGCAAGGAGAGCTTAGGTGACAGTGACTTCAACCGACCGGAAACAAAAAGGCCAAAGAGATTGAGAAAACCTAGCAAGTATTCAGGCAGACTGGATTTAACTTGTGAAGAGTGACACTGACTTAGATGACTTTGAAACTGACATTGATGAGCCCCCATGAGAATCAAAGACTGTAATGAAGTAGAAAAGAACGTTGACTGAAAACCTTTGAAGCGTGCAGTACCTCGCTGAAAAGAGAAATTATTTTTGAGACAATTGTACCTTAGGCCATCGGTTAGAGGACCATAGAGCACATTGGTACCCTGCTGAAGAAGATAACGATTGCTGCAGATTTCGAGTTAGGGTAGAGACCATAGGGTCGAGTGCATCAAACTAACTAAAGCAAATACTGAACTGAAAGGCAGATTTTTCTTTTCCTGCATTGAACTGTAAAGAGGTTAACATGGCATTTAGGGCACAAGTGTGCTGACAAATTGTCCTAGTAGTTTTGGCCATCGTCATAGTAGTCACCGTAGTTGGCTTGCTATCAGATTTCTATCTTCTGAGTGGAACTGCCTCACCTAACAATATAATAAATCAAATGACAGAACTTAATAAAGAAAAGTTAGAAGGGAGATTTTCACATGCAGCAAATTATGGTTACACTGTTTATTATAGAATGTTAGCTGAGTATATGAGACGTATGCATGTGGAAAACTGTTTTCTTTGCTCTTATCTTCCTATTTCTCAAACCAAGAGGGTTGACATACTTCAATCTTCCTTTATTATATTCCTTTTCATGTAGTGTGTTCTGGAATCTGTTCTAACATCAAGATACAATTAAGCTGTTTTATTCTGATTAAGAACCACCCTTAGAGAAAGTACCTGTCAGGAAATGCCTATTTTTGCATGATCACCCCAAACCTTTGGACTGATGCTTTTTAAATTCTGAAAGTGCACTGAGACCTGCCAACCAGGCCTCAGTGCCAGTGCTCTAGCCCTCAAAAGGTACATGTCTAATCATTTTATCCACAATTGGCATAAGTTAACTTGCTTATAAGTCCCTAGTGTATGGTACCTTGGGTACCTCGGGCCTATAAATTAACTGTCCATTGGGGAGTGAAGCACTTATTGTGCCACCACGAAGATGACAAAGCAAAGCATGACTCACAGTCCGCCATTGCAGCTTGGTAGAGTGTTTTTAGGTCGAGCCTAGCCAGCGCACATGCGCTGTCTGGAAGACCTGTAGTAATTACAGTATGCAGTGTAATCCCGCCTGCTGCTTGGGATTGGTTCACTCCTGCGTCCCTCTTGTATGCTGGCTCCTCGTTGGTCGGTGCTCCCGATACATCACTTCCTTGTATCGGTCAGCAGCACCGCCCAACTACAGTTTACTTACGCTGTGAGTGTTTTCAAGTTATTTTGTGGACTACTTCTGTTTTTTCAGTTTGTGTTGTGTTCTGATTGCTTATTTTTATTACTGTGCGCCACCGTTTATTTAATCAACACGGCGCGCGCTCATAACCTTTATCTACACAGGCGCTGCGCTTCATGTTTCAGCACGGCGCTCGTGTTTAAGTATTTTTTTTGATTATGTATGCAGCTCACTCCAACCCGCCCCTCCCCTTCACTAGAAAACTATTGTCCCCTGGATTCCATAAGATCTGCTGGCGTCATTCACCCAAGCAGCACAATTCTGTTGGTTGGATTCATAGAAAAATGTATCCTAGCTGCTTTTGTGCACTTTTCTTCAACACAGGAAATTCAATGGTGGCGTTCTGCGACTGGGCGAGGGTGAAGTGAAAGGTTACAGAACACTTCACGTAATTTGTTATTATTTGTTGTACCCCGAGTCATGGCCGGCGCAAGGCATGGGCAGCTGCCCTGGATCCCGAGCTCAGCCCACTAACATGGGGCCTCTGGCCAGTGTCTCCCCTGACTTGGGCCTCGCACCTATGCTCCAATATTGCGAGGCACAGGGAGAGGGGCACTTCTCTCCTGGGCCTCACATCAGAGTCCGGGAGGAGGAGTCGATGCACCGGAGGGGTCCTGCACAAGAAATCCGCATCATCCCTCAGTTTAAGGTATGATTTACAATCACCCTGTGTGCCTTCCTCGGAGTGGAAGTATGCCCTAGCTTAATTACATCTACCATCCTAGCCTCTGCATATCGATATCCTTTTCCCCTGCCCTGTTCTTCCACATTCTGGATGTCCGTGACGATAAAATGCGGTCAATAGTTTATTCAGCGCCATAAAATGCACGAGACCAGGGGACGCTCATTGTGAGAGAATGAGTAATCTCTATTGATCTCGTTAATTAAACCCACATAATCTAAAGCAATGCGAGTCACAGCTTTGTCCAGAAACATTAAAGTCACATAAAAAAGTACAATGTACGACCCGGTGTGTGTAGTGTCGTCCGACATCGTCAAATCGGCAGCGGGCTGCGCCTGTAGGCCAGACCGCGCGGCGTTGCGCAATCAAGACACGGAGCCACTTTTACTTTGCTCACAGAGCTCCGGCTTCCGTGCGTCACTGACGTCACGTCCGCGCGGGCTCAGATTTATTTACAAGGTCACATGACCTAAGGACGACCACACTGCACCCACGGGCTCAGGGGTCTACCGTGAGAAGCCCTGTGGCCCAGTGCACCCATGAACTCGCCTGTGTTGCGCCTGTTGCATCACAGGTCCGACACTACATTCCTCCCCAAACAGATTCTAAAACACCCTCAAACATTATTACTGACGACCCACAACTCAACATGAAAACACAAGATCAGTCTTACATGAGATCATCCTTTAGTCTGCAGGATGGCTCGGGATTACTTCTTAGATGATACCAGGAACTCCCATGCCCCCCCACCGGGTCATCAGGAGGCACCGCCGACAAGACTTCAGGGACCTCAGCACAAGGTGCAGACACCTCGAGACCTGGCGTAGTAGTCTCAGGAGAGGCAGGCTCAGACCCTACCGACTCCTCAGGCTCAAGTCCATCAGCTGGCACAGTCTCAGGCCCCATGGTGCCCAGGGACGCTTCAGCAGACATGTAGAATTTCTTGAAGAAGGACACATTCCGAGTAACAGTCTCAGCGCCACGCTGGGCAGTAATCTTGGTCCCGCTCCAGTGTGTGATGACCCACGGTTCCTTCTCATACGTCAGTCTAAACTTGCTGTCCATGGCACGATTCTGCAGGAGGACCGAGTCTCCCACCTTCAGGGCCGACGGTTGGGCTCTTCGCCGCTTGCTGGCTTGATCATTTTGGTGGTGACGACGTAGTTGAATTTGACTTTCCTCCAGAGACTCCGGACGCCACAAGGGGTGATGAGGGATCGAATCAGCAACCACACGCCCCATGGACAGATGTCCCGGAGCCACTCCGGTGGTGGAGTGCGGCGTCTGTCTATATACTCGAAGAAACGAGAAAATCGCTAGTTCCAGGGACTGATGAGGGTCATGAGCAATGCGGATAACTTTGTTCAGGGTCCGCATGAACCGCTCGGCCTCTCTGTTGGCTTGAGGCCACCTTGGCGTTATTTTCTTGTGAACAATACCAAGAGACGAAAGATAGCTGGCCATCTCTTGACCCTGGAACGGAGGGCCATTGTCAGTTCTCAGTTCCTGGATGATCCCGTGAGTGGCCATCACTTTTTCCAACTTGGGAATGACCTCACTCGCACTCAACGACAGGATGACTTCCACCTCAGGATATTTTGAATGGTCATCAATGAGTACAAATGTGTGCCTCCCGTCCGGAAGACTCCCAAAGTCTAGACTGACACAGGCCCAGGGATGGTCTGGTCGCGGTTCCGTGATTACTGGCGCTGGCGGACTGCTTTCTCCGGTGGCCTGGCACCACTGACATAATCTCACTGCTTCCTCCACCTTTTCGTCCATCAGGGAAAACCACACCTTGGTTCTCAGCCGGGTTTTTGTCTTCACCATCCCCTGATGCCCCACGTGTGCAAGTTTGATGACCCTCGAGGTCAGGGCTGTAGGGATAACTAGGCGATGGCCCCTGAGTAAACACCCAGTGGCATCTTCGTTCAGCTCCTGTCGGACATGGTATAAGCTTTCCATAATTCTTTTGGCCTCCGTGGTGATCATCTTCCACTCGCTCCTGGCATGCTGCCATCGGCTCTGTTTCATGATCAGTATCGCTCGCTGGAGATATTCATCCCAGCGAGTTTCTTCCCCCAACACCTCCATGGACAATGGGATAGGACACGACCTGGCGGTGATACATCGAACGTATTCTTCCGTGTCCTCAGCTTCCGCCTCTTCTTCAGTGGTGGCGGCCCGAGGATGACGCGAGAGGTAGTCCGCCGGGTTCTGGGCCCCTGAATGATACTCCACCCGGCAATTGTATTCCTGCAACTGCAGCATCCATTTCTCTATCCGAGGAGGTGGTTTGGAGGCGGTACCAGTGAACAGGGGCAAGAGAGGCTTGTGGTCCGTGGCTATGACGAAAGGATGTCCATAAACATATAAATGGAAATGTTGGCACCCCCAATGGATGGCTATCGCTTCCTTCTCTATCTGGGAGTACCGTTGGTCCGTACCTGTCAAAGATCTGCTAGCAAAAGCCACCGGAGTCCAATCCTCTTCAGGCCTGCCCTGCTGCAACAGGACAGCTCCGAGCCCTTGTGGACCAGCATCAACAGCCACCATGGTCAGCTTGCGGGGATCAAAGAAGGCGAGTGTGGTATTGGTGGACAGAGCATCCTTGATGGCTTGAAATGCGGTGTCGTGTTCCGGACCCCAGGTCCACGGGACTGCCCCCTTTGTTAGCTCTCTGAACGGCTGAGTGAGGGTGGGGAGATCTCGAATGAAACGGCCACAGTAATTAACCATGCCGAGGAAACTCCTCACCTCGGTGACATTGGTGGGAGCTGGCGCCATCTTGATGTCTCGTACCTTATCAGGATCTGGGGTTACACCCGAGGCCGAGAACACGTACCCAAAAAACTGGAGCTGTTGCTTCAGGAATTCGCATTTGTCACGATGGAGGGTAAGGGCGGAGTCTTGGATTCTCTGAAGCACCTGAGTCAACCTGGCGTTATGCTTGGCGATTGTTTTGGCATATATGAGAATGTTGTCGCTGACGTTTACCACTCCAGGGAGATCTGTCAACAGTTCGTGGATCACATTCTGGAATACCTCGGCCGCACTTGATACCCCAAAGTTCAGGCGGGTGTATCGCCTCAGGCCCACATGAGTGGAAAAGGTCGTGATGTAGCGTGACTGTTTGTCCTACACCAATTGATGATATCCGGATCGGAGGTCGAGCTTTGAGAACCAGCACGCCCCACTCAACTCCCCGATGAGATCGTCGATTGCGGGAGTGAGGTGTCTTTCTCTTTTGATGGCGGCATTGGGCAGTCTCATGTCGACACAGATCCGCACCTCCCCTGGCTGTTTTGGCTTGCGGGTGACGGCAATGGGTGACACCCACGGTGTGGGCCCCGTGACCTTTTCTATGATTCCTGCTGCTTCCAGTTTCATCAGTTCCCTTTCTACCAGTGGTCTGAGATGGAATGCAATACGTTGGTGCCGTAGTGCTACTGGCTGCACCGTGGGGTCTATATGTAGGTGTATTTCTTCCCCCTTCAGCCGCCCAATTCCATCAAACACTGCCGGGAATTCAGCTAAGATGTGCCGAACTGTCTCCTGATGGATTCTGAAGGCAAATGTCACCACTCCCAGGTCTTCCGCGGCTCGGCATCCTAACAGCATGCCCTGTCCGTCTTCGGCAACATATATTTGCGATGTTACGGAGGTGGAACCATACGAGATGGTCGTCTTGAACTTACCCCGCATCACTAGTGGCTGATCTTGTCCATAGCCAAAAACCTTGATCGCGGTGGATGTCAGAGGTGGAGTTGGTTTCAACGCCTGGTACACTTCTACCCTTATCGCCGGTTGTAGGGCTGCTGGGGTCTGCAGAGCTGCTTCCATGTGGGCGGCCCTGGCCCACGATAGTTCTTTGGTCCGCCCGAGGGTTAGAATGTCAGCCAGGGGCTTCCCCGACTCTTCTAAGATTCTTTCTCTGAACTTGGCCGACGCGCACCCTTGTATGATTTGGCCCCTTATCTCTTCCACCTCGTCCCGGAACCCACACATACTTGCTAGGTTCTTAAGGCGTGCATGAAATGTGTCGATTGATTCGTCCACCTGTTGGCGCGCCTGGCGGAAGACGAAACGCTCGTAATCCTGGTTGGCCATGGGTTCGAAGTGCGCTGACAAGGCCTCAATTAGTGTGAGATGTGTTTTGGGGGCCGCTTCATTTATTGATTTAGTGATTCTATAAATGTCTTACCCCCCCAAATGCAGGAGCATGGCCCTTTTCTGATCGTCGTGCACCTGGGTGGCCTCAAAAACTAAGAGTATCCGCTCCACCCATTCTTTCCATCTGGGCGCCTGGGTGGATGGTGGCTCCTCCACCAGGAAAGGCTCAATGGGTGGAATTGTGGCCATTTCTCACTGCAGCCTGCTCCCAGTCGGCGTGTGGACCAGTCCGGGAGTGTAGTGGGCCACCTCCGACCGTCAATTGGGATGTGTCCTCACTTGTGTGCCCTAAGGACCACTCCCTGCTGCACTGCCACGTGGCTGGGCTGCTGCTCACCTCCTTATGGGCCTGGCAGGTGTGGCTCCTGGGGTGAAGATGTGCAGCAGATGCACCTGTGCCCCGCCGTGTATCAGCCAGACGTGTGACACCTTTGAGGGGCCAAGGATGTCCCAGGTAGCTCCCAGGCACGAGCACCGCGTGTGTCTCAATCGCACTCGCGGCCGCCGTGGAGCAGGTGTGGCTGTGGGCAAGCCCCCGCCCTCGTCGCCAATGTAGTGTCATCCGACACTCGTCAAATCAGCAGCGCGCTGCGCCTGTAGGCCGGACCGCGCAGCGTTGCGCAATCAAGACACTGAGCCACTTTTACTTTGCTCACAGAGCTCTGGCGTCCGTGCGTCACTGACGTCACGTCCGCTCGGGCTCAGATTTATTTACAAGGTCACATGACCTAAGGACGACCACACTCCACCCACGGGCTCAGGGGTCTACCGTGAGAACCCCTGTGGCCCAGTACACCCATGAACTCGCCCGTGTCGCACCTGTTGCATCACAGGTCCAACACTACAGTGTGCAGCCTTTATGATGTTAACAAACCCTCTCAGCAACAGTAACTAATGACTCCACTGCATTGTGAGGGCTGATGAGTCTCCTAACACACGGGCTCATTTTAATTATCACAGTCTCATCATTGTCAGAGTGTTGTCAGCGCTCTTTGCTCTGCATTGCTGCAGAAATCCCCCAAAATCAAAGAGCCCAAAAACTATTCAAATATTATCAAGTTTCAGTCTCCATGGAATTCAGCTATTTAATTAAAGACTAATTTGTCCTTTGTGTCTTGTTTCACACCAATCTACCATGCCACTTTTTCACGAAAGCTCTCACGTCCGTCTGTTACTGCACATGTCACAATTATGGGGTTTGTGATAAATGTCTGCAGGTATTTACTAGAAAATGCAGATTATAGTGTGGTAAACACCAAATTCTGCATGTTATTCAGTAAAATGTAGTAATTGGCTAATATTTATCGCACCTGATGGAGGAGTTTAATTTCATCAGCTGTGATAAATACTATACCATTTACCTGGCCTCTCGTACTGACTAAGGGCCCACTATTCGTGACGAATTACAGGACAGTTCAGCATGTAGTTCCAAATATTTTTTGTGAGCAAAACTCAATGTGTATTTGTGCCTGAACAGATGAACATACAAGGTGAAACAAAGTTCTCAATAATCTGCGCTTGGAGTGGTCCAACCAACTCTTAAATACTCTGTGGAAAACTTCTAAACCTTGCACTAGCTAGAATAAACGTTAGGTTGGATAACCGCAAGTAATGGTTGCTTGCATAGTGGGCTTGAAAGGTGCCTAGGCTGCGGAGCCAGACCAAACCTTAAGGCGGATTCCTTCCCTTCTGAAGTGGTCAAATGGGCTGAATAATTACATCTTTCGGAGAAACAGGACCCTAAAGAACTTGTCAGAAGCTGGCTTCTGGTCCCAGATATACTCATTTTTTATGCCATCCAGCACTGCAATCAATGTTGCTGTACTGTATTGCACAGTGGGTAAAATGGTGCAGGACCATATCTACTACAGTGCTGATACTCTAACAATTCTGTTTTGTGTGACCTGAAGCCACTCATCAGGGTGCAGAGGTGAGTGTGCGCTGTCTAGTTCAGATTAACCCCTCCAGTACAAATTCCTATGCGTAGGCAATCACACAAGGACCCCAAGCATTGGACATTTGCTTTACACTACAGAACACTTGCAATGTCTCGATTTTTGAAGAAATTAATATATTTCCATATTTGTTCATGTTCAATCCTGCTGTATGTATGTGTTAGTTTTTGATGCAAAGCCTGGTATGGCTATTTTAGTAAATCGTTCTTTGTTTCAAAACCTATGGGCTCAGATCAACACCTTTAACACTCCCTTGACACAAAGCCACCTAAAGCAAATCCCTTCATCTTCCCTTGCTTAGAAATGTGTAATGTCACCTGGTTCTCATGGGAAGTGCTGTAATGCCCTTTGGGCCTAGTTCCAACTGTATGCAACTGCAAAAAAAGTATGCTATGCATTTTTTGTGCTATGAGAGGAAAAGTTGACTTTTCAAGTGCAAAACATCTTTTGAACTGGGTAACGCTAGTGGTTAACCTGAGTAAACGTGGGTCAGAGTGTATGAATATGAATATTTCGAGTGGCACTGGCTATGAGACCTTTTTCAATTGAACTACCAAACTTTCAAGTAAGAGGAGACCTCTAGGAGGCCTGGTTGTACTAATAACTACAAATTAAGGCTGGTGGCTGTTCATTTGGATTCTGAGCTGGCCTGAGGCATGACAGGAAAACTGAACCTACTGTAACCTGTGGTATCTTGCATCTATGTTATTAAGCTAAGCTTTGGGTTGTTTATGATGTAATGGCGTTCCATTACATCGCTACTGGATGTTTCTATGCTCTCTATTAGGACTTTATTCTTATGAGTCCAGAGTCTGTTTACCTGCCGGACTCCCTTGTAGCGGTCTTCTTTCAGTGTCCAATAAAACTTAATTCTGCAGTTCAGATATCCCATTTCATTGCATCCTTAACTGAGTTGTTTCAAGATTTCTATGGACACACAAAGGACTTGGGGTAGTATTTTTTTTTAGTAAAATTTCATTTTACGAGCTCTTTGTTGTTCTATTTTAACTATGTTTTGAGAGCCCAGTGTTCTTCTGATTGACAACCCCATGTACCACTTTAACCGCTTCTGATGTCTTCTGTTGGAGCTGCGAGCCGCGAATCAGTAAGCATCCGGGTCCGGCGTGCGCATTTTTCTTTCTTTCCCTCCTTTACCAACCACAACACCGCCACTATCCTTAACCCTTTCATACCATGAAGCACATAAGAATTGGTGACACATAACAAGTGATTAGTTTTGAGCTTGGTCATGTAATCACAATTACTCATCTCTTCTGTCCCATAACCTCCTGAAATTTGTTTTTCCTTATAGGTTTCCGAGGCAACCCAATGTTGTCTTTTTAATCTGTTATTGTTCTTTCCAGTAGAAGGCAGATTGATGCATGTCTCATATATTATGGCTCTGATTTACTTTTCTATGCTTTGTGCCACACCTGTTAACGTGTGAGATTTCACTGAGGATTTGCTGTTGATGCGCGTCACAAATAATTATATGCTTTGTTTTGTCTGGTGTTCCTATGGCTGGTGCGAGTGTGTGTGCAGACTCCAGTGTGTTTTTGTCTGGTGTTTTTATGTGGCTGGTGAGTGTGTGTGTGCAGGCTCCGGTGTGTTTTTGACTGGTGTTTTCCTGTGACTTGTGCAAGTGTTTGTGCAGGCGCCAGTGTGTTGGTAAACCTCACACGTACACAGACATCCTTACCATCAAATCTATTCCGCATAAATCCACTACGCACAACACATTTTAACATCTTATAATAACATGCCACATAATTCAAGTACACACACTTCCGCATCACATCATCCCACTTCATGCCACACAATTACAAGCCAATAACACAAACTACATATAATTCCACTCCACTCCAAACCATATAATTACACTCCACACAACACAATTCAACTCCATATAATTTCACTACACATAATTACACTCCAACCTACATTTTACGCAGCATATTTACACTGCACATATATCCACGCTACAAAAAAAATCAACTTTGCAACATGCCACATAATTCCACACCATAAAATACTACTCCACACCATGCCACATAGTACCACTACAAACCCTGCCACACAATTCCACACAAAACAATTCAATGCCACACAGCTCTGCACCACACAACATAATTGCACTTCACATAATGCCACTCAGCTCCACATTATTACACTACACATAATAACACTACTCAATACAACATAAATACACCCCACATAATTCCACTCAATGCCACATACCACCAATCCACATAAATGCACTCCACACCAAAACACACACTTCCAATAAGCATAATTTCGCTCAACGCCACACAATTCAAATCCACATATTTACAAAACACACCACATAATTCCACACAAAACCACATATTTCAAATACGCAACACAGTTCCACAACACACCATATACCTCCAAAACACACTACAAATTTACACATCATACCACAATTAATAATTCCAATACAACCCACATAATTCCATGCCAAACCACAAACATCCACTACACTACAAACCAAAACACATAGGTAAAAGACATTGTCATTTAAAACGCCACTTGCTCTAACTCTCGCAAATGCAAGACCTATTGCATTGCAAATGCTTGTTTAAACTGCTACCTCAACTTTAGCCATGCAAACCAATGGCAAAGCCCAAACCTTCCTGTTTAATATTTATAAGTCACCTCTAAGGCAGGCCAAATGAACCCTATAGGCACGGTGCATTATATTAAAAAATAGTTGTGTTTTATTAACTTTACATATATTGACTGTAAAAAACCCACATTGTCGTTTTTATTGTGCTAAGGCTAGTAGACCCATTGGCTAGTATGGAATTACACTCTGACGACTCAGTTGTGCTAACTTCCAAATGGGACTACTAAATCTGATATTTCAAGGTTGCATTAAACCCGACTCGTTGCTTAAGTTGAATATAATTTGATTATTTTACAAATGACAACTTGTAAAATATAGTAAAGGACAACAGGAGTATGACCCATAGACCAGGTTGAGATCTGGGTAAGTATACGTAATTAACAACAATGTCTCAACCGGATTCAATGAGGCAGGCAGATACAAGTGTATGTACACGACATTACAAAGCAGAAGCAAAAAGGGGAGACTCCCAGTATTCTTTCAAAAGTGCTCATGGCATCATATATTTAAATTCACAGTTTATACAAAACAGTTATAGCAGCACTGTGGGCATAAATTGCGAAGGCAACCCAAGAGAACTTTGTGCACATTGTGCTCATGAAACAATGAGTGGCGGCGCAAGTGACAAGTGGAAAAACACAGCGAAAGATGCAAGGTGATGAAAAAATATATGTACAAGAATCAATGGTTCAGTAGATTTAGTTCTTATCAGTGATTAAAAGGTATATAACTTTTTATGAACCAAGGTTGAGTATGCGCCGTGAGTTGCGCTGTACGGTTGGTCGACGGCATTTCGATCCTATTTAGTAAGGATCATCTTCAGGACCGGGTTGCCAAATTTATTTGGGGTGCTGTACAGTGACAAGGAGAGGCTAGCCAGTAAGTCCACTGGTAAGTCAAAGGATCAGTATGGACGATGGCAGCATGGAAATGTATAGCCGGGGCGTGTGGAGGCTGTGTGCAATCACGGAAAGGAGGAAGGTTCGCTGGTGTGTGGAGGAATCACACGTCCGGGGCAGCGTCGAGTGGCGTCTGCTAAGAAGAATCAAAGATCGTTGGGTCCGCCGTTGTGGCCAAGAGGAAGGAAGGTAGCAGGGTCGGAGCCCCGATCCACTGCGCGGGTCACGCTGAGGGTACCTGGGTAACGAAGGCTGTCGTTGGCAGGGTCGGGTCCCCGATCCACTGCACGGGTCCCAGGGAGGGTACCTAGGAGGCGGGGTAATCGGTCCACGGAATGAATCCAGAGGCCGTAGTGACGTTACGAATTGGTCCTGGCCGCCACGGTTGTGTGCGGTCTAGCCCGGCAACTTGTAAAATATGACATTTTGTTGGCCAAACTTTTCCAGTAGTCGTTTCTGATTGCATACAGCTGCTGTCCATGAGATAGCCTGCTGCCCTACTGGGGAGAGGTGAGAACGACTGTCAGGAAGGGAAACAAAATACCTGCCGAGGGAAGAGGTGTGACTTCCTCCTGGCAGGATGGCCAGAGTGGGTGTGAGCCCAGGCAACAAGCTTTAAAGGGGAAGACACCTTTGAGGGGCAAATGATATTCACACTAGGAAGGGACTGCTCATTTGTGTAGGCAGACAAGCTGGAATCTTGGGCAGAGAGGGAAAATTTGTTGTCAAAGCGGTTTTTCAAGGGGAGTGTAGCTCCAGGTAGCCACACATCTGAGTTTGGTTAGGGAACTCCACACAGCAAGAGAAGGATTTGGTCATCTTGGTAGAGGGCACAATAGTGCACTCCAGGATAGCTAGATGCCACATTTCATAAGAAGTCATCAGGCAGTAGGGGACCTGGTAGCCCATTGGCTAGTTAGTTGTCACAACCCCCTTGGCTCGTAGCAGGCATAAAAGTGGCACCTCTGCCACCCACCTCAGATCACATCTGTACTGGAGAGAAGACTGAAGGACTGCCCTGCTGTTCTGTGGACCCAGCAAAGAGAGACTGAACCAGAGTCTGGACTGCACCTGATGTACCTGTGGACTAGCAAATAAAGGGCCAGGTTCCACACTTGTGGAAAGGCTGTCCATAGGTGCCAGACAGAAGGGGTGATTCCGAGAGTCAGCTGGTTGACTCCCTGTTACAGCCACAGTGCCAAAAAAGCAGAAGCCTGACCACAGCTGAAAGTTGAGGTGCAGCCTTCGAGATGGAGTCTTGACCCTCACAAGTTGCCCCTGAGTCTTCTGGACCCAGAAGAGTTGTCAGAGTGTACTTTGATCACCCTGCAATTACGTTTTTGGAAGTTATAGGAAACCACTGGGTTTGCTCTAACCGGAGACTAGTGGCAACTGGACCTGCACTGGACTTCACCTGGACATCATGGGAGATTGATCCCGGAGGCCAAAGCCACCCCTCCCAAAGCTCGAGGACTAAGGGTTGTCCACCGGAAGACCCACTGCATCAGCTCCACATCCTCAGCATCTTCTAGCATCTTTAGAGTCCTATATTCCTTGCATCAGGACCACTCCATTGACTTCAATGGTGGTTTGACTTAAGAATTTAGAACTGGAGTTGAGACTGCTAAAATCAACAGGCAACTGTACCCCTGGACCTGATTTATTCCCAGTGACTGGCTCCCTATCAGAGTTGGCATGTCCAAGAGTGCCCATACAGCTGTTTTCATTGCTTGTTGTGGCTAACCCTAAACCGCTATTGTAATAGATTACAAAGACTTATTGCACTGAGTGAAAAGTTGTGATTTTTTGTTGCTTTAAAAATTCATACCTGGGAAGTGTCCCAAGATGGCAGCCGAGTAAGTCAGACTTCTTGGAGCTCCGCCGACCGGGACACTGATTGGGGAGGTCGCTGCCATTTGCAGGGGCTTGCGACACCTGATTCAGCACTATATCGAGCCCCTGCATCAAGCCACCACCAGCAGGGACGTTGATGCCGCACAGCAGCCCGGGGTACTCGAAATCCCGGGCCGGCCGCCTTGGAGGACTCAAGATGGCGGGTGCCATGGCTCCTCTGCCTTGAGGAGGAGGTTGGCCTATCTGTGCCTTTCGGCTTCCAGCCTCTGTCGTGACTCCCCCACCGGCACCTAATACCAGCAGCCATCTGCTACATCAGCAGTGACTCTCTCCTACATGGGGGAGGACCTCATACTCCAGCCCGTGGCTGCGGGCTACATCCGTCGCAGCTGTCGCGGTTCGGGGTGCGGGCCGTGGTGAGGCCCTGTGATCGCGTACCCCGCATGGACTCACTGTAACTGAACTGCCGCGATTTGCCCTCCCCATCACTGCGTAGGCTCCCCTGCCCGCTGGCCATCTGGTGGGGTATTGTGGCCGTGTGCTGGCCGGTTCTGTTGCCGCAGCTTCTTCCCTCAAAGGCCTGCCTGCACTTCCCAGCTGAAGAGGCCCGCCCAGGTTTGGGGCCAAGGTGCTGGACATCTCTTGAACTGCAGGCATCCACTGGGCTGTAAAGTGGGGCAAGGGTCTTCATTTCCTTGACCTTCTGCAGCCCTCTGGATAACACACTGCCCCCCTCCTACCTGGCTGGGCATAGCAAATGGAATTCAGAGGCGATTGAGGCAGCCAAGGGGGTCTTGAAGGGTGGTGCTGCCCCCTGTCCTATACACAACCCTCTTGCCCCAGTAAGGGCCATTATTTGTTGGCTGCAGCGGTGTGGCGGCACAGCCCATTGAACCCTCTTCACCTGTATTTCAATAAGGCACCCTGGACTCTGGAATTCTGTGAAACGGTGTCTCAATATCTGTTGGCTCACTTGGCTTCAGCTATACTTTAGCAGCCCACATGCTCTCCAGCCTGACTGGGTGTATTCAAGACGGCACAGTGGGCCTCCTTTTGCTTCCATCCTCACCTAGGGTTCCCACGACGGACCTTGGCCTGGCAACGATATCTGGTTGAGACCCCTCCCCCTCTGGATCTTGCCCCATGCTTCATACAGCAAGTGTTGTCTCTCCGGACCCCTAGCACCGTGGCAAAGAATTAAGCAAATCGTCCCTTACCTAGATCCCGAACACCCTGAAGATGCTGTGGCTGCTGACTCTTTCCATGCACGACCCGCTATCATCTCACCATGCCCTCTCAGAGAAACAATTAGAAGGATTCCTCTTTGAAAGACCTCTTCACTAAGGCTCCTGCAAAGAAGACTAATCAGCCCCACAAAGCGCTGCTGTGTGCCCAGGCTGCGGAAATGTCAGCGACAGAAGATGCACACAGCAGCGAAGCCAATTAGTCTGGCAGGATGAAGTACGCAGTATACGCACTCTTGAGGATGCACATTCGCTCTTGGACATGCCTTCATTCTCGGCGGAAGCACAGGTCTTCCTGCTGCCTCGTGACCCAGTTATGACTAAATTGGAGTTTCCCCGCTCCAGTTGGAGAAGGAGGAAAACACTGAATAAACTGTCCGAAGATGAAAGCTGCAAAGAGCGGGAGACGCTGCTTCGGCAGCTGCAGCGTCGTGACAGTACAATGGGTGCGAACAGTGAGCATTGACCCTTTCTAGTGGGCCTCAGAAAGACCTTTGGCTCCTAAGCGGGGTTCCCTTCTAGGTCATTGCTCATAATCTCACAGCCACCTCCCCCTATTCGTTGACATTGAACCTTCCAGTGGAGCACCATCTCCTCATGGGACCAGTGACCCTACAGTGTCATCGCCGAAGACATGGACCCTCACAGCTCAGTTATTGTTGTTCCCAGTCGGGGAACTTTCTTGTTACACAGTTCCTTATGTGTTTCCCTTTATTTCCTCCTGATGCCCTATATCTGTCTCACCACTCCCTTGGTTTTCCGGTGCCATCACCTACAGGCTAAAGCTGTCTCCTTTCATGTACAAGCAGGGCCTACCCTACCTCGTAATACATACACAGGTAAATGGTGACTATCCTCAGTCTTAATGGTAGGGGTCTCAATGCTCCGGTGAAACGTCTGGCACTGCTGTCCTTTCTCTGGGACATGAAGTGCGAAATTTGTCTTATACAGAAGACACACCTGCTCAAGTCGGACTGGAAGCGCCTGTGCTCACGTTGGTTCCAATGCCAATACTTTTCTTCTGGACTGGCTAAGAAGGCAGGAGTTGCGATTCTTTTAGCATCACGCTTCCCGGCGGGGGTGACACATGTTCATGCTGAACTACCCAGTAGGCTCCCAACACTGCGTATAGACTTACGGGGACATGGGTTTACTTTGGCAAACATATGTGCCCCTAATGAGCTTCAAGAAGCTTTTATACGAGATGCAATCGAATAAAGCTCTTTTGACTTGACTTGAGATGCAATCGACCGGGTGCTGTCCACACCGGATATGGATGTCATTGTAGGAGGGGATTTTAATATAGTGATGGTGGCTCAGTGCGATAGGTCTACGAGACAGTCCGGGGATCTTTCCCTTGTTACCTGACAGTGGTTCACAGATGCAGGCCTGATAGACATTTGAAGACAAACACATCCCACAGACCCGGAATACACCTTTTACTCAGCTGCCCACCACATGTATGCTCGCATTAATTTTTTTCTCACTTCCCCACGAATCACTCAAGCGACAACGACAGCTGACATAGGTGCGGCAGCCATCTCTGTTCATTCCCCCATTGTCCTCCGCGTTGTTCCGCGTGCCGTTCTCCCGGCTCCGTTGACTGGGCGACTTAACGGGAAACTCCTCACGGCCACACATTTGCAGACACCTCAGCGACTATTACCTCCTTTCTAGAGGTTAATGACACACCTTACATCCCCATCTCGACCCTATGGGAAACCCTAAAAGTGGTTATACGGGGACACTTTATTTCAGTAGCACCCACTTCAATAGAGAGAGGTGCGACAAACACCTCCAATTAGAACACAAAGTCAAGGAATTGGAAGACTCTCACAAACAAACCAGCTCACTGGCGACCAGTCGTCAACTGACCGTGGCACAAAAGCAATTAAAAGCAGTGGACATGGGCAGAGCGAAATATGCACTACTTCAGGTTGAACAAATATTATGCCGGGGCAACATGGTCGGCTGTATGCTTGCTCACCACCTTTGTGCGCAGGCGGTAGACCACAGAGTGACGGGGGCTGTGGGGCCTGACGGTGCCCCGCAGCTTCAAGATGAGGGTATTGCCCCATACTTACAGGGACTGGGGGACCCTGACCAAACTGGGTTTATCCCAGAGAGGAGTTGTAGTGACAACACAGAGGGTCTGCCATTTGCTGGACAAAGTGCAGCGCTCCCATATGCCGTCTCTCCTCTTTTCTATTGATGCTGAGAAGGCATTTGACCGCGTCCATTGGCCATATCATCACCCGGACCCGGTCAGTATGGGTTTGAGTCCACGGTTTTCTCAATGGATTCGGTGCTGCCGTACCTCCCATAGGGCCAATGTACAGGTTAATGGGATACTGTCCAAGCATTTTTCGATCACACGTGAGACCAGACAGGGTTGCCCCCTGTCCCCCCTACTTTTCGCTCTATACATGGAGCCCTTTGCAGAGCGGGTACGCAGACTCCCACAGCTTGCGGGCATCCAAATGGGGGTTAGGGAATACAAGATTATGTTTTATGCAGATGAAGCCCTGCTGACCCTGTCTGACACCTCTGCCACTTTGTTCTCAGTAATGGAGGAGATAGAGGCTTCTGGGAAGGCCTCTGGTTTTAAAACCAACCTACAAAAGTCTTTCATACTCAATTTGACTATGCCTGTGATCCAGCGCGGCTAATATAAATTCTTCTCCTTTGGACATGAAATCCAGGTGAAATCATTCACATCCACTATACCATATGACGGTGGGGCCCATAACACCGCATATCATACACTCATTCGTTCCCTGGATCACACCCACATACACTAAGGAGAAAAACGAATTGCTGGAGGAACGGAATACCTTCTTAATATTGACAGATTATTACCTTAAACATCATATACATTCAGTTTTTAATCCTGTCGGTTCTAAAACATCAAGGTACTCCGCTCTTTGGTCGATGGACCAACTAGTAGAATAAGTTGATGGTGATCGAGACCAGCTCAATCATTTAAAACCCTAGTAAATGTCAAATTTATTAATGAACTAAAGAACTACAGACTCTAGTTAATTAGAAATGACATTTTTATCTAAATTCAAAATTTGCATGAGTGAGATTCTTAGTTTATTAATCACCTTAATACATTCTTAACATTTATATAGGAAATTCTGTAAAGAAATCTAAATTATGCATTACCTATTTAGATGCAGATAAGAATCAGTTCACCAAAAGTAGATAAACCGTAAATCACAGAATAGACTCCCAAACTGACTGACTGTCCCTCTAGATGGTCTCCTCGACGGGGACCTCCCATACAGATTTCCCGCAACGGTCTCGTTCCTTCCCAGTCAGGTTCGAAGTCAATGGCAGCAATCCGCATTAACATCAGCATCGGCCTTTGCAATAATAGCAGCATCGACCCTCCCACATAAGAGCAGTCCTTCTTATACCCTACTTCTGGCTTACTACACAAAAAGTTGCAATGTTTGGGGGCAGGAATCACGCTAATTGGTCCATTTGAGGGGTGGCGAAGATTGTCTCATCGCCTTCCTTGTTCAAACTGGTTTCGGGGATGGTTAAGAGTTCACTGTTTCCCATGCTCCTTTGGGTAAAAGCAGTCCAAATTGTCTATTCATATTGTTGCGACTTTGATGGTCACAATTTTGGTCAGTTCTTTGTTTCTCAATACTTTCTTCTCCCCTTTCTCACGGATACGTGCTGAGTCTTTCTTGGCACTCTCCTCATAATAGGTTACACCGTCCTTGACTTTTCTCACTCCGTGTACAGGCCGTGCCCACGTGATTCAGCTCCATTATTTCTTTCGCTTAGAGGCCATCTTTGGTTTCTGGTATGACCTCATCTATGCTGGCAGCCATTTTTCGCAGCCTGGCCTAACAGGCCCAAACGGACTATCATAAAAACAAACACAATCATAAATTAAAACAAAGAAAATAAGCCTTTCTGTTTACCACCCGTCATTCTAAGAACCCGTGTTAGGTGTTATCTAGCAGAAGCGACATTTAAAGCCATTTTACTTACCATCCGCATTCTTTGCCACAATACAATTTTATTCTACACAGCACAAATCATGCGATTTTACTCTAATTAGTACGCAAATCACAACTTTAATATTATTATACTTCACAATGGTAAATAAATTAGATTTTGCACAAAATGGCAGTTACCATTTATGTAAATGTTTATTAAAGGTGCATTTTGTTGGTTATTTCATCAAACAATTATTACCGTTAATTTATTATTCTTATTAAGGGGGTTTCAAAATTATTTCGTTTACCTTGCTCTATCAACTCCCCCTTTGGTGATTTTTAATATCACCACAAAAACCATGTAACACAATTTTCAAATAAATGTTTCTTGTCCAGTTTGCTTTGGTTAGTTCACACAACAGTGTTTTTCTCATCTTGTCTTTTTGATTTTTTGTATATGTTCTCTTTTAGTTCTTCTAATTCTATTTCTCCCATTTCTCGTTCTCTTTCTTTATTTTTCTCATTTTCTCTTTTATTCTGTTTTGTGTTTTTCTCCTTTTAATACACACATATGCTAACTTTGCTGACAACATTACCATTATTACCACTGTTACTGATATTAGTATTTTCCGAATAAGGGAACCACCTATTTCTGTAAACCGTTTCTGTATTGAGGAAAAACTCTTACCAAGTTTCTCCCAGGCACCTTCAACCTCCAGTGGAGCAATTTCTTTGTGCAAATCAGTAATATTCTTTATATACTTCTGTATATTTTCACTTTTATCTGGAATGTAAGTGCAACAATGTTGGACTTTCAACATTCCACAGACTCCACCCTCTTTTGCCAAAAGAATGTCAAGGGCAAGCCGATTTTGCATCACCATAGCTCTCATGGCAACAATTTCGGTATTTACCATCAAGAACCCTCCAGCAGTATTCGTTGATAAACGATCTACTACTGTGGACAGTTTCCGAATCTTGAATGCATTCAAAGATATACCCACTGCTGGTATCAATGCTCCAAAAATGTCACCTACTATCTCTGAAAAACTTTCCCTCCTTCTACGTGTTAATGTTTTACCTATCTCGTGTATGCCTTTTTCTCCTCTCACCACATGAAAAATCTTTGGAAAGACCAGACCTAAATAACATGACCCATACCAGTGGTCCGGCAACCTATAATAAGCTCTACTTCCACATATATAATAGATCCCAGGAAATATTGGATCTTTTCCTCCTTTAAATCCCCATCCTCCTAAAATTTTATATGTGTCTCGGCATTCACTAGAACCCACAAAATAATTATCATACATAGTCTTATTTCTACTAATACACAACTTTCCCTGTTGAGGCCAATCCAAAGTCATGGCTGCATTTGTCTCTCCTTTGTCATGATTTTTCTCCTCAAACGCCCAAAGTGGTGTTTTTGTCTTTTCTTCTATCACCTTTCTTTGAAACTTAACCCTTCTGTTTTCTACCATCTCCAAGAAGACCTTTTCCTCTTTCTTTAATTCACAGGTAAGATTGTGTCTAACTACATACTCTAATGTTAAACCTTTATTTTCTAGGAAAAATTCACCAAACATTTTTGCTTTTTTCACCTTGTTTAGTTCAGGAATTATCGGAACTTTCGCAAAAACAGTGTTAATGTCAGAGTAATAATATTCTAATCTACCTGTTTTATAAAATAAACTAGCCAAAACGCTACATGTTATCCCATACGTCAAAGGAAGGTGATGATAGGTCACACCTTCTGTAACAGACGCAGGTAATTGCATACAGACATAACAATCCCTTACATCCATTGTCTCCACATATTCATACAACAATTTCGTGAAAACATTCTTGGAGAAGTCAGTTATAGACTTATCCTTATGTAAATCAGTACTATCTACTAATGCTGCAGTGTTTTGTGTGTTAGCTTCCTTATCCTTTTTCGTGTTATTCCCTTTTACAGATGTCTCTTCTACTATCAACCTTAATGGAATTATCGCTAAAATAAGCCAAATAAACATTAGCAAACCTGTACAAAAGAAACACATCCTACACCATCTACGTAAAAATTTACATCTAGATCTTCTATTTTCACTGTCTACCATATTGTACTATTATCTAGCTCTATTATATATATTTGTACAGAAAATGTGTCACCACACCTCAGAATGACTTCTCAGCCACTCTACCCTTTTACTTTGTCTCGTTTGGTGCTTTCTTCAGCTCTTTTCAGAACTCTTTCTTGTCTCTGTTCAGATTTTTGTGTCCAGTCCGAGTTTTCTTCTTTATCTTTTCAGGTTTGTTGTACTTCACTTTCACCCATTTGTTTACAACTTTCGTCTGGGCTCTCGTGAGTGTTATCCTCTTCTTTGATGTCAGTCAATGCGATGTATAGCCACTCAGGTGACTTATATTTCAAATGAGGTCTCTTCACTCTTTTTGTTTTTTGCAATTGTTTTCCACTTTGTTTTCCTTGTCCCTTTTGACTTGTTATTTCATTTACTTGTTCTGCATCATCTCTGTTCAAATTTATTATCTTGTATCTCAGTCTTTTGACTTCGTGGGCCAATTGTCTCCTTTTCTTGGCCTTTTGCTCGCTTTTTCCTCTCGTTCAGCTTCTCCAAGTCCTCTTTCTTGGTCCTAGTCTTTGCTTTCTTTCTTCTTCACTTTCTTCTGATTCCGTTTCAGATCTTACTTCACTTCCTCTTACTTTGAACTTTATGATTTCTGTTTTATTCTCTGAATCTGAACCTTCTTGTATCTCTTCTGTTGGCACGTTTGATTCTATCCCTCCTCGATTGTCTTCCGAATTTTTATTAATCTTTCTGTCTAAATCTAAATTTTCCTGTGTTTCTTCTATTTGTTGGTCTGTCCCTATTACTCCTCGGGTTTCTTCTGCTTCTTCCTCTAGCTCTCTGTCTGACTCTAACTCTCCCTCAGTTAATTCGACTATTTCTGGAGGAATTCTTCCATAACTTGTACTTGGTTGTTCACTATCACTGTCTCTTGGTTCAGTTTCTTCGTTTATAATGTCAGTGTGTAATTTTCTCTTTAGTCTTTCATCAAATTCAGGTTGGTCTGTTTCAGATGCTGAACTGGTATCTGATATTTCCAGATGTCGACTTTACAGGTCGAGCTTCAAAATCTGGAACTTCAATTGGTTCAGGTTCTTCTTCAGTTGTAAAACTTGTACCTTGTTCTTCCAGATGTCGACTTTCAGGTCGAGCTTCAAGATCTGGAACTCTGCTTGTTTCAGGTTCTGCTTCGGATGCTGAGCTGGTATCAGATATCTCCAGATGTCGACTTACAGGTCGAGCTTCAGGATCTGGAACTCTGATAGTGGGACTGGCATGCACCCAGTTTTTCACTCCTGCACATTTGACAGCAGTTGTTGTCACCAGGATCACTTGACGTGGCTTATCCCAGCGAGGAACCAAACAGTTTCTTCTTCTGTGGACTTTTATGCGGACCCAGTCTCCTGGACTCAAATCATGAGCTGGTTTTCTTTCAAGAGTGGTCGCATCCGGTCCAACCTGATGAAACACAGAATGTACCACATCAGCCAATCCTTTGCAATAGTCCAATACGAGATCATCAGTTATAGTCAGCAGTTTGTTGACAGGTACATGTGCTTGTCTCATTGCTCGTCCCATGATTATTTCATGAGGACTCAGACCTGTTTTTCTGTCAGGTATGCTTCTGATAGTCATTAGCACCAATGGTAGGGCATCAGGCCATTTGAGTCCTGTGGCTTGACACATTTTCCCTAACATATTCTTTATTGTTCCATTTACTTGTTCTACCACTCCAGAAGCCTCTGGTCTGTAAGCACAGTGCAATTTCTGTTGTATGTCAAGAGCTTCACATATCAATTGGATCAGTTCATTTTGAAAATGTGTTCCTCTATCTGTTTCGATCGTTACTGGAAAACCATATCTTGGAATGAATTCTCTCAGCAGGAGCTTAGCTACAGTAACTCCATCATTCCTTCTTGTTGGATAGGCTTCCACCCAACGAGAAAACAAACAAACGACCACAAGAACATACTTCAATCTATTGCTTGGGGGCATTTCAATAAAATCTAGTTGCATTCTAGTAAAAGGACCTCCTTCCCGTCCTATTGTTCCTAGACTCACTACTGTTTTCCTTCTTGGATTTATCTGCTGGCATGTAAGACATCTTTGACAGAGACTCTCAGCTATAGCTCTGAATTTTGGGTTGTACCAAGTTTGTCTGAAAAGTCTAATCATGGCATCCCTACCAATATGAGCTTGTCCATGGTACATCCGTGCCATGTTAGAAATCATGCTATCAGGCATAACTGGTCTTTCATCTCTATAAACCCAAATGTCATCTTCCTCTCTTTGTCTGCAACCTGCTTTTATCCAACCATCTTTCTCCTCTTCGTTTGCTTCTTCCTGTAATTGTCTTACCTCATCCCATGTTTCGACAATGTTAGTAAACAACAATGGACATGAAACATTTTCTTTTTCTCTCCTCCTATTTAGCGAGACCATATTTCTGGCACAGTATTGGGCTATTTCGTCCGCATACTTGTTTCCCATAGAAATATAGTCTGTCCCATTTTTATGTGCAGCACACTTCACCACTGCAATCTGTTTAGGCAGCTGTATCGCCTCAAGCAATTTCATCACAAACTCACTGTTCCTAATTGGAGTTCCTGCAGACGTCAAGAAACCTCTCTGAGACCAGATCTGTCCAATCGTGGAGCACTCCAAAGCCATACTGGCTATCCTTGATCACCATAATTCGGACATTCTTTCCCAGTTTGCACGCCTGAATCAGAGCAATCAGCTCAGCCACTTGGGCTGAACGTATCCCTCTCAAACAAGATGCTTCCATTATGGCAGCTACTGTACACACAGCATATGCCGCACTCAAAACTCCTTCATTCGTCCTCAGACACGATCCATCCACAAACATCACATAATCTGATTCTTTCAGAGGCTCATCCTTAATATCTGGTCGGGTTACAGTTAGTACAGTTAAGTTTATTTGATTTAGTTCTCAACTGAGAACCACAAATATTCAATACATGATATAAAATTTTAAACAGTTTAGTTAAAAAAGAGAGGTTTTCATTCTAATACAAAGTTAAAATAGGTTTTAAAAATTTATATAAATTGTAGCAGACAAACTCATTTGGTGGAGCCTTACATAATGTGATCAATTCCTGTACAGAGTTAATTCTACATTTTATATAAATTGTCGAGGCTTTGTGCAGAATTCAAGCACGTCCAGACATTGATGATCGACTTCATCCATGACTCCTACATTTTCTTCGTCTGGCAGTGAAGTTGAAGGATTCACACTTGTGCATCTATCAATGGTTACATTGTCTGCACACAAAATCACCTTTTCATACCTAGTCAGCCGACTATGGGGCCGATTCCGATCTCGGCCGGTAGGGCACCGAATCGGATTCGGATTAACCGGATCCGATTCAGAGCCCTATTTCCGACCGAGTCGTACGTAGCAGTCCGGCCGAGCGAGTACGATGCGTGCGCTCGCGAAATCTCCGACCGACTCGCTCGCAGGACCCGACCGCTCCGACCGACTCGCACGGGGACGACGCGCACCTCGCAATGGAGACGTTTCCCGGCCGGGTAAGCACGATGCGCACCTCGACCGCTCCGACCGACTCGCGCAGCCCGGCTCCAAGGAGCTGTCGGAGCCGCACTTTGGGGGTCCGTGTCGGACCCCCCTGGAAGCGTAGGCGTGCGAGTCGCACACAGGGGGGACACATGGGTCCCCCCTACACGTGCATGTACGGGGACGCGAACACGCTGTAGGGGGCGCACTTGCTCGCGGCCGCGCCCATTGAGTCAATGGGAGCCCGTGTACGTGCAGTACGACTGGCTCCCATTGACTTCAGTGGGAGTCCGACCGAATCGAGTCCGACAGCATGCGTGCGCATCGTACTCGCTCGGTCGGACTGCTAGGGTCCGATTCGGTCGGAAATCTCTCCGGGTCCGGCTCGGTCGGAGAGATTTCCGGCCCGAATCGGAATCGGCCCCTATGTGTCATGAATTGGGTTTTGGTTCTGGTCAGAAGAATTTCAACAGAATGTGGAACATATACTCTTAATGGATATCCCATCACAATGCCTTCACTCTGTTCCAGACTCACACAAGTAGCAGCTACTGCTTTCAGGCAACCAGGCAACGCCTTTGCTACCGGGTCTAAAACAGCTGAAAAATAAGCAATGGGTCTTTTCATTTTTTCTATGCCTTTGCACTAGAACTGAAAGTGCACATCCATCTCTCTCACAACAATACAGCTCAAATTCTTTTTCATAATCAGGCATTCCCAATGCTGGTGCTTCACATAACTTCGTTTTCAGTTCTTTGAAAGCTTTCATTTCTTCCTCATTCAATTCAAACGGATCTTTAACATCTCTTTTTGTCAATCGCTGTAAAGGTTTTGCAATTAATGAAAATCCACTTATCCACTGTCGGCAATACCCAACCATTCCAAGGAACATTCTCACCTCTCTCTGTGTCATTGGAGCTCTCATTCCTCGGATAATCTTTATTCTTTCTGTTGTTACCGTTCGCATCCCTTTCTCAATCTTATGACCTAGGTACTGTACTTCCTGCTGACAAAATTGCAGTTTTGACGGAGACACTTTGTGCCCTCCTTCTGCCAAGTGATTCAATAAAGCAATTGTGTCGGTAACACATGCTTCTTTGGTCTTTGATGCCACTAACAGGTCATCAATATATTGGACCATCACAGATTTTTCAGGCATTTTTAAATCTTCCAATGATTTCTTTAGGATCTGATTAAAGATTGAGGGGCTTTCTGTATACCCTTGAGGAATTCGGCACCATGCCAAAATACGTTCTCCGAACCGGAACGCAAATAATGGCTGGCTATCTGGGTGTAATGGAATAGAGAAAAATGCATGGCACAAATCAATAACTGTGTACCATTCTGCATCATGTGGAATCTGATACAGTATTACAGCGGGGTTTGGCACAATTGGACAACAAGGAATAACGTTTTTATTTATTTTCCTCAAGTCTTGCACTATCCTATATGTCCCATTCGGCTTTTTCAATCCCATTATAGGTGAATTACATGGGCTACTCATTATTTCTTTCAAAATTCCCTGTTCAATCATTTTATTAACTACGGGTGTTATTCCTTCAATAATTTCTGGCGTTAATTTGTACTGTGGAGTATTTGGGTAATTTGTTCCTTCTCTTACAGTGATTTTTACAGGGTCTACTCCTCTCATTAACCCAATGTCTTCGCCTGTGAAATCCCATACAGCAGATCTGACTGTTTCTTTCAATTCAATTGGGATTTTCTCTACGTCAAACACAGGAAACATGTAATTTACTCCTGGTTCTAATTCTGCCATTGTCATTTTATACAGAACATCTTCATCTGGTGTCTGAAATGCAATACCATCCGGGGTACAATAGATGGTGCAATTCATTTTACAAAGCAGATCGCCTCCTAGCAAGTTTACAGGACTGCAATCACATACCACAAACCGATGCATTTCTCTGAATGGTCCAACTTTCACCTCTACTGGTTTAGTAAGAGGTGCTTTAATCTGCTGGTTTGAAACACCCACAACTTGGATATATTCTCCTGAGAGAGGAAGGGTTGGAATTTCTACTGATCTAACAGTAGAATTGGTAGCTCCAGTGTCCACAAGGAATGTAACATTTACACCATTCACTTCTCCATCCACAAATGGACCTGACTGATCTACCTCTAGAGTTGCGCCAAGCACGCACTCTTCCTCCTCTCCTAGGCACCGTCATAAACTTTCATCCGATTCATTTCCATCCTGCCGTAACCAATACTGCGATATCGCAGCTGCGCGCGGCAATTTTGTTACCTGCTCTCCTCCGTAGAATCCTGTCTCTGCACTGTATCTCTGGGGGTTTACACTCTTGGGAAGAGGTGGTTGTGGCACCTGACTCTGTTGAGTAACTACCTGCGGTTGTTGCAGCTGTTGGTAACTCACCTCATTCTGCACCTGCGGATTTAATGATTGATTTTCCATATTAGCTTTTGGAGGAAATTTACACTTGTTTCTCCAATGCCCTAACTTTCCGCAATTATGGCATGGCCATTTCTTTTTAGCCTCTTCTATACTCATTTGACCTTTTCCCTTACCTATATTTGGTTTGGATTTAGTCTGTCCTGCATCACCAGTCTGATTATTCATTTGAGCTTCTTGCTTTTCTGCAACCTTTACTTGTGCCCACATCGCTTTTTCTTTTAGTTTACGTTGTCTACACTCAATGTCATCACTACAGTATTTGGCATACCTTAGTACTTCATCTACAGTGCTATTTTGCCAGCACAACATGTGCTGCTTAATCATTTCACTTATCTCGGGTTTCAATCCATATACAAATCTATATACAAAATGACTCATGTCCTTTTCACTCAAAGTCTCATAACCGCTATACTGTTTGAAAACCAAAAGTAGCCTTTCATAATAGGCATGTACAGATTCCTTACTCTCCTGAGTCGTCCTATCAATCTTTATCCAATCTGTCTCTTTTGGTGGAATTTTATTTTTCAAAAACGTGATAACCTGGTCATACTTTCTCATTACTTCTGGACCTGGCGCTCCAGTTTTTGCATCTCTAGGATATTCTTCTGTTGGCCAATCAATTGTAATCTTACATTCTGTCCATAAATCTGCTGGTACTACAATGTCAAATAATCCATCCAGATCTACCCATAACACCTTCGAAACCTTTACAAATCTTTCTACTTGTCTATACCATTCTACAGTTTCTCTCTCAATTTCGGAAAATCATTCGTAAATGACAATATATCTTGTCTAGACCATGGGACATGCACATAGCTTCCTCCTGGAGTTTCTCTCATTGGACATTCCATCACTATTGGTTCTTTTTCTTTCACCGTAAAAGCCAAAGACGCTTTATCGGTCGTTCCCTCTTTTCTTTTCATCCACCTGCTCCTCCATCTGTCCACATCTCCCCATTTTCTCAATAACACAATCAGTTCCTTTATCTGTGTTAATCGTCCTGATGTGTTCAGATTTTCTATATCCTTTTCACAAAAATCTACCCTATACGGTTTCTGCAAATTTCTGATTTTTCCAAAATCTACTCCTAGTTCATTCGCTGTCTCTTCCAACTTTTCATGCAAATTTCTAGCTCTCCAAGTAATACTCTTACACAAGAACATAATCTCTTCGTCCTGATATGATTTCAATTTTTCTGTACCAATAGTCCCTAAAATCAACTCCTCCATGTCTATCTTTAGTCTGATTACATCCAACGGTTGTGGTTCTGCATCTTTCTTCTGCAAATTCCTCATCCACTCATTTAATTCTTCTGGAGTCGGACCTACAGGGGCACTATTTATTTCTATCCAATTTGTACTTCTCTCTGGGGTCTCAGTTGCTGACTCAGTTCCCATAGGAATCCTATTTATCTCACTCTCATTTACTGTCAAGTTAGTAGGTGGACTCGATCTATATGAACCCACCAGATCTCTTGTCTCTCTAGTTTCTGTAATTATCCCTTCTCTCATTCTTTGCATATTCGAGTTCATTGGGATGGTCAAGGAATGCTCATCTATTCTTTGGTTTTCAAATACCGGTATTACTGGTCCTATTGTCACTGGCAGTCACGGCTTCCATGTTCATAGTTAATTCTCTTATTTTCTCAGTCAATTCTCTTGTGGTTCTTGCTAACTCAGCTGTATTACCACTGTCAGACTTCTCATTCTGTGGAGTTTCTGATTTTTCATTTAACCTATTTATTTCATAACTTCGTTCAGGGCTTTGATTCCTCCCAGTTTCCATTGGTGGTGCATTCGGTGTCACCACCGCAGAATTCTGTTGATATGGAGGTGGTTTTCTGTTTAAAATATCTTCCAGCAATTCATCCTCTGTTTCGCTACCTCCATACCCATACCTTTCCGCCACTACATGTTTCTTTTTCTCTGTACACTTTTTCCCTGTAACTTCTTCAACTGTTATGGCTGGAAACAAACCATCCGTCATATTAGCATATCTCCATCGTCTCATTCTGTCTTCATGATTCACTCCCCATACTCTTCCATGAACTAAACTATAATTCTTTGCACCTCTGTGTCTTTCTCTTTCATACATCTCATCTTCCCATTCACCTAACGCTTCAAACTGTGTCGGTCTAGGTCTTGGCTCAAGTTTCATCATTTTCTCTCTCAAGTTCCGAAGTACAGCTGTGCTAAATGAACCATTTTCTGGAAAAGCCAATACTCCATCATTCTGAGTATATTTTGTCCAATTCTCTAACCAAATGCAAGTATGATAACCATATTTCAACATCATATGAGAAGCTGGCATTTTCGGCGGAGGAATTACTTGTCCTTCCCTAGTCACTACCTTCTTGAAAAAGTTTTTAATTTTCGCCATCCATGACGGTTTCTCTCTACAATACTCATAATAAGCCATATTTCACGATTCTTTCTTTTCGACAAACTCACAACTCTGTTCTGTTTACTGTGTGCTATTCGGACCTATCCCAGCGCGTCTCACACCAACGCACCAATCCGAAAGCTATACGTCACTCTCAACTGGCCAATACCAGCGCGTCTTCACACCAACACACCAATCAGAAAGCTCTTCGTTTTCCCACCACTGGCCAATACCAGCGCGGTCTTAGTCAACGTCAGTTCTACTCCTGACCCCTCCTTTACAAAAATTATCGGCAGTTTTTCTCTTGACTGAATTTTATTAGTTACAACGTAAAACACATTTCCATTGTCTGTTTTCGCTAAGCAAAAGAGATAGCTTACTCTATCTTGCAAGAATACTGTTTCGTTCGATAAGCGTAGCACTTCCCTCTACCTTACCCTTCTTTCAAGCAAGGGGTAAACCCGTTTCTCTGGGGATAAAACACATGTGGAGACTACACTGCTCCTGAGAATTAAGGCCAGAGTTTCACAAGAAAACCGGTTGCTATTTCACTCATACACGTTTTATACATGAAATGTCCCTATCATAACACAATCCTGTGTTATCACCAATTTGAAAAATCAGACAATGCACAGTTCCATGTGACTCTTGCCACACGTGTCCACTTCCTACTTCCCGGAAGCTTCAAAATTTCGACTTACTTATAACATGATATAATTTTAACACGAAGTGTTAGACATGAATAATCGATAACCAATAATCATCAAACTAATCTATAGAAACCATAACTCTGCTACCAAGAAATCTGATCCAGCATGGCTAATATAAATTCTTCTCCTTTGGACATGAAATCCAGGTGAAATCATCCACATCCACTATACCATATGACGGTGGGGCCCATAACACCGCATATCATACACTCAGTCGTTCCCTGGATCACACCCACATACACTAAGGAGAAAAACGAATTGCTGGAGGAACGGAATCCCTTATTAAATTTGACAGATTATTACCTTAAACATCATATACATTCAGTTTTTAATCCTGTCGGTTCTAAAACATCAAGGTACTCCGCTCTTTGGTCGATGGACCAACTATTAGAATAAGTTGATGGTGATCGAGACCAGCTCAATCATTTAGAACCCTAGTAAATGTCAAATTTATTAATGAACTAAAGAACCACAGACTCAAAGTTAATTAGAAATACATTTTTATCTAAATTCAAAATGTGCATGAGTGAGATTCTTAGTTTATTAATCACCTTAATACATTCTTAACATTTATATAGGAAATTCTGTAAAGAAATCGAAATTATGCATTACCTATTTAGATGCAGATAGGATCAGTTCACCAAAAGTAGATAAACCGTAAATCACAGAATAGACTCCCAAACTGACTGATTGTCCCTCTAGATGGCCTCCTCGACGGGACCTCCCATACAGATTTCCCGCAACGGTCTCGTTCCTTCCCCAGTCAGGTTCGAAGTCAATGGCAGAATCCGCATTAACATCAGCATCGGCCTTTGCAATAATAGCAGCATCGATCCTCCCAATAAGAGCAGTCCTTCTTATACCCTACTTCTGGCTTACTACACAAAAAGTTGCAATGTTTGGGGGCAGGAATCACGCTAATTGGTCCATTTGAGGGGTGGTGAAGATTGTCTCATCGCCTTCCTTATTCAAACTGGTTTCGGGGATGGTTAAGAGTTCACTGTTTCACATGCTTTTTGGGTAAAAGCAGTCCAAATTGTCTGTTCATATTGTTGCAATTTTGATGGTCACATTTTGGTCAGTTCTTTGTTTCTCAATACTTCCTTCTCCTCTTTCTCACGGATACGTGCTGAGTCTTTCTTGGCACTCTCCTCAAAATAAGTTACACCGTCCTTGACTTTTCTCATTCCGTGTACAGGCCGTGCCCACGTGATTCAGCTCCATTATTTCTTTCGCTTAGAGGACATCTTTGGTTTCTGGTATGACCTCATCTATGCCGGCAGCCATTTTTCGCAGCCTGGCCTAACAGGCCCAAACGGACTAACATAAAAACAAACACAATCATAATTAAAACAAAAAAAATAAGCCTTTCTGTTTACCACCCGTCATTCTAAGAACCCGTGTTAGGTGTTATCTAGCAGAAGCGACATTTAAAGCCATTTTACTTACCATCCGCATTCTTTGCCACAATACAATTTTTTTCTACACAGCACAAATCATGCGTTTTTACTCTGATTAGTACGCAAAATCACAACTTTAATATTATAATACTTCACAATGGTAAATAAATTAGATTTTGCACAAAAATGGCAGTTACCATTTATGTAAATGTTTATTAAAGGTGCATTTTGTTGGTTATTTCATCAATCAATTAGTACCGTTAATTTATTATTCTTATTAAGGGGGTTTCAAAATTATTTCGTTTACCTTGCTCCATCACCTGCCACAACGCAGACCCAACTTGCGTCCCAATTTCCCTACATATGGGCAGACCAAGGCATACGCTATTTAGGCCTCCACATTTTCTCTACCCCCGAATGTACAGTGCCCCGTAACTACGGGGGCCTCCTTACAGACATGCGGTCAGACCTTTCCAAATGGAGGACGTATGGCTGCTCCTGATTGGGTCGCCTAGCTGCAGTTAAGATGACACTCTTACCTAAAGCTCTTTACATTGCCACTTCAGCCTCCCCCTCAGATGCTAAACAAGCTGCAGTCTGTTGTAATGCTGCACTTGCTTTTAGCAGTGCTTCTTTTCCTCATTGTGTTTTTATCCCCAGTGTTCTTTCGTATTGTCAGCTGCGTGCGTGGGTTGCACCAACGACAGTTTGTACTGTGGCTGGCGTTGGAGGGACCACGCTCTCTGTGCTCTGCCTAACTTCATTAAAGCTGTGTTTCTCACCGAAACTGTGTACTAGTCATCACCACATTTTTGGCGACGCTTGCCAGCCACAGGTGGTGCCTACGTGGGAACTCAGAGAAGAGCCACACAGCGGGTCCCGTGAGCATGTAGTTGCTGTGACGATAACGAGGAAAACCTGAGAGGGGCCGTCGAACAGCTGCGTTGAGCGCGTATGCTGCCAGCTGATTATCCTAGATCTCCCACGACGCTGTGTGAGGAATTTCAGCTATGTGTTTGCCCCTTCTAGTATATAATTAATTGGATGCTGCTCGTCTTGAGGAATCTTTAGTGGCGCTCGCACAGGGAATCCGCCATTGCGCAGAGCTTGAATCCCTCATAATCTTCGGGTGTGCGCATCGCTGCAGCGTTTCCCGAAACGGTTGACAAACGTTGGGAGCACCGTGTGCTCACGCTGTCAATACAACGTTACCGCATGCTTGAGGAGCGCCATATCAATCAGTATTGCCCGCATAGATTAATGAACGTTGGGAGCATTGTGTGCTCACGTTGTTAACTACAACTTGGAGGATTCAAGTAACATCATATTTTGCCTTACCTGATTCAGCCACACTACTTGCTCACTGCCGCCTTGCTCACTCAGTACTTTACTTGCATCACGTGTTCATTAGAGGAAAGGTCTTCTTACTGTTAGGTTGATTTTGTGTGGATCGCCCCCTGCTGGCCTTCTTTGAATTTGCAATTTTTCTTCATTCAGTGTCTCTTTCATGTGTGATTCAAAGCACGTTTATTCAAGCATTTAAAGAACAAGTTTTAAGTGATATAAATTCAGAACAATTTAGTGACAACATGGCTGTGTCTGCCATTTTCATTCCACCACCTTTTCTTTCCCAACCTGGTCAACCTTCAATGCTTTGGGAAGAATGGGTTGATGTATTTAATAACTATATCATAGCTTTGAATGGACTTGAATTCTCACCAGAAAGGAAGAAAGCCTTGTTGTTAGGCACCATTGGTAAAGAAGCCCATTGCATCTTCAAGTAGACACCTCAAATGCTAGGTAATGATAATAACCCCATTGAGGATGTTTTTACTGAAGCAAAACTTCGTTTGGAGAAGAGATTCGCCAAAGAGGAAAATATAGTTATATCGCGGTACAAATTCTACACTAGGCTTCAAAAACAGGGTGAAACACTTGATGAATTTATATCAGTACTAAGGGAGTTGTCAATAAAGTGCAAGTTTGGTCAGATGACTGATGAACTGATAAGGGACCAACTCATAGTTCATTGCCACAGTTAAAAGACTCAGGAACGTCTGTGGGCAGCAAAGAATCCTTCCTTGACGGACGCCATTTCCAGTGCAAAAGTCGTTGAGGAGTCTGATCGATGCATGACAGAGATGAGCAAGGTGGAGAATCCTGATGGAGCCATTGCAGCCATTGGGAAGAAGGAAGAACCCAGCAAAACGTTGAGCAATAAGCCTAATACTAAACCACAAAAGTCGTTCAAGCCCAAAAGTTGTTCTAGATGTGGCAGCTCCTTCCACTCTAGTGATGCAAAATGGTGCTTTGCTTCTAAACAAGATTGCAGGAAATGTGGCCGCAAGGGTCACTATGCCCTTATGTGCAGGGACTTCAGTAAATCCAGGGCTGCTGTTACGGAGGACTTCAGTATCGATGAAGATTGTGACAACCGTCTTTTAATGGTTCTGTCGGACACTGAGGGCCTGGAGAGGAAGAGCCGCCCCAAAGCATCTTTCAAGATCTTAGACAAAGAATTGCAGTTGATGGTGGACTGTGGGTCTTTGTATACCATTGTGCCTAAGTGGATGTGGGAGAAGGAATGGCCCCAGGTCTCTCTTTTTCCTAAGGACATTGACCCTAGGGGTTACCAGGGGGAGAGAATAAGCGTATTAGGTTTCTTTTCTGCTACTATTGTCTTCAAATCTAGACACGTTCAAGGGAAAATTTATGTGGCGGAAGATGGCCCACCCATCCTAGGCTGGAGTCACCAATTCAATCTTCACATTGTTATTGATCCTCATGCTCCTGGTCATGTTTTGTGTGTGCCTGATGAGTCCGCTACGGACAGTATCCTTGCAGAAATGGATGCTGTTTTAAAAAAAAAACTTGGGTGTTTTGAAGGGTTATACTCATAGAGTAGTGTTACAGGAGGGCACTATTCCGGTGAAACACAAGTTAAGAAGAGTTCCTGTTGTGGTTAGGGACGATGTAAAGAAATTGTTGAATGATATGCTTGATGACAGTGTGCTAATGAGCGTGGCGCCCTTTGGGACTTCAATACTCTAAGACTCGAGGCAACATTCCCCGCATCACTGACGACCGGCCCACATGGTGACTTCCCCTCTCAGTGGCCTGCCAGCAAAACAGCCCTTGCGCTATATTATATCACCTACACACACAGGCGCCTAGTCTCCTGCTTTCAGTGGGTTCTTGCTTTCTACTTGTGGCCACAGCATCTGCGACACGGCCGGCTGAGCCGAATAGGGCCCCCCCCTCCTTCTTGTATAGCCTGGCACTTGCAGCGGGGGGTGTCATTCAGCAGCATTGCCACAGCGTGCGCACAGACCGACCACTCGCCATCTTGTCTCAGCGCAGAGGGGCTTGGGGTGGTTGACTGTTCCACCACGCGCCACGGAAGGAGGACAAGTTCACCCTGGAAACATCCCCTGCGACCTGGTGGGTAGTGGCAGTTACGTTTTTTTGCGGCATGGGCCACAAGGACCCTAAACAGAGGACGCTCCCTTTCGGAAAAATTGCAGACACCACTTAGGAACAAACCACCAACATGGCAGAATCTGCGCAAGGCCCAGTGCTAGGTGACGGATCCACTGACACTGCTCACTCACTACTCCAAGAGATGCGAGCGGGCTTTAAGTCGCTAGACAGTCGCTTTGATTCCCTCGACAACACCTTGGCGCTAAAGTTCAGGCGCATGATAGAAGGTTGGACGTGGCAGAGGCCCGCATTTCTGATATCGAAGATGGAACGGCACAGTCGGCCAAACGCCTGGAGCGAGTGGAGCACATTCTAAAAGAAGTGGCCATTAAAAATGAGGACTTAGAAGCGCGCAGTCGCCGAAACAACGTGCGCATCCTGGGCGTCCCCGAGACAACTCCCACCGGCCGCATGGATCTGTTCATTGAAACCATGCTGTTGGGTTTGTTCGGTAAAGAGGCTTTCACCCCTGGCTTTGTCATAGAGAGGGCGCATAGATCACTAGGCCCTCGCCCCAACCCCGGTCTTCCTCCACGACCCATCGTAGCACGCGTCATGAACTTTCGGGACATGGACACAATTCTCCGCCTGGCACGAGAAAAGGGTGATGTGGACTGGCAAGGCTCCAAACTATCCTTCTATCCTGACTTTACCGCCATGGTGCAAGAGGCTAGGCGGAAATTCAACGGTGTCAAGGCCGCCCTGAGAAATCTGGGTCTGCGGTATGGCATGCTGTATCCTGCCAGGTTAAAAGTTGACGTAGATGGCAGGGCTCGCTTATTTGATAACCCGACGGAGGCGCAGGAGTTTTGCCAGGTATACAAACAGAAAAACATGGATGTATGACGATACCACGCATGCATTACATCGCATGCCATTAGATCGCGGTTTTAACAACGCAAGTCGTTACAACGACTTGCGTTGGAGGGCGCTGGACTTAGGAGTAGTTTAATTTACTATTCCAACTCCAGCCTACGTACAGTAGGGAAGGTGTTGGATAGTAATTTAAACTACTCCTTGTCCTATAGCGCCCTCCAGTGCAAGTCGTTGTAACGACTTTCGTTGTAAAAACCGCGATCTAATGGCATGCGATGTATTGCATGCGTTCTAAAGGTTGTTTCCCGAAAAACATTTGTTAGACTTGGCATCTTTTGGCGTGTTTCCCCTGACTTTCTGCTTTCGGACCTCCCGGTTTTGACTCTGTTTTTGCTGGTGTAATGATTCTGCGCACTTTCCTCACTGCTGTCCAGTGGGAAAGTGCAAGTGCTCCTGTATAAAATGTGTTATGGATTGGTGTTTCCATGATTGGCCTATTTGGTTTATGTGTCAGTCCCTTGTAAAGTGCACTGCGAGTGCCAGGGCCTATAGACCAAATGCTGTTGGTGGGCTGCAGCACTGGATTGTGCCACCCACGCAAACAGCCCGTAAAGTGTAACTCGGGCCTGCCATCGCAGAGCCTGTGCGCAGCCTGGGGCTGCCATGTCGACTTGGCAAGTGCACACACTTGCAAGTCCCTAAACCTTCCCTTTGCTACATGTTAGTCACTCCTAAGGTAGGCCCAAGGTACCCCTGTGGGCAGGGTGCGTTGTATGCGAAAGGTAGGACATGCCCTGGTGTGTGTGGCATGTCCTGATAGTGAATTACAGCCTAGTTCGTTTTTCACTATTGCAAGGCTACCTGTTCCCCCTAGGCCAGAACGGGCAGTTTGGATTATTACAGCTGATAATCCTAACTGACCCCGGGAACATGGTAGAAATTCGAGTTTAGTATGCCTGGACTCAGAATGATAAAATGCAGCTTTTAGTGAAGTTGGTTTTAACATTCTGTGTTTGAAAATACCACTTTTAGAAAGTGGGTATTTTCTTGTCTAACCATCCAAGCCTGCCTCTGCGAGGTTGTGTATTCCTTGTCTGGAGTGTGAGTGACAGGGGCTGGGGGATGCCAGGAGACAGGGTGAGTCAGCGCAGGGCTGAATAGCAAGATCTACATGTAGATGGGTGGGAGGAGTTGCACCTGGGCCCTGAAGAGGACAGTGCCTTCCCTCCACAATGCTGGCTCCACCTCCTGTGGTGCGTCTGATGTCCCTGGCCTACTCACTGAAAGAAGGGACGGAGACTTGTCAACAAAGTGCTCCAGAACTGGTTTGGACTAGGCAAAGGCCTCTCTGCCTTCAGAGAACAAAGGAATTTGGGATATGAATATTGGGGCCCTGACCCCATGAATTTAGATCTCGCTGGAATCAAGGAACCTGCCAAGACGAAGAGCTGGAAGAGCTGCCAGGAGGAGTACTGCCCCTTTGCTGTGTTGTTGCTTTGTTGGGTTGGCCTGCAGTTGCTGCTTCTGTCTTGGGCAGTGAAAGGACTGGACTGAACTTTCTACAAACTTGTGCTGAGTATCTCCAAGGGCCTGGAACCGAGCTGGCCTCCTGTTAAGAAGTCTCAGGGACTGCAAAGACTTCACAAGCCTCTGGGTACCGCTTCTGGAACGCTGTTTCAGTAGCCACAGAAGAAGGGAACCGCAACCGACTCCGTCAACCGAATCCATACCTGGCCGGTGACCTGTTTGCACCGCAGTTCGCATCGCTTCACTGAACCAGCCGGACCCGACCGACGAGGTCGCTGCAACAGGCTCAAGAGTCGGGACCACACCGCATTTGGGGCACCGCTCGCACGTCTGCGACGCACCGCTCCGACTCGCATCGCTGTCCGACGCCAGCTCCCGCACTCCGGCTTGGTCGCCTGCATCGCAACTTGTCAGCATCGCAACTTGTCAGCACCGCATCGAGCATCGTCTCACCCTGCATCGCACGCCTTGGACTCACCGACTCCGTCTGCACGACGTTCATCGAGCCGCTGCCTGCACCGCATCGAGGGACACCGCACCTTGCATCGCTCCGTCTTGCACTGCAACCGCGACGAACGCCGACCGGCTCGTACACTCCGTACCAGCCACAACGAGAAAGGTACTGTGACCGAGTCTGTTCACGACTCTGCTGGCCCGTATCGACGCGGTCGGCTGGAACTGTTAGACTCTGTGGTTTTCAGCATCGTGGTAGGCTCGGACGGAGCTACCGACTCGTACGAACTTTGTTTTTGAACTATTCTTGCAAAGAAGAAGTAACCTTATCAAGTATTCGTTTTTAAAGTATAGTATTGTGGATTTTTGTCGTAATTGGTCTTGTCTTGAGTATATAAAATATTGGTTATTTTTCTAAACTGGTGTGGTGTCCGTTTGTAGTGCTTACACTGTATTACTGTTGGTTATGTGCAAATGCTTTACACACTGCCTCTGAATTAAGCCTGACTGCTCGTGCTAAGCTACCACGAGGGTGAGCAGGGGTTACTTCACGAGTGTAACACCCTTACCCTGACTAGGAAGAAGGGTCCCTACTTGGACAAAGGTGCAAGCCCTTGCCAACTAGAGATCCCATTTCTAACATTGGTTGTCAGCGGTGAGGATAGGACTTGTGTTTGCACTTGACTTACAGTGATTGGTGTGCACTACTACCATATCGCAGACCATTACGTACCACATACTGGTTCTTTTTCTTTTGGCCTATTTTTGATCTTGCCAGTTTTCAACTCACTACTTTTGTCATGCCTGACACAGCTGCATCATCCGTTGCATCTCTGGAAATTATCTTTGAGGAGGATAGTTTGGAAACCTACGCCGTAAAGGAACTACGAGCAATTTGTAAAAACCTGAAAGTCCAAATTAAAGGCCTCACAAGGAAGGAGGAGCTACAGAAGGCGCTGAGGGCCTGGGTAGCAGCCAGACATGCCAGTGGGCAGCCTGGTAATCTCAGTGAGGAGGTGGAGGAGCCTATTTCCAGGGTGGATATGCTTTTGGGTAGGGGGAACCCGCCAGGTCAGGCAGCAGCAGTCTGTCCCCAGAGGAGCTGGAGGACAGGTGGGAGGCAAGGCAGTTTGAGCTGCAGAAGCTCAGGCTGGAGAGTGAGCGGGAGGAGAAGAGATTGGCCATAGAGGAGAGGAAGATGCTCTTAGAGCATGAGAGAGAACTGAAGGAGCTAGAACTTAGGAGTAAGTCAGGCTCAGATGGTGGCAGCAATTCGTCCAGAAAGGCAGACAGGATTGTGCACATTCCCAAGAATGTAGGCAAGGAGTTCAAGAAGGGGGATGACATACAAAGGTGGTTTCAGGGTTATGAGGCAGCCATACACATGAATGGGGTCCCTGAGGAGAATTGGGGAGCAGGATTGTGGCCACTTTTCCCTGAAGAAGCAAGGGATGCTCTGATAGCTTTGGGTAAGGGGTATCACCTCACCTATGCTGACATGAAGGATGCCCTTCTCACGAAGTATGGTCTTACTCCTGAAAAGTACAGGGATCAGTTCAGGTCCAGTAAGAAGTCTGATGCCAACACTTGGTTGGAATGTGTGGATGTGTTCTGCAGGTCGCTGGATGGTTGGGTGAAGGGCAGTAGTGTAACAGATTTTCAGGGGCTCTACAACTTGATTGCATGGGAGCACTTGTCTAGTCTATGTTTTGCAGATCTGCGCCAGCACCTAGTTGATAGTAAGCTAACTGACCCCAGGAAGCTTGCTATGGAAGCTGACCGCTGGGTGAGTACCAGGGTCCACAAGAAAGCGTTTGGGGGAGACTCAGCCAAAGGTGGGCAGGGTCCCCAGCAGAAAGGTGGGGGGACAAGGGTAAAGCACAGGAGTTCTCTAAAGGGCCCCAAACTAGTACCCAGGGTAAAGGTTTCCAGCCCCCGGTGATAAGAAGAAAGGGGTCTCTACAGGGAAGCCTGTTGAGACCGGCCCCCGCAAGTGTTATGCATGTGACCAGGTAGGTCACTTTAAGGGGGACCCCAAGTGCCCGAAGGGGACACAGCCACCCACCGGTGGACAGTCCAAAGTGTTGGCTAGTGTAGCGCTCGGGGAGGAGGGGTGCCCACAGGAGGGTGGGGATCCCGCAGAAATGACCCTTGTCTCACTAGGGGACAGTGAGATGGTCCCAGGAAACCAGGTGCCCCCTAACACAAAGAAATATAGCACCTGGGTGACCATTAATGCGAACAGGGTAGAGGCTCTCAGAGACACTGGAGCCAGTGTGACCTCAGTCCGGTGTCACCTGGTGTCTGAGAAGCAAGTAGTCCCAGGAGCATTCCACCAAGTAGTTGCTGTCGACAACTCTGAGCGCCAGTGTATGGTGGCGCAGGTTCCCTTTGAATGGGGGGGGTCTCAGGTCCCTTGAGGGTGGTTGTGAGCCCTACCATGCCTGTAGATTGTCTGCTAGGAAACGACCTGGAGCAGTCCTTATGGAAGGAGGTTGAGCTCAGGTCTCACTTGGAGATGCTTGGGTTGCCGGAGTGGGCATGCGTGTCCACTCGGTCAATGGCAGCCAGAAAGGGTGATCAAGAGGACTTGGAGCCTGGAACAGTGGCCCAAGTCCCTGCCAAGAGAAAGGGCTGGGGGCGCGGGAAACCGGCCCCCGAAGTTCCCACGGACCGGGAGGAGGCGGACCTCGAGGGGGACGCCCCGGTGCCTACAGGGGAGCAGGTAGCCGAACTGGGAGACATCTCTGAGCTGACCCATTGGCAGCAAGAAGGGGGTCCCACCAGGGAGGAGTTCTGCAGGGAGCAGAACGAGTGCCCTACTCTGGAGGGTCTGCGGCGGCAGGCTGCAGACCAGGCAGCTGGTAATCAGTCCGGGTCACATCTGATCTACTGGGAGAGTGGTCTCCTATACAGTGAGCCTAAGGTTGCTGAGCCTGGGTCAGCCCGTGTGCTGGTGGTACCCCAGCGCTTCAGGACCTTCCTACTGGGTCTGGCTCATGACGTGCCTTTGGCAGGACATTTGGGGCAGGACAAGACCTTTGACAGGCTTGTCACCCACTTCTTTTGGCCCCAAATGCGAAGGCAGTCAGATGCACACTGTAGGTCTTGCCAAACTTGCCAGGCAAGTGGTAAGAGTGGGAGGAAGGTCAAAGCTCCTCTCCAACCTTTCCCTGTTGTTGGAACACCCTTTGAAAGGGTAGGGATGGATATTGTGGGGCCACTGGACCCCAAGACAGCCATGGGCAACAGGTACATCCTGGTCTTGGTGGACCATGCCACCCGGTACCCGGAGGCAATCCCTCTCAGGACAACGACAGCGCCAGTGGTGGGCCTTGGACTCACCGACTCCGTCTGCACGACGCTCATCGAGCCGCTGCCTGCACCGCATCGAGGGACACCGCACCTTGCATCGCTCCGTCTTGCACCGCAACCGCGACGAACGCCGACCGGCTCGTACACTCCGTACCAGCCACAACGAGAAAGGTACTGTGACCGAGTCTGTTCACGACTCTGCTGGCCCGTATCGACGCGGTCGGCTGGAACTGTTAGACTCTGTGGTTTTCAGCATCGCGGTAGGCTCGGACGGAGCTACCGACTCGTACGAACTTTGTTTTTGAACTATTCTTGCAAAGAAGAAGTTACCTTATCAAGTATTTGTTTTTAAAGTATAGTATTGTGGATTTTTGTCGTAATTGGTCTTGTCTTGAGTATATAAAATATTGGTTATTTTTCTAAACTGGTGTGGTGTCCGTTTGTAGTGCTTACACTGTATTACTGTTGGTTATGTGCAAATGCTTTACACACTGCCTCTGAATTAAGCCTGACTGCTCGTGCCAAGCTACCACGAGGGTGAGCAGGGGTTACTTCACGAGTGTAACACCCTTACCCTGACTAGGAAGAAGGGTCCCTACTTGGACAAAGGTGCAAGCCCTTGCCAACTAGAGATCCCATTTCTAACAACATTCCTACGAGCGGGGCTGGGTCAAGATCTTCTCCCCCGCACAGCAGCTCAGATGCAAGTGCGGAACTGTTCTCGAGTGCTGGCACAGGATGATCGGACTATTTTCCATTGCATGATCTTTTGTTTCACTTTGCAGGAACACGTTGCATAATTTTGTTTTGCTATTACAGTCTGCTGGAGACTGGCCGGGGCGTTGCTGCCCCCCATGGCATATCCTTTGTGTATGGTTCGTTCCACCTTGGGGTACTGTTTATTGGGAACGTCATTTCTGTGTAAAGATATGTGGTATCTCACGTTCACTTTCATTTGGGGTATGGCCCTTCCCCGGGTGGGGATTCGGCTGGGTGGTGGGTGGGTGATTTCATTAATAAGTCAGTCCTTTTCGTTTGGTTGCAGCACTCCAGGCCAATCACTGATGTCAGTAGTCAACTGTCTACACTTACAGAATCGACACACCAGTTAGGTGACCAAGTTTGGTAATGTTGAGGGTCCATCGGGCCTCACTCTGCTCTCATGGAATGTGAGGGGCTTAAATAACACTCGAAAACGGAGACAGGTTCTTCATTATTTAGTACGACACAAGGTAGATGTCGCTTTTTACAAGAAACTCACCTCCCCAAGAATGACAAGGCGCACTTTGGGTACAGCTGGGGGCGAATAGATATTTTGCAAATTATAGTAACTACTCAAGGGGGACAGCCATTTTAATACACAGTACAGTTCCATTCCGCTTAAGCTCCTGTCAACAAGACTGCGAGGGACGCTATTTGAAAGTTACTGGGACCCTGTTTGGTAGGATAATTATATATATATGCCCCCAATGTAGATGCCCCAGAATTTTTTCATGCTTTGTCTTCACAGCTCGACAAACTTGACCCAGACTTTGATAGTTGGCAGGGATTTTAACATACTCCCCGACCCCATCGCAGACAGTACCTCGGGGGCACAAGACACTAAACCCCGAGCTCGACGTGCACTTCTGGAGCTCTGCGATCGGTTCTCCCTATTAGACGTATGGCGTAAACGGAACCCAAACACAACAGAATACACACACTATTCAGGCCAATACAACACATGGACGAGGATCGACTTCTGGCTGCTCTCGCCAGACATATACGGCTGGTGCTCGCAGGTGGAGTCCCTCCCTCGGACCTATTCGGACCATTCCCCGGTGAAATTGCAGTTATAGTTCCCCCGCCCTGAGGGCTTTGAGCGCCAATAGCGGTTCCCTAACCGCGCATTACAGGATGTGGTATTCCGGGCTGAGATACACGATGCCATTGAAGATTACTTCGATATAAATACTGGCTCGGTAGATTCATGGGCGGTCCTGTGGGAGGGCTTCAAAGCGGTTCTCAGGGGCACATGCATTGCGAAACACGCCGGTGTACTTAAAGATCTACGTAACACATTGGCGAAACTTGAACGAGACCTCAAAACACTAGATGAGGCCAATGCACAACAAACTACACCTACATATGAACAGAGGCGATTGGTGCTATTAGAGGACTACAGGGACACAGCAGATAGGGAAATTTTCTTTCTGGGAAAATACCAGACTGCCAGACGGTACGGAGAGGGTGAGAGACCTGGTAAAGTACTTGCTCAACTGTTGCGCCCACCTTATCACAAAACATACATTACTGAACTGCGAGCCTCTGACGCACACAATTACACCACCACGAAAGACATTCAGAGTAGCTTTCTGGGGTTCTTCACCAAACTATACTCATCTACTATTGGAGATGATAAAGAAGCGCAAGAGGGCTACTTAGACGAAGTCGCATTGGTATACCTTGAAAAATATATGCAGGACTTCTTAGCTGAACCCATTTCTGTTGCAGATGTGCTTCTTGCCATAGACACTATTCGGGGCTCCTCGGCGCCTGGGCTAGATGGATTTACGGGGGAATTCTACAAAACGTTCAAAGATATCCTAGCTCCCAAACTCATTGAAGTCTATGCAGAGGCCCTTGAACGGCAGACTCCCCCCTACTCTACGTGAGGCGGTCATAATTCTGCTTCCCAAACCGGGCAAAGACCCTACGCAGTGCGGCTCTTATCTTCCATTATCCCTCCTAAATTTAGATTATAAAATATTAACAAAGGTTATTTCCAATAGATTGTCCCAATTGATGCACTTTATTATCTCCCCAGCTCAATCCGGGTTTGTGCCACTTTGCTCCACCTCCCTGAATCTCCGCACACTATTCTCGGTCATCCATCGGATTGACCCTGCCACCCCGGCCGCCGCCATACTGTTGGACACAGAAAAGGCATTTGACTCCCTGGAATGGTCCTTTTTTCTCTCTATAATGCACCGCATGGGCATGCCCATGGGCTTTATTGCCACAACAGCCCTTTTATATAATAAACCAACTGCCCGGTTGCGTTTAAATGGTACACTTTCCAGCCCATTTGAACTAACACGAGGAACCAGGCAGGACTGTCCACTGTCCCCCTTATTGTTCATATTAGCCATGGACCCCCTCATACGTCATTTCCAAGAAAAGCATCTCCACAGGGGATTACAATTCAATACCGGCCCCCTATTGGTATCACTATATGCAGACGACACAATATTATATGTTAGACACCCCCAGGATAACCTAAACGAATTAATTAGAGAAATCATCAGGTTTGGCAGTTTCTCGGGACTGGGCATAAACTGGCACAAATCGGTCATATTTCCATTGACAACTAGCACACAACCATGGGAACTTGAGTTCCCCCTTGAATGGTGCACAGAGTCAGTAAAGTATTTAGGCATACACGTTCACCTAGACACAGCCCAGATACTCAGTCTTAATTATGGTAGGGCAGTGGACACGCTAACTGCTCAAATAGAGAAATGGTTGAAATTGCCCTTGTCGATGGCAGGCCGAGTCGCCATTATTAAAATGGTTGTCCTCCCCAAATTTTTATATTTATTCAACAACATACCGATTCCTCTCACTAATCACTTTTTTAGCACACTCCGTTCTCTCCTGAGTCGTTTAGTTTGGGGTGGTAAACATGCACGGGTTCGATGGGCAGTCCTTACATTGCCATATGAGAGAGGGGGTTATAATGTTCCAGATTTTCAGCTTTATTATTTGGTGGCACAGTGTAGCTATGCATATCACTGGTACCATCCAGATGCCCGGATCCCCTATTTGAGACCTGAGGCGGACCTGGTACTTCCCGGACACCTCTCGGCTGTATTACCCGTAGGTTTTCCCAGAGTCCCGCTAGATATTCAGACTGTATCCTCCACGAGCTGGGCATGGCATAGATTGTGCCGGATCACTGGAACAGAGAGGTTATACTCCTCTGCCCTACCTGTCATTAATCCTCGGTTAATTCCCATCACGTCGGAGCGACTGGTGCAGCGCACCTTGGCGAAGTTAGACTTGACCAAACTGGTAGACTTGTACCCTGATGGCCACGTCTTCTCACCCTCGGAAGATGCACGTTTTAATGCAGTGGATTTTATGGACAAATTTGTATTAAGCCGCCTCCACTCCGCACTGCGCTCCATTTTCCCGACATTTCCACTAGAGCCAGCTTCGTTCCCTCCCCTAACGATACTTATAGAAAAAGCAGACGGTACACACCTGATATCGAAACTTTACAGGGCATGCGCCGCACTGAAACCTGTACAGGACGGCAAGACTCGCAGTGCATGGGAACATGACCTGGGTATCACAATCACTGATAAGCAATGGGCTCACTGCTGCTCGGTCACGCAAGACATTTCGCTTAACAGCAGACACAAGCTGCTACATTTCAAATTTTTACGCCGCATCTATTTTACCTCGGCACTAGCACATAAAATAGACCCATCTACGCCACACAATTGTCGCAAATGTTCTGCTCCACATGCGGACTTCGCACATCTCACTTGGACATGCCCGAATCTACAAGACTATTGGATGCAAGTACATCACACGCTGGGGCAAATGTTGAATATCCCATTGACTCCGATTCCAGAGGTTGCTCTGTTAGGCTACACTGTAACTTTCCACTTAAAAATCCGTAGGTTTGCAGCATTAGGTCTCTTATTAGCTAAGCGGGAGGTGGCACTGCACTGGGGGCGAAAAACTGCCCCGAATGTCCAGGGTTGGTTGCGTAGTATCGCGTACTGCAATGTAAACAGTGAGCTCTATGCAAGTATGATGCTCAGCACGTCACGCCCCAAAGATATCTGGGGACACTACAAGACGTATGTCAAGACCATTAGACAAGCAACTGAGTCTCAGCTAGAGCAGGGTATTGTCCCGGCTGGAGTGGGGTGAACCCTTCACACCGTTTGGCTTGATTAATTTTTGTAAATGCACAATGTAAAGTATACAACACTGAATAGCGGGTTCGTTATGTGGGAGGGGGAGATGTGGCTGTTGGAGGTGTATTGCCTTTTCGTTTGCAACCGTGAGTGAAGTTGGTTCATGGACCCTACTGTTGTTAGCAATTATTTGTGCCATCAGTCTTCTCATTGGATGCCACTTTGAACAGATTACCATGTTACTTATGACGTCAATTCTATATGATGAGACAGCCTGTGACTGTGGACTGCTGCACGCGCATTAATGTATGTTTTTTGTATTGATGAACGCTAAATAAAGTTTAAAAAAGAAAAAAAAAAATGATATGCTTGATGAAGGGGTTATTGAACCTGTTGAGGCGTGGGTCTCTCCTGTTGTTATTACGAAGAAGAGCGATGGCAAGCTCAGGTTCTGTGTGGACCTTCGTAGCTTAAACCAGCATGTTGTTGCGGACACCTTTCCTCTCCCAAACATTAACAAATTGTTACTTTTGTTGAAGGGTGGTAAGTACTTTTCTAAACTTGATCTGAAGAGTGCTTACCACCAGATCAAACTTCATGATGACTCGAAAAATCTCACGGCCTTCATAACAATGGAGGGTACTTTTCGTTTTACCAGGTTACCTTTCGGACTTTCGTCCGCTGCCAGTGTCTTTCAGCGCATCATGTCTGGTATTTTTAAGGGCCTGGAAAATGTTTAGTTCTTCCAGGATGACATACTGGTTTTTGGAGGGTCTGTGGTTGAACACAACAAAACGTTGAGGGAGGTTCTGAGTAGGCTGAGGGAGGCTGGCCTTACTCTCAGGAGGGAAAAGTGCAAGTTTCTGGTGGAAGAAATTGAGTACCTGGGACACACCATCTCGGCCAGGATGTCCGGCCAAAGTTAGATCTTTTAGAAGCAATTAGATGTACTCCCGTTCCTTCCGATAAAGACCAATTGAGGTCTTTTATGGGATTGATAGAGTACTATTCGAAATTTGTAAAAGGATTTGCCTCTAAAATTGAAGCTCTCAAGACCTTGTTGAGGAAGGGGAGTTCATTTGTTTGGGGTGATGCCCAGCAAAGAGCATTTGATCTTATTAGGTAGGACATTTGCGATACAAACGTTCTGGCTCTCTCTGACACCCTTTTAAAGACCTTTTTGACTGTGGATGCTAGTGCTTGTGGACTTGGTGCTGTGCTTTCCCAAGTGCACATAGGTGGTGAAAGAACTGTGGCTTTTGCCTCATGCTCTCTGTCTGAGTGCGAGTGCAATTACTCGGTCATCGAGCGTGAGGCTCTGGCAGCTGCCTGGTCGGTTGAGCACTTCAGGACCTTTTTATGGGGTGTTGACTTCTGTATTCGTACAGACCACAAACCCTTACTCAAGGTACTTAGTCCTGGTGGTGCTGGCAAAGGATCTGCAAGGCTGGCCAGACTTGCTTCTAGACTCCAAGAATATCGGTACCGTGTCTCTCACATTCCTGGGTGGAAGAATGCTCAAGCAGACTGTTTGTCTCGTTTGTCTCTTAGGGTATCTGGTGATGTCAATTCAGAGGTCTGTGGGGAGTCTGATGGTGCTGTGGCCACTTTGTGTGATGTTGAGGAGTGTGTTGCTTCTGTCTTCTCGTCTGCCGATTGGTGTCATTTTATGGATTTGGATGATACCGTTAAATGTGTCAAAAGAACGTTGGTTCAGGGGGAGCGTAGGGAGAGCACTCTGGCACCCTCTGTGAGACCGTATGTTAAGATTCTGGACAAGCTGAGTATGAATGGTGCGAAAGTCCTTATGAGGAATGATAAGTTTGTGCCTCCTGAGGGTTTAAGATCCAGGATTATAGGGCTTGCATATGAAGGGCACCTCGGCCAAACTTTAACTAAGAAAAGGGTGTGTGAGGATTTCTGGTGGCCTGCATGGACGAGCAAATCACTTCTTGGGTGTTTGGGTGTGAGGTTTGCAGAGAAAGCGAGAAGAGACTCAAGACTGGCTGTCATGTCACCCCGTGTCACATTGATGATCCAGGTGTTCCATGGAGTACTGTTTGTTTCGATTTCATTGGGCCAATGCATGGTGTGGAGGAAAGTTTGAGGAATGCTTTGGTTTTGATTGATGTTTATTCTAAGTGGCTCATTGTCAAGTTCATGTCCGATATCACTACGAAGAGCACCATTGAGCAACTGAGGGCAATTTTTCATGAGGAGGGTCTTTCCCACACCCTGATCACAGATAATGGTACCCAGCTGGTTTCGCATGAGATGAAGGATTTCTTGGCTAAGTGTGGGATTGTTCATCATCGCACGGCGCTCTATAACCCTCAAGCCAATGGCTTGGTTGAGCGTACCAACAGGATGGTAAAGGGGACCATAACCATGGCTATTCAGAGTGGTAAAGATGTTGGTGTGATGGTCTGTGAGATGGTTTGGGCTCATCGCACAACTGTCAATTCTGTCACTTGTTCCACCCCATTTGAAAGGATGCGTGGAAGAAAGCCTGGTACTAAACTCCTACCGTCTTGGTTAGTCTCTCCCAAGCCGCAAATCTCCCAGGTGGTGAACAACAAAGTCAACCATGGTGGTGTACATATAGGAGATTGGGTCAAAGTGAGACATGGCAGACCTTGCAAATGTTTATCTAAGTTTTGGGGCCCTTTTAGGGTCAAGCAAGTGTTTGATAGTTATGTTCTTCTGGACAATGGCAACAAATGGAACAAACGCAAGATTGCTTTGTATCGCAGGGGTGTGGGGGTGGATTCTGGCATACATGAACCTACCTCTGTTCATTCTGATGATCATCTCAATGGTTTTATGTTGATGAGCGATGCTGAACTGTCTTCCTCTGGGACTCAGATTAGAAGAGAAATGGGTTCTGGGGATGCTTCCAGTTCTTTTGCCTCTGATCTTCCTACTGGTGGTGGCGCGGGTGTTTCCCGGCCTCCCCGGTTACGGAGACCTCCTCGTTATTTGGAGGATTTTGTTCAGACTTGATTTCTCTTTCTTTCCTTCTGCTTTGGTATTTCTTTCCTTCTTATTTTGTTCCTTTGCGCTGTCTCTTGGTTCTTTTCCATTCTTGTCTTTTGGGTAGAAGGGAGGGGGGTGTGTTGTAATGCTGCACTTGCTTTTAGCAGTGCTTGTTTTCCTCATTGTGTTTTTATACCCAGTGTTCTTTCGTATTGTCAGCGGCGTGCGTGGGTTCCACCAACGACAGTTTGTACTGTGGCTGGCGTTGGAGGGACCACGCTCTCTGTGCTCTGCCTAACTTCATTAAAGCTGTGTTTCTCACCGAAACTGTGTACTAATCATCACCACACAGTCCCTCATATGGGACTTTATATGGAAGAACAAAAGAGCACGGGTGGCTAAATACAGAGCATATCTTCCACAGGCAGAGAGTGGTCTGGGGGTCCCTGACTTGCATCATTACTATCAGGTTGCACAGCTGAGATACATGGTGGAGTGGTCCCGGACCAGCCCTGAAAAACACTGGTGCTTTATTGACCAGACGGTGGCAGGCATTCCTATTCAAAAGGTGCCCTGGTTGCCAAGGCCCACTGACCCCCGGGAGTGTACATCTCCTGATTGTTACGTGCCACAGTGGGCGTTTGGAACACTGGGCAATTACGACAAGGCCTGTACACCCCTCTTTTTCCGCAGACGCCAATATTGGGTAATCCGGATTTTCCTCGGGCACAGAGCAGGTCTGCTTTTGCTGCATGGCAAGAGGCTAACTGCAAACGCGTGGGCGATTTCTCTCCAAATGGGGCACTGACATTGTTCCTGAACACTTAGACTGGTTACATAAACTTTGAGAGATACTTGGATTGGGGAAACTAATGGCAGTGGCAAAACACAACCTTCCTTGATTTGACAAGACGTGGGAGCCCTGTATTAGATACCTCTCTGAGAAGTTTTGAGAACTAACATGCCCGTTATACTTCTGCAGATCCTCCCTAGGAGACAGTCATTTCTTTATACTTCAGCAGAGGCAGCATTCCACTGGGTACCTCATCCCTCCCCCTCCCCTTCCTTTTCCCATGCTATTCCCTTTTTTTTCTTAACTGTTATGTTTATTCCTGCCTAGCTCACAGATTCTTGTAAGTGCTTCAATCACTACTGGCGGGTGGATGTAGGTGGGTAGTTCTTTTTCTCCTCTGATTTATTGATATCAATAAAAAGATCTTAAACCTAAAAATTCATACCTCCAAACCCTCCAGTGGATTTTTGTTGTTGAGGTGTCTATTTAAAGATAAAAATGTAATCTTTTTGTATTGGATTCTTATTGTGTTGCGTGATCTTCTTCTTTTCTGTTTTCGTACTTCTTAATGGTTTACACTTGTCTCATTGATAATGCCTGACTGCTCTGTGCCACAGCTACCCAGGATTGAGCTAAGGTTTTTTATAATAAACCTGACTGGACCAGATAAGTGATTGTGTCATTATTACGCAATGAGGTATCACCACCACGCAATATAATAATCCATGGTTTCTCACAGTACCTGTCACTAATTCCTCAAACCTGTATATATTTGCATGACAAACCCTACTTCTCAATTTTCAAAGTTTTACAAACCAGTGAATATAAAGGCGTATATAATGACATATTTCACACCTTTGGCACTTTCAATCTGACTAACCTAGATGAAAACAAACTTTCATGCAAAAATAACGATGCTTAGAGGGTCTTTATAGATTAATTGAATGAGAGAATAAGGGAAGAGAAGGGGTTTTTAAAGGAAGGAGCAAAAGAAGAACCAAAACAAGGGGAGGGGAAGGGAAGGGAAGGGTAAATGGAAAGAATTGCATCCAAAAGTTAAATTTAGATCTGGCAAAGAGGGGCAAACAGTGCATCGTCGAGAAGGGAATGGGATGGTTGAAATGGAGGGTTGGAGTCATTGTGATCAAAATGACTTAGTGAAGGACTCATTATTAACAAGACATGAATCTAATATTAGGGAAGTATACTATGGGCCCGATTCAGAAAGGTAAACTTAGACTTTAGTCTAAGTTTACTACTTTACTTTTCAGTATTCATAAAGGCACTTACGAGCAGTATCTTTACAACTGAAGACTGTGCACTCGGGGTGGATAGAAATGACTTATCTGTCCTGTTTTTCTCTCACAATCTGTTCAAATGTGCATCTTAGTCAAAACCACAGTTTAAACTCAAATTTCCAATAGTGTTTCAAACACTTCAGACACACCTGTGAATATGTTTATTACTCCGCACCGTCTCCACCAGAATGCTGTTAGCCCAACAGCCAAACACAGGCTGAATACAGAAAAAAGAGCAAGCAGTAACAAACTCTTTCAGACATTTACCAATGCTTGCTACATTACCAGTTCCACACCTTGCCACCATGGAAGAAGGGGATATATTCAAAACAATCAGATTGAATAGGCAACATACTATTTAATTACGTCATCAGCTGGAGCCAGATCTTCTGCCTCACAACAGGAATTGCACAACAATAACACCAATAGTCATAAATCCTGACAGTACTCCATTTTGTGGCCAAAGGATCATTCCAATACACTGATGCAGTATCTGGGGGAATGCCACTACCAACTTTAAGTGGTGTGCTACAAGAAGTTCTGTTAGACCTGGCATCTTTTGGCGTGTTTCCCCTGTCATTTTGCTTTCTGACCTCCCGGTTTTGACTCTGTTTTTGCTGGTTTAGTGTCTCTGCGCACTTTCTTACTGCTGTCCTGTGTTTAAGTGCAAGTGCTCCTAATGTAAAGTTGTATTATGGATTGCTGTTTCCATGATTGGCATATTTGATTTACTGGTAAGTCCCTCGTAAAGCATACTGAGAGTGCCAGGGCCTGTAAATCAAATGCTGCTAGTGGGCCTGAAGCACTGATTGTGCCACCCACATGAGCAGCCGTTCAAAGGGATCTCAGACCTGCCACTGCAGTGTCTGCGCGCAGTATTTCACTGCCGCGTCGACTTGGCAAGTGCACCCACTTGTCAAGCCCTAACCTTCCCTTTTCGTACATGTGAGTCACCCCTAAGGCAGGCTCAAAGATACCCCTATGGGTAGGGTGCGGTGTATGTGAAAGGTAGGACATGTCCTGGTGTGTGTGACATGTCCTGATAGTGAACTACAGTGTAATTCGTTTTTCACTGTTGAAAGGCTATCTGTCCCATAGGATAGAATGGGGAATACTCCGTAACATTTTACGAGTATCTTCCCATTGGGACAAGATAGAAAAATGGAGTTTAGTATGCCTGAGCTCAGAATGTGAAGAAGCATCTTTTAGTAAAGATGACTTTTATATTCTGGGTTTTAAAATACCACTTTTAGAAAGTAGGTATTTTCTTGCTTAGCCATCCTGTGTGGCTCTGCTGGGTTGTGGATTGACTGTCTGGCTTTGGAATGACAGGGGCTGGGCATGTGTATTCTCTTTGGACAACCGCTGGGGGGGGCGGGGCGTGGTCGAGGTGTGTCCTGCCTTTCCTGGATGAGTCAGGGCTGGGCTGAATAGACCTGGGCTGCATTTAGTGTAGTGGGAGGAGATTTCCTTGCACCTGAATGGGCCTGGTCTGTCTTGGACAATGCTGTCTCCACCTCCTGCAGGAAAGCTGGGCCAGAGAGGACGAAACTGGTTTGGACAAGCACAGACACTCTCTGCCTGAGAGAATGCAGTATAAATATTGGGGCCCAGAACTTTAGAACTCGCTGGAATCAAGGAACCTGCCAAGGAGAAGAGCTGGAAGAACTGCTAGGAGGAGTACTTCCCCGTTGCTGTATTGTTGCTTTGTTGGGTTGGCCTGCAGGTACTGCTTCTGCCTTGGGCAGTGAAAGGACTGAACTTTCTTTACTTGTGCTGAGTATCTCCAAGGGCTTGAAGTAGAGCTTGCCTCCTGTTCTGAAGTCTCAGACACCGCAAAGACTTCACCGACCTCTGGGTACTGCCTCTGGAACCGTGGTTTCAGTTGCCACAGAGGGGTGAAAGCAGCCGACTCTGTCACCGACTTCGTCGCTGGCTCCATGTCCTGAAGGCACCGCAGAGGGCACCACCGCATCTCGCACCGCAACCCTGGTCTCACCGAAGACGATGACCACTGCCACCGAACCGCTGCTGGCACCGTGACCTGTGGGCACCGCACTCCGCACCGCTTCACTTCGCCACACTGGTCTCACTGACGCTGTCGCTGCCCACTGACTTTGTGACCGCACCGTGGTTTGAAGGCACCGCTCGTAAAGCTCATGACGCACTGCACCGTCCCACACCGCAGTCCGGACCGACCGACGCCAGCTCCCCGCACCGTGATCTGTCAGCACCGCAACGAGCACCGCCTTCACTCCGCATCACAGCCCTGTCTCACCAATGCCGCTGGACGACTGTCATCGAGCCGCTGCCTGCACTGTTCTTTGAGGGCACCGCACGTTGCACCGCTACGCTTTGCATTGCAACTGCGACGGTTGCAACGGCTGGCCTGCACCAACGTGCCGGTCACAACGAAAAGGTACTATTTATGAGTCTGCTGACACCACGACCGACGCGGTCGGATGGAACTGTTGGATTCTGTTGTTTTCAGCACCGCTGTAGCCCTGGACGGAGCAACCGACTTCAAGGAACTGCATTTTAATTCTATTCTTACAAAGTGCATATTTTCAAATACTGTATGTTGGATTTTTATTGTTCCGGTCTTGTTTTGAATATATAAAGTACTGAATATGTTTCTAAACTGGTGTGGTGTCCTATTATAGTGTTTTCACTGTGTTACTGTTGGTTTTGTGCAAATGCTTTACACACTGCCCCTGGGATAAGCCTGGCTGCTTGTGCCAAGCTACCAAGGGGGTGAGCAGGGGTTATTTCAGTAGTGTATCCCCCTTATCCGGACTAGGAAGAAGGGTCCCTACTTGGACAAAGGTGCACGCTGGTGTAGGAGAGTAGGATCTGCTTCACATGGGTACCCCCACTTTTTGCTGATGCTTCACTGTTTTTCGACTTTAGTCTGGCTGGGCCCTGCTAATCAGAACCCCAGCCTAGCTGCTTCCTCTCTAAAAAGGTTTCCATGTGCCTTAGGCACATCTCTGATTGGAATCTGGAGTGCCCTTGTAAGTCCCTAGTATATGGTATACTATGTACCCAGGGCATAGGTACCTCAGAGGCCTGCCAGGGGCTGAAGCATGTATTGTGCCACCCCTGGAAGGCCAGCCAAAAGGACACCACAGGTCTGCTACTGCAGCCTGGGTAAGGTGGTGCATGCACCCCTTACTGTGATATAGGTTACCTATCTCACTACATACACACACACATATAAACCCATAAGTCACTCCTATGGCAGGCCTTGTCAATCCTGAAGGCAGAGTGCTTGGTTCCTATGTGAGAGGGTGCCCCTGCATGAGCAGAGCCCCTCTGCAGCATTCGGAGACCCTTCTCTGATGCTGTTTGTAGTGCAGCCTGACCATATACTCTTAAGCGCATTATAACCTCGCGTTAAATGCTAACTTTGGGATGGCTGCACGGAAACATGTCGTGTTTGGTGTCAAACATCTTGGAATACTACCCCCGCCAGTTCTGGCGGCGGGGGTAGCATTCCACCCTTCTAGAGGGAGAGACATGTACACACCGGCCTGCTCGGTAACTTCTTTCCAAGCCCTGGCATCACAAAATGGATGCCGCTGCCACAGACACAGGTCTGGCCTCCTGCTGCTGACTGAAACTCCGGCAGGGGAGGCCTGGACAACAGGTTTCCTGTCCCAGGGAGGTGTAACCACCTCCCCAGACAGGATAATGTGTATTGGTGCTGGGCGGGAGCACTCTCTGGTGCTTTGAAGTCCTGCACTGGGGGCACACTTGGTGTCCCTGTGCATACCCCAGTTCAAACTGGTTCAGGGGCTCCCAGCCCCTGCTCTGGCGCGAAACTGGACAAAGGGAATGGGTGTAACCACCCCTCTTCCCTGACCCTCCCATAGGTGGGTCCCCAGAGTATGTCCAACCCCCTAACTTAGTATAAGTATGGGACCCCAGTCCTTAGGACTTTAGATTTACCTGGACGAAACTCTGATACAGAATCCTGGACCTTCGACGCTCTACTTTACGATTAGAGGACTGAAGAATCTCCCTTGGGGTCAAGGAGTGACTCCCCTGCTTGGCAGGCACCAAAGAAGCAATTGTCCGGTCTGCATCGCTGAAGCTCCCGCCGGACGCTGAAGTCTTTGCATCACCAGAGGTGGATTTCCAGACTTCCCCGAGGCTGCCCTGAGTCCCCAGCAAAGCTGAGGCCCGTAGCTGTCATGGGTAACGTGGAACCGTGACCCTGGACACCGAGCACATTTGCAAGTGCATCCTCTTCTTGGGCTCCCACGAAGTTGTGCTTTGGGCTCCGAGTAGCCCCCGCCTCCAGCACCGACTGCACCGAAGATCACTGGCCCCCACTCCACGAGTGTCCCGTGAGCCAGCTCCAAGTGCGTCCACTCGAGGCTCCTTCGCGGTCGCTAGTCCGTTGGCTAGTGGGCCCTCCCGAAGGCAACACTAATTCTAATTGGGCTTCCCTGGTTGCTCCAGGCTTGCCCTGACTTATCCTCGCTGGGTGAGTCCCCCAGACCTTGCTGGTCTGCATCAACGTCCTTCTTCTATTTCCAAGAGACTTGCCGTTGCCAAGGCTTGTTGGGTCCAATCCGGTCGCCGACACCCCTGCAATCGACAGACATCGTGGGACAGCTCGAATCCAGCTCCTGGTCATCGTCGACGCCTCCTGGACCTTGTGGCTGAAGAGTCAAGACGACCGTCAACCTACCTGAAGCACCCGACATCGGTGGGCATCTGCTCATCGCCTTCCTGGTCACTGGCTAGTGACCCAGACTCTGTCCCCTCTGCTTTCAGGTTCTTCAGATCTCCGATCCACCTTTGGATCCACCCGAACACTTTCGACTTGGTCGCCAGCAGCACTTTGCAGCAGATCGCCATTGTAAACGACGACAAAACCCGACCCCGAAAGACACCTATGCACCCGGCTTCCCTGGGTGAGGTAACTCGAGTACTCCGGTGCTCCCGTGGGTATAGACTCTAGAACGACCTAGTTCTAAAGGGGTTTGCTCCAAGTCCTCCTCTAAGTGTCCCTTTTCTTTAAAATTCCAACCGCGACTTTCCCCATAGAAGTCAACGGTGATTCGCGGCGGTGTTCTCACCCTGCACGCGTCCCCCGTGGGTCCCCTGTGTCACTACCTTGGGTGGTTCCTTGTGGTCCAAGCACTTCTACAGGCTCTAGGCCTTGTGTCTAGCTCAGTCGTGGTTCTTATACCACTTTATTGGTATATGGTTTGGTACACCCCTAGGGCTCAAACGTGTATTTGTGCTATTACTGTTGATAACTAACTTATAACTTATGTACTTCGAACTCTAGCCTCATAAAGAGACTAGTGGGGTGTGTTTAGTAATAAATACATATATTTTGAATATATACCTGGTGTGGTCCTCTTTCATTTGGTCACTCAAGAGATTATAGACTGGTAAAACAAGCTGCTTTACATTCTTTCAAGACTTAGCCTGAAGGCTGCTCTCCATAGCTACCACTAGGATAGCTTTCAATAAAGGTTGTCTTTAACCTATCTCCAATAAGGGGTTGTTTGGACTGGTGCAAGGTGCCCGCTATAATTAGTGGACAGCATATACCAGGCCAACTTCTCACAGCTGGTCTCACTGACGCTGTTGCTGCCCATACACTTAACACAAAGAGAGCATTTTGCCAATGTGAAGGGAGATTAGTATGCATTGGGTGGACTCCCACATGTGGTTAGAGCAATATAAGCAGCACATGTTGCCTTGGTGGCAACACTCAACAGAAAACAAGTCCAATGCAATCTTAAAAACATCCATTCAATCACGGTGCAAGTTGTCTCGGTACCAAATATACACATCCAACTTGTGTGTGTCTCTTTCACAGGATCAACCCATGGTCCCTTTGTACTTCGCAACAGCAGCATAGAACTGCAAATGTCACATCGTTGAAATGTCCAAATGAAGATTACATGGTGAAGGAACCTAAAACAGATTTAAGACAAAAGGAATTAGTTAATTATATTATGAAATTTTCACATAAATGATTTATTTTGAGGACACATTTTCTAAGAACAATCAAAGTTAAACAATGTACATGAATTCAGTAGTCAGTGTGTTCAAAAAGTCCATAAACAAACATCTTTGGCCAGGATTTTCCTTAACTTGCCCTTTCTAAAAAGTGTCCAGCGCATACTGTCATCCTCAGTAGATTAAAAGTTGGTTTAACATTCATTTTCAAAAGCTGTAAATATATACTCACACTTGTGAAGAAGCTGTCAATAACATCTTGACGTAAGTCAATTCCTTGGTCAGAACACTTGAGGCTGTTGTCTCCTCACTCTCTCTGGGTTCATATGTATGCAATAAAAAAATTGTCAACATTTTAAAACATCATCGCAAAAGAGCCCATGACTATTTGTGTATTCAGGGAACATGTAGTTTCTCCACATGTCATTTCGCTCCACATGTCATTTTGCTCTATGCGGAGGATGCCCTGTTCTATCTTTCCTCCCCTCGAGATGCCTTGCCAAGACTGTTACGGATGCTGGATGGCTTTGGGAAGCTTTCAGGTCTCCGCCTTAACTGTCCCTGCTGTTCCCCCTTGCCTCACTAGTCCGTACCCCGACAGACTGCTTACCAGTACTGGGCCTGCTCTGGGAGACAACACATTTCGGGTACCTTGGCATTCAGGTAGCACACACCTGAAAGTTGCAGCTGCAACTAAATATAGACAGGGTCTTAGATGCACTGAGGTCATCTGTGACCTTCTGGAATACATTGCTGTTCCCCCTGATGGGGAGGATGGCCATAGCTAAAATCGTTCTCCTGCCTCGCTGTCTGTACGTGCTGCAGAACTCACTTAGTCCCCTCCCATCCTGGGTCTTCAAGCAGCTAGATTCCATTCTTATCTCACTACTGTTGGCGGACTGACGTAGCAGAGTGACCTTGGCGACAGTGACCAGACGGTACGAAGATGGGGGGCTGGAAGTCCTGCATCTAGATTTGTATTACTATGCTGCACATCTTCAATATGTGGCCTGCTGGCTGGATCCGGGCGATCATTGAGAAAAACAGCTATTGTCCGGCAGAATTACTGTGGAACGGTTGCCGGAATTATTAATGGGGGTGCCGGACTCCCGGCGGAATTCCCATACATAATACAGCAGACGGCAACAATCTGGCAACGATTTGCTCAGATAGTCCTGAAGCGAGCCCCATTCCATAGGGAACTTACAGTATGGGCATTAAAACCAGTCCGGCAAATGATGGACGGCATGTTCTTCAGGGCATGGCAGGATGGAGGGTGCACCTATCTGGGGGATTTATACCCGGAGGAGACGTTTATCTTCTTCAAGGAGGCCTGCCAAGAATTCACTCTCGTGCCGGGATATTTTCTGCACCATGCCGGCCTGGCTGAAATTGCCAGAGCTTCCTGGACATGCTACTCTTCAGCACCTGAACCTACGCTAACACTGGGAATCCTTTTATCATGTGACTCAGGCCATTATTTGAGCATGCTGTTGTACAGAGCAATGCGTGCTGATGCAGAAGGGGCCCCTCTGCAGGTTCGCACGGCCTGTGACATTGATCTTGATGTCCCCTTAGGAACTGGTGACTGGACACGTGTTAATGAGCTCACACATTCTGTTTCTTGTAATGCCCACTTTCAACTGATACACTATAATTTTCTCCTGCTGTAGTTCGGGTGATGCAGACTTTATGTATTTAGCCTGGCAGTGCAGGCAGGTACAGGATTTCGGGATTCAGATGGTCGCAGACATCAACAGGGTCACACATCTAAATATGACTTGCACCCCACAGTGATGTCTGTTTGAGAACATTAAACACCCAAAAGGTAAGACGTTGCAGTATAAGCTCCTACAGTTGGTATTAGTCTTAGCCAGACTTAGGGTAGCCCTCACATGGATAGGACAAAGGGCGCCCGAGCTTGCATAATGGCACAAGGATGTAATGGAGTGGACCTTGGCGGAGGCGACCCACATGCAGCTCAGTTGACACGATGAAGGTTTGATAGATGATCTGGCTGAGTGGAGGGGGACCTCAGTGCTACATTACTGGATCTGAGCTCGGATATTGTGTCGGATGACAGTGATGACATGACCGAATGAGTTTGGTGATGTATGGGAATGAGTGGAGAGCACAGAGTGTCTCTTTTGTATAAACATTGTCGAGAGGGGGCACATGCACGCTACACCTGATAGCCCTATTTTGGGGACTGCATATCTATTGCCCATGTCCTTATCTGTCAAAATATTTTCTTACATTGAGTGTGTATAATTTTTCACCAGGCATTCTACTGACTACTGATTTGTTTTTGTATTGTTTTCTAAAATTGAAAAACAAAGGTTTTAAAATGACCATTTAAAAACATTAACAAACTTTTTTAAATAACACTTATTTCATGTTTTGCTAAAAATATGTTTTTGTAACATAATTTAACACAACATGTAATATTGACATTATTTTTTAACATATTACATTCTTTACCTGTCTTTTGATTACAAAATGTGTAAATACATTTTAAATGCATTTCCACAATATTTTTTGTTTTTAATGTTTTCCTACCAATATACTGTCAACTGAAGTGTAAACAACACTGCGCAACAATCGCATTTAACCACAGTAATTCACTACATATAAATGTTTATTTTTAAATTAATGAGTAACATTAGCATTTTGTATCTGTAAACAAAGCTAAAAAACTAGCCACCATTTTGAGTGGTGACGCACTAAACATTCACAAACACACTATTTGACCATCTAAAACACCCACAACCAGCACACCCACAAGCACCATGCCCACCACCACACCCACAAATACCACCACATCCACAAGCACCACAACCACCACCACAGTTACATGGGAGGCAAGTTTCCACCAAGGGCACAGCAATCAGAGACTATTGGTTATCTATTTACTATATTGAAGGTAATTGTTCAGAGAAGTATCGCATGTGGATAATAAAACCACTATTTTATTTTCAACAAGTTTGTACTGACATTAATTTTCATTTGCAATTGTTTGATTCCTAGAAATGTTTGACTAAAATGTGAAGTGCATCGTTTTAATTGCCATCATGGCAGGAAAGGCAACAGAAGTCTACTTTTTTAAGTGCATACACTGGTCATAATTGTATGTGATGGTCATTTGAATTTAGGTGCAAGGATTCACCAAGATAATGGACACTTGCACCAACAAATAGATGTTTTAATTATTTTTTTAAAGTGTTAATACAAGTGTGTTTATTTCAACTTGATAAGAATACACACATATGAATTATACCTTAAAACATAATGAAACAATTGAAATTTGATAAAATACAGGAATTGCACTAAACAAGGGGGAATGTCACATGGATTATTATGTTAACTGATTCAAGTTTGGGACTGACATTGATTTTACAGATATTTAAAAAGTAAATGTTACAACTTGTCTAGTGCAATTCCTAAATTATGTTACATTTCACTTATCCCAATGATGTGTAATGCATATTTTTTTATTTGACAATTTAGGCAATTTATTTAAACACACCTGTATGGTCACTTTTAGATTTTTGGATTGATGTCCTTTTTTGTTTAAGTATCTATTTTTTTTAAGGCAGCTTGCACCAAATTTAGAAATACAATGTAATCATACAGGTGTGTTTCATTAATTTCTTACATATCAACATTACACACATATGCATTGCAAATTGATAGGGGGATCACCACAGTTTGCATTGCTCGTCTATAGTCAGTGCCAACAATAATTACGTACGCCATTCAAATTCATGAGAACTCTGCGCAAAAACAATCATTCGTTTCTATCATTTTATGCTTTTGTTAATCTTCGGAGACAAGGTGCCCCCTGTGCTTTTCCCAGACCCGGTGAGTGGTAGAAGGACTGTATACAAGACAGCCTGCGGCCAGCCCTTCCAAGTACCACTCACCAGGCGGTAGACTACTGCATGGTGTGGTCCGCATCACCTCACTAGTCACGCATTTTTAGCGCCTTGACACCACATGTGTGCTGCGAGGGAGAAGTTGGGAGTGACCGTAACCGTCAAACGAGCTGCAGTGCGGCGACTGCTGTGCGAGTCGTGCTGCCCTCAATCAGGTCTCTGAGTGTCCATAAAGTTAATAAATTCCTGACATTCATTTATTTTAGCAGCCTGCAACTGCTCTCACCTTGGGCACAGTGTCACGGACCTTGCTCAGCTGACTGTATTGATTTAGATTAGCAATCAGCTGAGACCCCACAGTGGGTGCCTCAGAGGCTGTGATGTCACAAGATCTGTTGTTTCATCCTGCTATCCATATCCAGCAGTGCCCAGCCTTTAAGTGAATTGCATCCTGCTATCCATATCCAGCAGTGCCCAGCCTTTAAGGGAATTTATAGGCCATACTATAAAAACACCAGGCTCCAGCATAGGCTGTTTTTCGTCCTCAGGGGTCACGGGGAATGTAATCATTAACTCCGAGTCTCTGGGCGCCCCCACGTTTTTATTTTTCGCAAGAAGGGTGTTGAGAAGAATTCACTGATCTCCTTCAGTAATATGACTCATCTGCGTGCACCAGCAGGGTGCCAGTGCACATTTAAAACTGAGCGCTGTGCTAGCTACCAGTGGCGGCTGGTGAGATTTGAAAGTGGTGAGGTGGAAAAATGATTGTACTGCACTGCAGCGAGCGCGAGTAGCGTGCGAGCTCGAACAACCTACGGAGGGTTCTGCGGGGTTCTCCCCCCGAGAAAATTTTGAAAAAAAAGTGGACAAATGGTGCATTTTCAAGCAAATTTGAGAAAGCAGGAAGGTTAATAAAGCAATTGTTAATTGCCTTGCTATTTCCCTGTCAAGCAGCATCACACCCCTGTACATCTCCCTTCTATGTTCATTGCCTTGCTATGTCCCTGTCAAACACCAGCACAACCTTGTAAGTCTCTCTTCTATGTTCATCGCCTTCCAGGTGTATGCGTTAATTTTATAATTTGTATATGGTTTGCTGGTGTATAAGACTACTCAATAACTATTCCTGTTGTATATCTACAAGGTTATTCTCTGTGTAAGCTTTACTAGTAACTAATTATAAATCTACAATAACTATCGGTTTCTTGCACATAACTATAATATTACATAAAGTATCAATCTTCCTGGTGTAAAGCTGTAGGATTACACTTTGTGTAACACTTCTTGATGCCTAAATGTGAGACTTGACTTTGTGTAAGTCTTTCTGGTGTATAATTATAATACTACAGCTTGTGTAGGAGTCTCTAATTTATCACTTTAGTATTAGACTTGATGTGTAACTTCTCGATTAAAAACCGTATAGCTAAACAGTTAATAAAACAAATCTTGATTTCGTATTTGCCAATATTATGAAAAGTAGGGTGCATGCTGTTGCATCAACTCTGTTTCTAAGAACTAAAGAAATGAGACGTGTAAACGTAGTGAAATTAAATGCTTTGTGTTAACAAATTTAAGAAGCAAAGGGTTACTTCGTTTTGACCCAGCACTGTGTAATAAGAGAGGGTAATTCAAAATCTATTCAAGGATTTTGAAGTTTCGACATATGATAACTCATCCTAGCAAGCATAGCACAGCAGAATAGCAAAACACAGCAAAGCATATCATAACATAATTCAACGAAGCCCAACAAAATAACATACCACAACCCAGTATAGCACACTGTGACTTAAAATAACATAGGTTAATGTGACACGTCACAACACATTAACATAACAAATGACTCTGCATAGCATAACAAAGCATGGTATAGTTTAAGTAACTTAACATAGCACAGCATAGCATAGCTTAAAGCAGCATAACAAAATGTCACATAATATACCACCTCAACATACCGCACAACTCAACAGAACACAACCCAACATAAGAGAAGCCGGCACCGAATTCAGCTTACATTTCCTGCTGTTTTAACCACAAGTAACTGCGAGGCCGAAATGCAGGACACATCTTGCGTTTGCCCGGCCCTAAATGAATGTTGTGAAGTCAGACAGTGTCCGCTATGGGACGTCAGTGTTGACACAGTACACATCACCGTGGATGTTGGTTATAGACAATAACGTGTTTACAGCGAGCGGGGCAGCAGCAGCGGCTTTTAAAGGGAGTTTGGGGAGAGTTGGAGTATCACCATGTGGCATATGTGTGTTAACAAATAATAAAATAACAGCGTCAACATTAAGCGGACACTCATACCAAGACCAACAACAGTATCTGAACGTGAATAACCATAGAAATCTATGAATCCAATATATTTAATGCCACCATTTTGTCCCCAAACATTAGCTTTCCAGTTTATACAAATACACATACTTTGCTATCAGAAACAGCGGAGAAGTTATGTACAACACACTCAAGTTTATAATTTCATCATTCCCCTGTAATTTGCACTACAGAGTTGCAAACACTTAGCTTTCCTGACTTTTGCACCCCTAATCAACACAGCGCGAGAAGGTGTGGAAAGAGGGTGAAAGTGTTAGTAGATACACGGGGGCCAGGGAGTATTTTTTGGAAACAGTGCCTGGCAGGGATTCCACTACAAATGGTCACTTGATGTCCCAAAAAACTGCATTTCTTATTTATGAAACTTTAGTGCTGAAGTGAAAGGGTATGCTTTAAAGCACTGAAACATTCTGGGTTAAAAAGCACAGAATCTGACCTACTAGACAACAATCATGCATCTCCAAGAGAATCTGTAGAGATATGGTGCAGTATGAGCAGCAGAAGTAAACGTGGTCCAACTCCAGCCCCCCCTCCCCCCCACACACACACACACTCAATCTGCTAAAGCAGTGACCGCCTGAAAAAGGCAAACGTAGGTCAGGTTCTAGTCCCATTCAGTCCATGTCTATCCACTAGGACTGACAATACAGCCACCATTTATTGTCAATAGTGATACAATGAAGTTGATACTCGGCTAAGAGTTAACTGAGCAGAGATCAGCATTTCATTTCATGAAGACCATGTACCATCTGCAAAATGGTAATGACCCTCTGGTCTGTGCTAGACCAAGATCCCGGTAAAGTTTTGCTTTAAGTTTCTCTGACCCTGTGCCAGCTCATGGCAGTCGGACTGTGACCACTGATCTGCTGAACACATCTGCTCGCACCCAAACAGTAAATGTTGCCAAATTTGGAGACATAAAACAGTTCAAAAGTCTCGGAATCTGGAAAGATCATGGTTACATGTCTGCTTCCACTAAATTTGTCAGGGTTATGCCAGAGTATATATAACTTGGGGACACCGATGTCAGCCTGTAGTCATTGGTATGTGTGCTTTTAAGGAGGGGTTAGTGGCTTGAAGAGCCTCTGGAGTGCATATGTTTTATGTGTATAGTACTCTGCTGAGTTTTATTTAACAATGCTGTTGCTAGGTAAAATGCTAATCATTATTCATGTGCAAATACACAGTGAAAAGACGACTGATACGTCACTTTCTTTTAAAAAACACCACAACACCTTCTTAGAGATGGGTTTCATGCGTTCTGAAAGGAGCATTAACTGAAGAGCTGGAGAGGAAACCTTGGCTTCTGCAAGGGCCCAGGGACTGCACGTACCTTTAACCTAATTTTCATGTTACTGTTAGGAGAGCCGGCGCTGTTTTGCATCACATTATTCTAGTCCTCTCAGGAGCAGTATCGCGTTGAGAAAAAAAACAGGGCCAGGGCCTCTGGTGCTTAAGGGACACTGCAGGGCTATGGTTCCGTACTGACTCAGTGGGGATTTGTTTCAGTAAAATGTGAGGTAAAGTAAGCAGGAGTAATGATAAATGTTCCTGCTGAGTTTGCAAATGCACACGTGCTTTCAAAATAAAGTCTCATGCTAAGTGTTATTATATACATGTTTGTTTACAATACACATGGATGCGCTGAGGCAAAATCTGGAAAATAAGTATATTGGTAAATAGCCGAATCCAACATACTGAATAAAGTCTGTGTGATAAGAATTACAATGTTCACTTTTAATCAAAGGCTTGTGCCTCCCACCACCAAAGCCTCCATTCATTGCCTGAGGGAAGTAACATTATCTCTCTCTTCAAGTTTAACATCTCCTTGTCTCTGAACTGGTGGTTAACTAGTGTGTCTCATAAAACTACTAATTTCTTCCTAGCTACGAAGGCGGCCTATATCCTCACCGTTAATGAATAAAGTAAGTCATTGTTTGGATCATCAGTGCTGACGATTTTAAGTTGAGCTCATGAATTAAAATCCGCTCACTGGCTATTGATTATCAGTCTGTGTATCTCATGTCAGTGAACATAACACAGGCCCTTCAGCGGCGGCTTCAGAAGGGAAGACTGGGCCGAGCAATGCGGCAAATTAGCAACTTTGAGGATTTGAGGGAGGGAGTCTGGTCAGTGCTTAATTTGTAAAATATTAAGTGCAGGTGCTCACATTTTTTTAGAAGGCCACACCCACTCCCCCGGCTCCTCCCACTTCCTCCAGTGGCCCCACCCACTTCATTTATTGGCTCCACCCACACCCATAAGCCTCAACACATCAGAGCTACCTCCTCACTTCTTGAGTTCCGCAAGAAGCTGAAGCCCTGGCTCTTTACATAAGCACCTCGGCGGCCTCGCACATACATACCTGCCCAAGCACCTGGATACCCTCTTGAGTGATTAGTTCACTATACAAATCAATATTTACATAACATAATATAACATAACATATAGGAAGCCTATGACAACAACTTAAAAATGAACTCAAATTATAGAATGTGTGTAAATCTCAAAATGCAGCTTTAGGTAAGGCCATTTGAGGACTTGACTTGAAGCAGTTTTGCAAACTAAAGAGAATGTGCTTGCACTGCGCTGTTCAAAAGAAAGGAAGGGATGAAGGAAGGAATACATTAAAGTAGGCAGCAACAAATGCAGGCACGAAGGAGAGTACTGGAGTGAGGAAACAAATAAGTAATGGATGAAAGAAGGAGAAAATAGGAAAAGAAAGTGAAAGGAAGAAATTAAGGAATAGTGCGAGAAAAGAAGTAAACAATGTGTAATGGATGAATAGAAAGAAGAAAGAAAAGGAGGAAGAACAGCAGAAGGAAGGGTTGAGGATAAGAAAGGAAGAAATTAAAGAAGGAGTAGGGAAAAAAAGAAAGTAAGGAATAAATGGAGGAAAAAATGCACCAAGGGAGGAAGGATGGGGGAATGAATGAGGATATATGGAAGCAAGAATGGAAAGAAGAAAGGAGGTATGGCTGGAGGTGCAGAGGAAGAGAAAAAGGAAAAAGATGGGACGAAGGAAAGAAAGGAGGTCAAGGGAATGGATGCGAGTTTGAAAGGTACTGGATGAAGCAGGGACAGAGGGAATAATGCAAAGAAATTGAAAAACAAAAGATTAAAATACATTTCTGTGCCCTTAACACACCATGTATGTTTGTAAAGCACATATTCAGCAGAGGGGGGGGGGCTTGACACCAAATTAAAAATGTTGCTATCCAGCTCAATGGCACTCATTTTATCGACCCCAGAAAAATGAAAGACTGAGTGGCCACACCAAGATTTAAATGTATGACCCTGAAATCAAACACAGATTCCTGGAGTGGATATAAAGATGTGTACAAGAAGGAAAAACATAAAAGGGAAAGGGAGGAAGAAGGAGAGGTCTGAAGGCAAGGATAGATACAAAGATAGACAAAGAATGTGAAAAGAAGTGGGGAAAGCAGAGATTGGGAGTGCAAGATTGGAGTGAAACATGATGAGACTGAAAAGTGGAAAGAGGAGAAAGGCAAGGGAAGAAGAGCAGACAGCGGGGAGCATGTGAAAGGAGAGTGGAAATGAAAGATGAAAAATTAAAAGCAGTTAATGAGGGGAGGCGGCAATTAAGAGGAAGCGCGGACTTAGGGAAGAAAGTGAAGGAAGAATGGAGAGAAGCAAAGCAGTGAGGTGTGAATGGGGGAAGAAAAGCAGATACTGAGGGAGATCCCCCTTTTCCCCTGCCCCCTCCACAGTTCTGGTGTAGCTTTCCTGTGACTCTGCTCCGACCACTAGGAGAGGACTAAGTGGATATGGAGTTATGTGCTTCTCCCTTTTTGGACTGAACCTTAAAGAAGGAGCATAGAGAGGTGGTGATCTTTATACCTTCTGTTGGTTTACTTACTTCCTTTCCTCCAGAAATCCCGAGAGTTATAATTATCGGCAGACCAATTGGGTGGGGGCAGATACCAAACCCTGCGGGGTCAGAGATGGAAGCGCTGTAAGCTTTCCCTTTCTGAGTTTACCTTCCTCTGTTCCACAAATGTTTTGAAAAGAAGGAGGGATCTGGGTTGGCTCTACCCAACTCGAGACCCTAGGCTTTCTTGTGGGACACCACCGGCACAAATTAAGCACTCGGAAGGATGCAAGTAAATTGGCAGTGCTCTTGGGAGGGGCAGACACAAAACGGAAAAGGAAAACCATCGAATAAGAAGCAGGCAAAACAGAATGGCAGGAAAGCCAATCAGTGGTAATCAATAATCAATGGGAGGGCTCTAAGCTCCTGTATGTTCTTAGAAAGCCCACAATATGCCTCACAGCAGCGCGTGCACTGTTTTGGAGGCTCTACCTACAACGGACTGGGACACAGACCTGGAGGCATAGAAACAAATAATTAAGCTGACGCATGGCCTTATAGATAAGGCAGGCTAACACATATACAGAGAGACCACTGGATGTACGGAGAGCTAATATGGGCCCTTAATGATTTATACTTTGGAATTTATTATTTTAAAGCAAACACTGAAAGAATGACTGGCCAGCCAACTTAGTGAGGAGGAATTCATTTACAGATGTCTTAACTTCAAAATTATAAACCGTGGTCCTTGTTCTGGCAGCCTCTGCTCTCCATAATTAAGTGAAATGCATTAATTTAGTGTTGCTTGCTGAATCTCTAAAAAGCGTATTCTCTCTGGTGTGCCACGCTAGAAAGGATCTCACATGCAATTGCTGAGTGATGCCATACATTTTTTGTCTTTGTTTGTTATGGCTGATCAGATATTTCAAAAGTAGACCTTAAAACATATGTACATCACAAAGGAAAATAGCTTATCAGAAAGCATTTGGCTTTTCATGGAATCATTGTCCCCGCTTATCTCTTCCCCGGAGTGGCATTTTATTACAACAGTGTCATATCACGCATTGCATTGTGTTCTGTCTGGGCTGGCTGATTGTGACACAGTACTGTTAATGGGCGCGTAATGCGTGAGGCTGATTATGAATGGAGACCCACAAGGCACTTATGCAGACTCCAGGAATCAGACGATGATACCAATGATTCACTCATATCTGCCTCGCCTCCGTAGACGGCACCATTTTAATTGCATTACCGTAATTGTATGCAAGTGTACACAAATTATTTTGCAACGTTTTTCCTAATGCTTACACAAAATATGGCATTTGACTTTGTGCTAATAACGGTCGTTTATATTCCTACCAAAAATAAGCCCCAGCAGCAATCTGCACGTTTGTTAGCAAAGAAGTTTCCATGTGTAATTTGGGGAAAACTGAAGATGTATATAATTTTAACATGTTTCCCGTTTTACAAAGAAGACTGATCATAAGATGTTTTTAAGTTCTGCAGGCGTATCCATTTTCTGGTACTAACATTGCTTGTCTGAAATCTCTCACCTCCAACTGCACTGACCTTTTACCCAGCGCTCTCTTGCTCACAGGAGGTTTAGGGGATTCACGACGGTTTCCTCTGCCACTTGCTCTGCTTGCTCCGTGTCCTCTTGTTGAACTCAGCTGCTCCTTCTGTATTCTGAAAGATTCCTTCGCGCCGCGGCCGGGGGCTTGGATGGGGACACCCAATCAGCTTTCGTGCTGCCTGGAGTGCCCCGGAAGTCAATTCGCGCCGAGGCCTGCCTGTTCCATTCGCACCAAGGCCTGCCTCTCCCTGCAGAGCCTTGAATCTTCCTCCGACCACAGCCCCGCTCCACTCCTTTCTCTGCAGCTGACCAACTCCGATTGAGGCCCAAGCAACTAAAGAAATTCCACCATTTAAAAGTCGGAACCTGCAACACTAGCATACCCATGTCTCTCAATTCTATAGACCCGGCCCTGAGAAATAAGTGCCGGTGCTTAGCACCGGAAAGCACCGGCACAAATTAAGCACTGAGTCTGGTTTGAATGGGCCTGGTGTGTGCCACCGGGGTTTGTCACCGTAACGCTTTGCAGACAATGCGCACTTTAGCGGCCTCTCTAGGACTCCCTGTGCTTCCCGGCTGGATGGGCGACGTAGTGTACCTGCAGGCCTCCGTATATTACTGCTATATGGAGAAAACGGATACCGTAGCAGCCTTACCTCGGCTACACATGCTTCCAACCTTAGTACAGCTTTGAATTTAAGTTAAAAAAAAAAAGCTTGTGCTAGTTGCCTGGTGGCCAACAGCTTGTCTTAAACCTCAGAACCCCTGCACAGATTCAATTACATAACCTTACTGTTTTTTAAATTCTGGCTCCTTAACGTTAATCTGCCCAGCTACGGCCGGCATGCTCGCGGGAAGGGGGGGGGGGAAAGCCGCGGGGGGGGAATAAAAAATGAAAAGTTACTTACCGCGCAGCCTCCGCTCTGCTCCTGGCCACCTGGCCGGTGTAATGGTGCAGTCGGAATCGGATCCCGGTGTTCCTACAGGAAGCAGCCAGCATGCAGCCTCCTTTCCCGGCCCTAAGCCAATCACAAGGCTACAATGGCAGCGTTGTGATTGGTGAGGCGCAGCGGAGAGCGCCCCAGCCGGGCCATTTTCTCTATGTATGCTGCATGCAGCAGCCTACATAGAGAAAAGGGGGGAGTGCGCATGACTGCTTTGTTCGGTCCTGAGGCCGACCAAACAGTCAGTACCCACAACAGTGGGCAAAGCCACTCCCCCCCCCCCCCCCCCTGCCCTCGAGCACTCCAGGCACTTCTGTTTTCTCGCAGTGCGAGAAGCAGAAACATAAAATGGTAGTTTTACCATTTTATGTTTCTGCCTTCTCGCACTGCGAAAAAGCAGTGGGGCGACGCCCCCATGGAGGAGCCGCCACTGCTAGTAGCTACAAGGAGGGAAGACTCATTAGGACACCAGACCAGTGCCTGGCAGGGAGAAGCACAGACTACTAAGCCCGTAGGTAGAATCTCTCTGTGAGCTTTAAAAGCAGCTGCACAGCACAGAGAACTCCTCAACAACGATTCACGAGGCCAGTAAAAACTCCTGGCAGGGCTCATAGCATGTAATGAATTCAGATCTGTGCTGTAGGACCCGGCCTGCCTGGCTGAGCCTGGTTTGGTTTCAAATGGACCTGCCAGTGCCCCTCACTTCTGTTGAATCAGCCAGCAACAGGTGGGTGCAGGCAGTTAGGTCAGCCCGATGCTATTTAAAGAAAATAAAAAACATAGGATTTATCATCTCACATAAAGTACAATACTCTATTGTAATTTTATGTGATGCTTACTCTATATTTGAAGCCAGTCACTCTAAATGTTGCATATTGTTGGTACAAAAAACATAAACTAAATCTTTACGGAAAGTGAATATTCAAGCATGATGTACATGTAATGAAGCAGCTCTGTTAAGGTGACCGAAGGTTGTTTTTAAATGGTGTTAACAAATACTGCGCACACTAGTTGTCCACCTTGACCCCACTGCCACTGCTGCTTGAGTTTACAATCCAGTATTGTTACATAAGCGTAGCTCAGTATAACACTCAATATCCATGTGGGACATCCGGGATGCAAAAGGAACTGTGAAATCTTGAGGAAGTTGCAATCTGGCGCTCCCAGCTTCTCAGTGCAATGATATGATGATTTTCCGCGAAGCCTGAGCCCTGTGCCCTTTTGTGTATTAATGTTACTTTCCTCCTGAGTTAGTCTCCACTGTGTGGGGGAGGGCTCTTTTTATCCTGGACAGCAGAGGGCTGTGTGTCTTAACTCAGCATTGTTATCTCAAAGTCTGTTAATTATTTCTGTGGTTATACTGAATAAGCAGCTTCCTACGTCATTATCATAAGAAATCTCTTTATTGATGTCATAACTACACTTCCACAATTGCTTTATTAACCTTCTTGCTTTCTCAAATTTGTTTGAAAATGCACCAGTTGCCCACTCTTTTTTCAAAATTTTCTTCCGGGGAGACCCTCTGAAACACTCCTAATGACATCGGGATTTCTCGCTCGCCACCAGGCACTCATCACAAACTTTTACGGCCCACCACTTTCAAATGTCACCAGCTGCCACTGAACCTGAGGTGAACCTTGCAATAAATGATGCCACTCAATAGAAGCTGCTGTGATTGCTAGAAGTCCTTTTTCCAAAATTTCAATAACAAAAGGTTCTTCTTCTTGAACACGGGCAAAACATGAGCTTGTATAAAGGCTTGTTTTATCATATTAACACTAGTCTGAATTTCTGGCATCCATGTATAAGGGTGGTTCTTCTTAGCTGAGTCAGAGGTATTATCTCGGATGAAAAATAAGGAATGTACATTCTGTAAAAGTTAATGAATTCTAAGAATCTTTGTAGGTCCTTAATATTCTTTTGACGTGCCTATTGTAGAATAGCTTCAATCTTTCTTTATGACATGGCAATGCCCTGTTGACTAATATATCCTAAATATTCTATTTCCTGTTGATTGAAATTGTATTTCTCTATCTTCGCTTACAGTTTATCATCCTCTATAGAACTTGTTTTTACATTTTCTTGATCTTCAGCTAAAATTCTTGAACAGATTAAGGTGTCATCGAGATATGCAATCAAATATATACCCAATAAATCTTGGAAGACCTGATGAATCATTGGAAGGTGCTGGGTGTGTTATACTGGTGCGTAGGCCACAGGGCATTACCCTGTATTTCAAAAGGCTAAACTGAGTATAGAAGACCATCTTCCATTCAACTCCAGACCAAATTCGAAGAAGACTATATGCTCCTCGTTGATGTAATTTGGTATACCACAGTGCACCATGGATTTCCTCTAATGCTGAATGAATAAGCGGCAAGACATACCTGTTCTTTACAGTGATTTCACCCATACACTCTGATAGCTTCACAGTCGGTCATGAATCTGAAGAAATGGGAAGCATCAAACTTCACTGTTGGATGAAGAGGTTCTCAGATTAAAGCACCTCCCCATAGCTTGGTCAGACCATTGTCTGCTAAGCTTTAAAGTTCGCAGGGAGTTGGGCAGCCCTCAAACACATGGTAAACCCTGTGAGAGCAGTTTCAGGCCTTTTCATCTGATTACCCCAGAGGCTGTGCAGAGTGCACTTAGTCTTCACCCTATCCCCCATAGTGGGAACTTGGAAAGGGATGCAATCTCCTTAGAGAATTGGCTTCAACTCCGTTCCTTAGAACTGGCCCCTCCCACCACGCGGGCAGCTAAAACCAATAGAGCCTCAGCCCCTTGGTTCACGGAGGCCCTTAGGAAAAGCAAAAGTGCATGCAAACGCCTGGAAAGAGTGTGGCGAATTAATTATAAACCCATGGATAAAGCTGTTTATAAACGGGCCTTGAAAGATCACTACAGAAAAGTACGGGATGGAAAGAAATTCTTTCAACAAAAATCGAGCAGGCTGGGAATAAAAGCAGAGAACTCTTCAATGTTGTAAAAGATTTCTCATCCCCTAGGGCCATCAGCAGCCCTTTTGTCCCCAGTAATGATTGGACAAATCAGATGGCCTGCTTCTTCCATGACAAGATTAAAATCATTCAAGATTCTTTTGAAGCCCAATCACCAGTATTAGAAGTAGACATGTGCCTGCCCTCCACTGTCAGCCGTAATTCTGGTCCTTCCCTCACGCAGTTTCCTCCCATCACATTGGAGAAATCCCTTGCACTAATGAAGGCCCTTAAATCCGGATCACCCACTGATCCCTGTCCTGCCAAAGTACTGGCATCCATCGCAGAGGTGATTAATCCGGCGGTTAATCTAGTCTTGAACACCGCCCTGCAGGTGGGGCAAATGCCGAAAAATTGGAAAAATGCAAAAATTCTTCCACTCTTAAAAAATCCCATGGCTGACCCTTCGGTCACCAGTAACTATAGGCCTATATCTTTACTGCCCTTCTTCTCCAAGGTTTTGGCGAGATATGTCAACTCAGTTATCACTGAGTACGTGGAGGCTAACCATCTTCTGCATCCAAGCCAGTCGGGCTTTAGAGCCAATTTCAGCACAGAAACAGCCCTATTAGAAGTAGCTGAAACCATTAAAACCACACTTGACAAAGGAGGCAACGCGGTGTTGGTGCTGTTAGACCTCTCCGCGGCCTTCGATACCGTGCCCCATATTGGACTATTAAGAAGGCTTCTAGAGGGTGGTATTGGAGGCACGGTACTTAGATGGTTCGACTCCTTCTTAAATAACCGGCAGCAAACCATTTGGTCCCCGCCTTTCTCGGCTTCCATCCCCCCCATGAATGTCGGGGTCCCACAGTGCTCAATTCTCAGCCCAACATTGTTTAACTTGTATATGGCTCAGCTGGCGCTCCTCGCCGAGAAATACGGCGCAAAAATAGTGTCATATGCTGATGACACACAATTGCTGTTTAATTGTGAGAAGGGCGCCGAGTTCAATGGCAATGGGATTAACACCTGTCTGTCAGAGGTGTTCTCTTGGCTTAGGCAAAATCAATTGAAATGCAACTCTGAAAAGTCAGAGATTATGTTCTTCGGCTCCCATCCCTGTGCAATATGGCACAACTGGTGGCCGCAAGACATGTCCCCCCCTGCTACATCTGTTAACATCGTGAAAAATCTAGGGGTCAAATTCGATGACTCTCTTTCAATGAAGGATCAGATTCAATCAGTGGCCGGGACCTGTTTTGGATTACTGCGAATGCCAAGGAACTTTCTCCCCCTGCTTCCAGTTTCTCACAGGAAGACGGTAGTCCAGGCCTTGGTGGTATCGAGACTGGACTACGTAAACGCCCTGTACTTAGGCCTTCCTGATTATTTACTTGGCCGCCTACAGGTGATTCAGAATGTGGCGGCCAGAGCCATTCTCTTGGCAGGGCCGAGAACACGGATGACCCCGCTTCTGTCTTCCTTACACTGGCTTCCGGTTCGGAAGAGGATTCATTTTAAGGCGTTAGTGTTGGTCTTTAAAGCTTTTCATAAAATAGGGGCCCCATATCTTGGGGAAAGATTCCAGCACTATACTCCACGCCGAACCCTGAGGTCTTCTGCCCAGTTTCTGCCCATTACCCCTAAGATCCGGCTCTACCGGATAGGGGGCAGATCCTTTCAAGTGGTGGCCTCACGCCTCTGGAATAGCTTGCCCCTCTCTCTTAGACAGGTCCAGGATCTCTTCACTTTCAGGAGAAAATTAAAAACTTGGCTTTTTCAGCAGTAGTTCCTGTGCTGGTGTACTTTGTTCTGTGTTTCCGGGTCTTTCATAGCGCCGGGACACTCCCTGGAGTAGCCGTGCGCTCTATAAATACCTGCTAACATAACATAACAAGAGGCTCACTGTCCGCAGGCAAGTGAGACTGGTATTGTTATTGTATAATTGAAGTAGATGAAAGCAGCAGGATCCTATTGAGAATCCATGGATGGGGTGGATAAAGAGAAGCATTTGGTAATTTCTGTGAAGAAAGCTTCTTGGAATTCTCTTGAGGAGAAAGGACCACACAAGGAAATAGTCAGAACTGGAGTTGGAATAGGGAGAAAAGGCAGTAAACAAGGCCAGAAAAGGCACAAGAAAACAGTGGAGAAGGAAGACTAAAGCAGCAGGACCACAAGCTTCAGAACAGCGAACTCCCATGATGAGCTTCAGGACAGGATACAGAGTATAAAGTTGTGCCGCTTCAATGTCTATGAAACACTTCCTTTTATAGCAGCGGGATGCTGTGCCTGCACAGTTAGGGTATGAAGGAGACAAACTACTTCTTTGCACATCTGCTCAAATCAAACTTCTTTCTAAGTTGTTCGGAGACTGAAACAATGCCTTTCTCCCTACTACTGGGAAGACGGCATTCATGGAGGACTGTCACTATTAATGAGGTTTGGCATTTTTGCAAGTAATTCCTGTAGGAAAGTGTCATTTTTGTATGGTCATTCCCACACTTTTTGCCCCATGATTATGACTCTGATCGTGCATTATAGCCTGCTGCGTAGGCCCCTGTGCCAGTGCTCTCCCCCAAACATGATGTTAGCAAATTGGTACCCTCAATTGGCAAGGACTTTAACCCCCTTATAAGTCCCTAGTAAATGGTACCAAGGGTACCCAGGGCATGGGTTTTAAAGGGGCTACCAGGACCTGAAGCACTGTTTCTGCCACCCTGAGTGATCCAAGTAAACAGATGACAGCAGGCCTGCAATTGCAGACTGCAGGAACAGTGCAAACTGCTCCAACTCAACTTTGCCCTCACCATTAGTGGCAAGGTCAAAGTACTATTTTTAATATGTCAGTCACCCCTAAAGTAGGCCTCTTAAGCCTAAGAGGCAGGGTGCGTTATATTAAAGGTATGGACATATAAGTGCAAGCTTACATCTACCTATAGTAGCTGCTTTCCATTAGGGGCTACTATGAGTGATCAGGGGGCCATAAGATAACATGGGCTGGCACCCCAGAGATTGCCAACTCCATTATGGTCCCACTGAATATAGTCATGTTTGGTATCAAACACCTTGCCTCATCACCCCTGATATGATTCCAAAGCCGGGGTTGATGTGGCATGCACTCTGGTGGCTACCTCAGAGGTTGCTCAGCTGGTTGCCACAGCCTTTTCTGTGCCCTGGTTGGCAGCCTGCAGCTGCTACAGCCAAGACAGGAGTCTGACCTCCTTTCAGGAAGTGCAAACACTCCCAGGAGTCAGATACAAAGATCTGTCTGGGAAGGAGGTGACACCTCCCATCCTGACAGGATGGCTAGTGAAGGGGCACATCAAGGCGATGAGCTTTAAAGCATGCACCGCCTCCAATATGCACCAGACTGACTCCCAAAGGAGTAAACAGCACTCCCCCTGCCCCCAGGCACATTTGCACCCAAGCAGGTGGGAAGATTCGATAGTCAGGAGGTGTACAACCCCAGAAGTCTAGCCACACCCCTAGGGTAGACTACCGAGGAATGATTTTGCCATTTTTGGAAGTGGCATAACAGAGGGTTCTGGTTAGAAAAGGTGACACACACCCCTAGATGTGGTCACCTCGGGTGGATTAGCCGCTGGGGCTAGTAGCCCATTGGTCACTTGCACCCACACCCCTAATGCCCCTAACTCTAGGATTTAAGGGGCACCCCTGTCACCAGAACCTCAGATCTGAAAGGACTTGCAACCAAGGACAAAGAAGAGACCCAAGTCTCTGACTTCAGGACCTGCACCTGTGGCAACCACCCTGCAACTGCACGACTGCGACTCTCCCCGGACCAAAGACCAGCTTCCCCCGACAGAGTGACCCCTTTGAGTGCCAAGGGCAACTCCAGACTCCCTTGGACTCGTAGCACTAGTCCCCTGCAGTCTGCAGGTAAAAACACACTCCCGGAACCAAAGAATCGCTGGCCATCGGGCCCTCCGAGGGATCGGCCAAAAGTATCGCCGAAAAGTATAGTCCAGTGCATTGGGGGAAATGAAGTCCTGACCTTCAGCAAGTTTCAGGCGGCAACCATTTTCTCCTGCACCTCCAGATGTTGAAGTATCATCTCACTGACCTTACCGCTACCAAGGCTTGTTGGTGACCAGTTCGGCTACCACCATCTTTGTTCAACGTAGCAACACAAGGGGACTCCCCAGCACCTGCAACTGACTACAGCAGTGGCCCCATTGTCGACCTTTTGCATCCGTTTCCTCACCAGCACCGTCTAAGCAGTAAACCCAGCTCTCCCACTTCAGCACCAATGACAGCCAGGGTAACTCTGCACCAGAGCCTCTCGGGCAAGGTAAAATTGAATTGACTGTTGTGGCTTGATCCTGGTACCTGCATCACCTAAACCCCCGTGGGTTCCACGTAACTCTACCTGCAAGTGAACGATAGTCACTGTGCTTTTTCCCATTGATCGCAATGGTAAAGTTTTATAGTAGTGAATTGCACTGATTTATTGTTTCTTCTAAAATCCATATGTATCCGATTGTATTCTTTTTGGTGTCTAAATTAAAATAAAAATCTGCTTTATTTGTATAAATTGATGTTGGATTTCCTTAGAGTTGTGTCAATTACTTATCGTCATGTTGGTACTTTGAAATCCTTAACACATGTTCCTCCAGTAAAGCCTGACTGCTCTTCGCCACACTACCAGGACTGAGCTAAGAATTTATTATTGTGATCCCAGGTACTATCTTTGGAGTATTCACAAGTATTACATAGTGAAGCCTGACCTGCATCACTACATAATACTTCATTTTCCTACATTAGTGTTACAGCAGTGGGATCCTGAACTTGTGTTTCACAGCACTACTTGGTCATAAGTGAATTTGCATGAGGAATCCACTATTGAGTTTGGACTAAAAAAATATGTTTTCAAAAATGTTTTTGTAAAATATTAAATTGGAATTTCATGGCCTGTGTAGACCCCAATTCCAAAGATAAACTAACAAATCCCAGTTCTGGTGATCAGTGATCTGAGAGTTCAGTGCAAAACTAGGGGCATTAACTGTAGGGTAACAGCCAAAAAGGAGGAACTCAAGAGAGCCCTCAACTCCTGTGAGAAAGAGAAGTTAGAGAGAGATGAACACTCCTCAGAAGAATGCCCTGAAGAGGGTGAGGGTGATGTCCTAGCCCAAAGTGATTTCAGGGAAGAAGGTGAAGACCACACCAGTGGTCCCTTCACCAGTGGGAAGTGACAGGAGACACTCTAGCAGGCCCCCTACTGAAAAGGTGGTAGGACCATTTGATGAAGAGCTTGACTTCTTCTCACTAGAGGAGAAAAAGATTGAACTCGAGGAAAGGAGACTAGCCCGTGAAGAAAGAAGGGTCAAAATGGTCTTAAGGCCCAAAGATAATGGTGGCAGCAACTTTAATAGGGAAAAAGTGGAAACCTTTGACCCTAAGATCCCCAAAGAACTTATCCCAAAGTTTAGTGATGGTGATGATATTGACAAATGGTTTGCAGCCTTTGAGAGAGCCTGCAAAATGAGGAGGATAGCACACCAGCACTGCAGCTCTCTACTGTGGAAGTTAATCTCAGTGAAGGGCAGAGATAGACTTCTGATCCTTAATGAGGAAGAGGCTGAGTCCTATCAGCATATGAAGGTGACCTTGATAGAAGGATTTGGACTCGCTACAAAAGAGTACAGAGTGAAGTTTAGGGACACCCATAATGGACGAAACCAGAAATGGGTGGATTTTGAGGACTCCTCAGTCAAGGCACTAGAAGGCTGGATAAAAGGCAATAAGGTGGACACTTATGATGGGCTATATAATTTGATTATGAAAGACCACACGTTAAGCAACTGTACCTCAGAAAAACTACACCAGCATCTAGTGATTGAGAACTTCCTAGCCGTAGCGAGTTGGGCAAGAAGGCTGCTGAATGGGTTAGAAAACCCAGGTGGGTGACCTCAAGAATGGGGGCGTTAGGCACAAAGAAGGGAAAGGAGTGAGGTGGTAAGCCCACCACAGAAACTCCCTCAGAACACCAAAATCCTAAAAAGGAGGAGAGACAGACCCACCCCAACTCTGGCAAGCAGAGTAAAGGGGTACCCAGGGCTAAAAAAGAACTCTTGGACAACAGGCTGTGCGTTGACTGTCAACAAGCAGGGCACTACAGAAGAGATGCAGCCTGCCCCAAAAGGAAGGTTAGCACTAGGATGACCAGTATAGCCTTTGAGGAGGACACCTCAGATGAGGAGGTCTTCATAGCTTTTAACAGGGAAAAGGGTCCAGGTGGTAAGCTGGTGATCCCTGATTGGGATCCCCACCTCTGCCCTGAGAGATACAGGTGCCAGTCATACCATAGTGGGGGACAGGTTAGTGTCCCCAGACCAGTATTTGCTGGGAGATGTAAGAATAGTAAGGGTAATCCCAGGGGAGGTCTGGGACCTGTGGCCTTAGTGACCCTAGAAAGAGGGGATGCCTTTACCTGGCATAGGGTGGTAGTTAGTCCTGACCTAACCCTAGATTGCATCCTGGCAGTGATCTCCCAGAGGTTGGTCTAAACCCAGAATGAGCAGTGGCCCTGGGCACTGCTCAACCCAAGGAACCTGGAAGTCCTGTCCCTAAGGTTAGTAGACCGAGGCCCCAGCAGAATGGGAAGAAGAGTAAAGGTAGGAAAGGAAGGCCACTTTTAAAAGGAGACCCAGGCAGCCAAGGGCATTCAGAACCCAAAGTTGGCACTGGTAAGGCCTCTCCTGACCCCCAAGTAGTCCTGGTGAGTCAGACAATTGTTCAGAAACCGGGTTTCACCCCTGAACTGACAGAAGGAGTGGAAGAAGGATGTCTGCCACATGAGGTGGTAGCTCCCCATTTTGAATAATTAGGGAGGCTCAAAGAACCCACAGTTGCCCCTAAGGTAATCCATCCAACTGTCAGTGTAGAGCTTAGAATGTGGTTCTGGACACTGACAGCTGTCAGTAGCCTCTGTTGGGTGCTATCCCACTTGACTAGAGGTAAATTAGGCCCCCTGACCCTGTTGGTCCTTATAGGGTTGCTCAAGTGTTGGGCGACCTCTTGGCTCAGCTAGGTGTTGCCTCAGCTAAGGTACGGTTAGGAGAGAGGGCACATCACTACCCAAGGTAAAAGACAAGGAGGGTAAAACATAGCTTCATCTAAGGTCAGATGTAATTGGGGTCCTGTCCTAGTGGAGATGTGTCAACTGTCATGGGGCAATGACCCTGACAGGAGGATGTATGGCAGAGTAGGCCCTACAAATAGGTCAGCCAGTTTTCCCCATATCTTTCTTTGCTGGACAAGTCAGGAAAACTCAAACAGAGTATGGTTGAGTCTCCTGGGCGTGTTAGCTGTGTGTGTGTGGGTGGGGGGGGGGCAGTTGTGTTGAAAAACAGGCTTTTGGCAGATTTCACACCAATTTTTGCCCCATTTGGACTACTAGCTGCTGGGTTATGACTCTGAAAGTGCACTGCAGCCTGCTAACCAGGCCCCAATGCCAGTGCTCTCACTCTAAACATGATGTAAGCAATTTGGTACTCCCAATTGGCAAGGACTTTTACCCTCTTATAAGTCCCTAGATAATGGTATCAAGGGCGCCCAGGGCATGGGTGCTAAAGGGGTCACCAGGTCCTGAAGCACTAATTGTGCAACCCTGAGTGACCAAAGAAAACAGATGACAGCAGGCCTGCCATTGCAGACTGCAGGAATAGTGCAAATTGCTCCAACTCGACTTTGCCCTCACCAAGAGTGGCAAGGTCAACACTATCATTAATATAAGTCAGTCACCCCTTAGGTAGGCCTCCTAAACCCATGACGCAGGATGCAGTGTATTAAAGTTGTGGACTTATAAATGCAATCTTATCTGTTCGTATAATAGCCCTTTCCCTTAAGGACTACTATAAGTGTTCAGCGGTCCATAGGAAAACATGGGCTGGCACATTGGCACCCCCGAGGTTGCCAGCTCCATTGTGGTACCACCGAATTTGGTAATGTTTGGTATCAAGCTATACACAAATAAAAGAGCCCTACTCTACCATGTGGACTGTGCAGGCCTCTTTCTTAAAAAAAATCAAAACATGCTTTTTTTAATATGTAGATCCCTCACCCACCAGGGTTGCCCTTTGGTGGCATGCTTCATCATTGGGTTCCTTCCCATTCCGCTGCGGAACAGGGCGTTCTGCAACCAATAAGCTACACGGGAGCACTGAATAATATCAAACTATTTGTAAGAGAATAGGAATGGGGGGGTTCTGTTAAAAATACCTGGCTGATAGCAACGGTTACTTTATTAAATGCTCCAGTCGGTAAGATTAATAAATGGGAAAGAAAAAGTGGGAAGTTCTTAGGGGTACTGTCGCCCTACCTTCTTCCTTTGATCTGGTCTACATGTTTCTTCCACCCTTCCCTGTGGCTTTCGTCAGGACCGGAAATCTGACTCTGAGACCATCCCTTACACACTTACATAAATTTTGTACGGTGCATTCCAGTCACGCACCATGCATGCCAAAGATTTTTTCACCTACTAACGTTTAGTCTGAATAGTCCCAGGACACTGGAAGATTCGTGTGTGCCCATTTTTGGCGTGGTACTAAAATGCCTTATTGTATAATGTTGATTCTAGCCATTAGCTTAAGCATCATGGCGTATCCAGCCTGTGAGAGTATAGGTTTAATGGCAGGATCCTCCAGATGGTGCTATGTTCAATAAATAAGTAAACACTTCTAACATTCACACAGGACGTTGCCCTTGTGATTAACCACTCACATACTTCACACCTTTATCACATACATCACATCTTTATCAGGGCATTCATCAACGCTCCTTATATAAACTTCAACTACTGCAGAATGCAGCGCTTGTCTCCTCAAGAGAATACACAAATTTCATTCAGTCTCTCATGCCCTAGTGGAGCTTCACTGGCTCCCTGTTAAGAAACGAGTGGCCTTTAAGGCACACTGTATGGCGTATAAATCATTCCATGGTTCAGGACCAGAGTACTTGAGGAAGAAATTCACAAGTTACATCCCAAGGATAGCTTTGCACTCAGCTGCATCCAAAACAGTCACAATTCCCAAATGCAACAAAATGTCTTGGGGCGGTAGGAGTTTCACTTATTCCACTTGCAAACTCTGGAATAAACTTCCCTGGCACCTCAAAAACTGGCAGAATCTGACCAGTTTCAGGAAACAACTCAAGTCCTGGCTTTTTTCGCTCCCTTATTAATCACTTGGGCTGCTTCGTACCATGCAAATGCTAGCGCCGAGACATGTTTGGGCATTCGCATGCTTAACTAATATTATCAATATCAAAATTCAGTATACACAGTATGTACAGTACATACATGTAGTAACACTTAATGGTGCTCCATAGGTCCACTGATATGAGGCGAGCCTGTAGTCACACTTTTTATGCACATATAACCAAAGAGGAAAGTGTTTTTATCAATAGTGTCCTCCTCTTGTACTCTAAGAATTAGGATCTGTGCAGCTATGCCCTACTTTCTCCTTCATGGTCCCCGCCTGGACCCTTTACCTGCAAATACCGTCATCCGTGCCTGTATCTTAATGCACTAGCTTTCTCTCTCCGGGGTTTCCAGAGGCTAGGCATGGATGCGTGCCATGAAGGATGCTGGGTACCGGACTACTAGACTGCGTACCCAGCAAAGATTGCAGATCTCTGTGGAACCACGCCCTGGGGTGTGTTCCTATCTACAACGCTTGACAGCCTTTTATTAATTTCAATCTACTGCTTGAGGATTTTTGTCAGAGGAATTTATGTGGTAATTCGTCTAAACATTTCTAGTCAAAAAGTTGTGAATTCAATATTTAAAAATCAAATGTAAATGATACTGTGATGAGTAAAAAATTAGAAATTGTCAGCTGGAACTATTAAAAACACTCGTCTTTGGGAAATGGCTGAGCATAATATGAGATGTTCAATGTAACCTAAAGTGTCTATTGCAGCCTAAGGTGTAAATTGCCCCCAAAGTATGTTATCGTTGAGGCCCACTATGTGAGTGTTCGATTTGAAGACGCAACGTTGTTCCTTATCGGGAGTCTTCTTTCACAGTCTCTGGTATATGTTCTAGGACCAGCCACTGGTAATATGTCACCTTATGTCCCATTTCAATGAAGTGTGCGGACATCTTGTTAGTGTTTCTCTCACATCTAAAACTACTCTGGTGTTCTCCGATCCATATCTTTACTTTACGGGTAGTCATGCCTATATATCGGAGTTGACATGGGCATGTAATCATGTATACCACCCATGGAGTATTACAGTTGGTGAATTGCCACAACTCCCATTGGGTGGTGTTACTCAGATTAATCGTTTTTGTGGTCTTTGTCAGGGGGAAGACATTGCATCTACCACATGGGTGGTGTTCCACCTACATAGTGGATTGTCTCTGTTGTCTGTCTACTCTCAGGTACCTGTGAGGAGTCCTTTAGGCTTCTTCCTCTCTTATGCGAAAACATTGGTATAGGCAGATTTAGGGGGCCACAAGTCCAGATGCTCCAATTCTTGTTGATTACTTTGCTGACCTTGTCCGATGCGATATTAAATGCTGTGACACAGATAAAGCGTTCCTCTGCATTTATTTTTGGAGTGTGATCCAGGAGGTCATCCCTATTATTGTTCCATGCTCTCTTCATAGCTTTATCTGGATATTTCCTAGCTCTGAACTTGGCGAGCAAACTTGCCGCTTGTGTTTTTTAATTGCTGATATCAGTGCAGTTATGCCTTATCCTTAAAAACTGCCCAAAAGGGAGATTCTACCTCAGGTGATGAGGGTGGAAGCTGTCATACTGTTGCAGGCAATTACACGCTGTTGGTTTTTCATGAGTCGTCTTTTTTAATATAACTTGTTCCACTGTAATGTTTAGGTCTAAGAACACCATCTCGGTGGAATAGGTGAACTTCAGAAACTCATTCTGGGTATTAAGCCAGTTAAAGAAACTAATTGTTTTGATGTCTTCACCTTCCCATATGATCAAAATATCATCTATGTACCTTTTCCAAATTTTTATGTTGTGAAGAAATGGATTGTTGGGATTTAAGATTTTATGTGTCTCTAGATGGTGGATGTACAATCCCACTACACTAGGAGCGAAGGTTCTCCCCATACTGGTCCCATGTTTTTGTAAACATAGGTATCCCTCAAATAAAAATAAATCTGTGTCAATGCCCATTTACAACATTCCACCATGAAATTTCTGGGAGTGTGATACTCCCAGTCTATTTTGAAGAGTACTTCCTCAATCACTTCCAGAGTTTCAGTCTGGGGTAAGCTATTATAAAGGCTTTCTATATCCAGCCTTATTAGTAGATTGAATGGTGAGTTGAAATCAATATTCCGGAGCAGACGTAGGGCATCTTTTGTGTCCTTCAGGTACATGTTAGTTCTTGGTACTATCGGTCTTTTAAAAGGCATCTACAAATTTAGACACTAGCTCTAAAATAAAGCCAATGCCCAAAACTATAGGGCACCCTGGAAAGTTAGTCATGTTCTTGTAAACCTTGGGGATTGTGTAAAAGTATGGGGTGATTGATGTCTTATTTCCTAAGAAATCTGCCTCTTTTTTTGGTTATCCAATGATTGGACAGGGCTCGTTCTGTCATACTGTCAATCTTTTTCTTCAGGTCTTCGGTGGGGTCCGCCTTTAAACGTTCATAGTTCCTCTGGTTACTCAGAAGACTGAGACATTCCGTCTGGTAATTTTCAGTTGATTGAAGTACCATAGCTCCATCCTTATGTGCTGGCTTGATAATAATTGTGTTGTCCCTCCTCAGCTCGTCTATTGCTAGACTTTCTTCTTTAATTATATTGTGGAAGGTTTTCATCAAGATTGGACTGATCTCTCCTATCTCTTTCATTATCGCCTTCTCACAGGCTTATACTTCCATGGTGACATCTGTGGACAGGGGGTGAAAGTAGATTTGAGTTTTGGACCCGTGTCATTCTCATTTTGTGGTTTACCTTTAAAGAAAACTTTGAGTTTGATTTTCCTCATTAATTTAAACAACTCGCAGTGCAGCTTAAACTTGTCTGGGTTGCAGTGGGTACAAACCATAGTCCCTTCTGTAGAACTCTCACCTGTGGTTCTCTGAGCATTTTCCCTGATAGGTTTAAGACTAGGCTGTACAGCTGCTCGGGCCTGGCAGGTTGTCATTCATCATGCTCCTCATGGTTACCCCTTGGTGTTCCAGTTGGTCAACTTGTACTTGGCTCTTTCTCTCCCACTTGTTCCTTTGGCCACCCATGTGGTAGATGCAATGTCTGCCCCCTGACACATGAGACCACAAAAACGATTGATCTGGATAGCAACACCCAATAGAAGTTGAGACAATTCACCAACTGCAATACTCCAAGGATGGTATACATGATTACATACCCATGTCAACTCCAATATATACAAAAAGAAGAATTGATTGACGGAATGCTTAAACAATGTCAAACATTCACCCCCAGTACAGAGATCTGGGCCTAAATCCATCATTTTTTTTGCACAGCATGCCATTCCAGTTTGGACCCAGCCATATGCAAATCAGTCTTGACCCTGCCCCCCATTAGAACAGTCCAGCCCGGACTGCCAGGCCCGGTCCTCCCTATACCGGAAACAAGCACCCCGGGACCGGTTTCAGGGTGTCACCCCTCATCAGCCAGGCTAGCTTGACTCCAGTGGCGAATGTATGATTAAACAACTACCACTTAAATAACAAATGCCTAAACCACGAAGGCTAAACAACGACCAAAGCCAAACAACTATGTACTGAACCACGACTTACTGAACCACGAAAATTAATCTATTGACATATACTCTGAATCTACCACTACGTTCAAAACAACGCATGTTTGAAACACGATCCAAAAAATGTAATTAAATTAAACAACACTTCTAATAAAAACAATCTTGTGCCTCTACTGTTCCAGACTGGCCCAGGGACTCGCGCTGTAGCAATGTATTGCTGCAAACCAGCCCTTTTCAAAGAAAACTCAGTAATGCTTTTGCCACGACTATTACTAATTGTGTTACCTCTTTCCGAAAATCCTTATCTTGGAAATTGGGTCATCACTTCCGCTGGTCAATAATTGATATTTGTTAATTGTGTGCTGTCCAAATATGCGAGTGTGTATTTTTAACTGTGCCGTGTCAAGTTACATCCAGCCACTAGATGTCAGTATTGCCAAAATTACTGTACAAGTGCTGTTCATTTGCAGCTAGAAACGTCTGCTTATAATTAGTCCAGTTTCAGTTTTTGCAGTAGGTAGGGGTTTTAAACTCAAGGTCATGAAACTGGACATACTTTTTAGCCTCCTACCCTTGTCACATACTTTAAATAAATACAGATGAATCACTAATTGTCGTGCTTGCTTTTAAAAAGATGTTCATATTTTAGTAAACATGATATTGTTGAATTCTTTAATTAAACCAATTATACTAATATGATCTGTTGAAACCGTTTACCATATTTTTGTACTTATAAATACACTTACCTCTGAAAATTTGTTGTAAATGAAGTAGTAGTTAACGAGGTCGTGGTTCAGGTCAAGTAGTGGTTAAGGAGGTCATGGTTCAGGTACAGGTCGTTGTTTAGGATTCGTTGTTAAGCCCACTCGTTGTTAGAAATTCGTTATTAAGGTCGTTTTTCCACCATGCCATTCCAGTTTAGACCCAGCCATATGCAAATCAGTCTTGAAGCTGCTCCCCCTTAGAAAAATCCATCCCGAACTACCAGGTCCTCCCTAGACTGGAAACAAGCACCCTGGGACAGATTACAGGGTATCACCCCTTATCAGCCAGGCTAGCTTGACTCCATTGGCATGGTGAGCACAGGGCCCACGTCTGGGCATACCCTTCCCACTTAGGGCTACAAATGCAAAAATAACAATTGATGGACGGAATGCTGGAACATTGTCAAACATTCACCCCCAGTAAGGAGATCTGGGCCTAAATCCATCATTTTTTTGCACACCATGCCATTCCAAAACTAGTCCCAGGATGCATGTTTCTGGGTCAGGGGTCGACCTGGTTTGGCAGTTCGGGCTGGACTGTTCCCATGAGGAGTAGGGTCAAAACTGATGTGCATATGGCTAGGTCTAAACTGGGGTGGCAGGGTGAGCAAAAGAACGATAGATTTAACCCAGATCTCTTGACTGGGGGTGAATGTTTGATTTATTCTGCATTCCGTCCATCATTTGTGAGTCTTTTGAACTCCGATATATAGGCATGACCACTCAAAGTAAAGATATGGATCTGAGAACACTGGAGTAATCTTAGATGTGGGAGAAACACGACCAAGATGTCCTCACTCTTCATTGAGATGGGTCACAAGTTGACAGATTACCAGTGGCTGGCCCTAGAACATATACCAGAGGCTATGAACTGTGAAAAAAGACTCCTGGAAAAGGTATAACGTTGGGCTTTCAAATTGAACATTTACATAGTGGGCCTCGACGATAACATACCTAGGGGGCAAGTTACACCTTAAGCTGCAATAGACACCTTAGGTTACATTGAATATCTCATATTGTGCTCAGCCATTTTCCGAAGTACAGTGTCTTTAATAGTTACAGCTGATGATTTCTAATTTTTTACTCATCACAGTAATTTTTTTTACTCATCACAGTATCTTTTTGTGAGAGGTTGGCCTGGTATATGCTGTTCACTAGTTAAAGTGGACACCTTGCACCAGTATAATTCGACTCTTATGGTAGGTAGGTTTAAGACAACCTTTACAGAAAGCTATCCTAGTGGTAGCTGTGGAGAGCAGCCTTCAGGCTAAGTCTTGGAGGAATGTAAAGCAGCTTGTTTTACCACACAATCTCTTGAATCACCAAATGAAAAGACACCACACAGGTATATATATCAAATATATATGTATTTATTACTAAACAACTCTCTACTAATCTCTTGTGAGATTAGAAGTCAGGAACATATGCACAAATCAACGTTTCACAACAAATTGAGCACAAATATGGCTGGGGCCCTAGGGGCGTACCAGACCATATACTAAAAAAGAGACTTAAGAGCAACGACTTGCAAAGGGACAAGGCCCAGGGCCTTCAGAAGTGCTGGGACCTCACGAAACCACCCAAGGCAGGTAAGTAAAGGAGCCACGGGGAACGCATGCAGTGAGTGAACACAGGCGCGGATCGCCGTAGACTTCAATGGGGCAAGTCGCGTTTGGAAATTAAGAGTTTAAGGGCACTTCGGGAGTAGCTACAAGCAAGTCACTTACAGGGTAAGTTGTTCTAGGGCCAACACCCACAGGAGCACCGTAGTGCTGGAGTTACCTCACCCAGGGAAGCCGGGTGCATAGGTGTCCTTTGGTGTCGGGTCGCGGCGTCGTTTTCAATGGGAGCCAATAAAGACTTGCTGCTTGTGAAGCCAGAAGAAGTGTCCGGTGGAATCCAAGCCTGGATTCGGAAGAAGGAAGACCTGAAAGCAGAGGGGACAGTGTTCAAAGTCACTTGGCAGTGACCCGGGGCAAGGAAGATGAATGCCCACCGTCGTCGACAGATTCAGGTCATTCACGGGTGTCTTGACTCTTCGGCCACGAGGTCCAGGAGGCGTCGAGGATGACCAGGAGCTGGATTCAGCGTGTACCACGAAGTCTGCAGCTGACTGCGGTGTCGGTGACCTGATTGGAGCCAACAAGCCTTGGTAGCAGCAAGTCTCGTGGAAAGAACAAAAAGTCAATGGTGCAGACCAGCAAGGTCTTGGGGACTCACCCAGCGAGGGTACGTCAGGGCAGGCCTGGAGCAACAAGGGGAGCCCTTTGGATTTGTAGAAAAGTCTTCAGGGGACCCACAAGCCAGCTGGCAAGGGATCGCAAAGACGCCTCGGGAGGATTCCTTCAACAGGGGCCCACGGTCACTCGGGACGGGGTAGGCCTCTGATCTTGGGAGAGATCTCTGCTAGAGGCTGGGACCACACGTGGTCCAAAGCACAGGTTCGTAGAACGTCGTGAAGGGGTTGCACTCGAAAATAGTGCACGGTACCCAGGGACTGCGGTTCCTCGTCACTCATGGGGTCCACTTGCCTCCGCTTCGCTGGGGACTCACGATGGCCTTGAAGAAGTCAGGAAATCCTCTTCCTGGGCTGCAGGGACTTCGGGCTCCGGCGGGAGCGGCGTAGTTTGCGACCGTCGTTGCAGTTTTTGGTGCCCGCCGAGCAGGGGAGTCACTCCTTGACTCCAAGGGAGATTCTTCAGTCTTCCAGAGGTAGTGGAACGTCGAAGGTCCGGGATTCTTCTTTAGAGCGTCGTCCAGGGATATCTAGTTTGCAAAGTCAAGGGTTCCCTATCTTATACTAAAAAGAAGGGAGGGACTAGCTCTATGACCCCACCTATGGGAGGGTCAGGGGAGAAGGTGGCTACACCCACTTCCCTTTGTCCAGTTGCGCGCCAGAGCAGGGGCAGGTAGCCCCTGAGCCGGTTTGAACTGGTGTATGCACAGAGGAGCCTTCTGCTCCCCCAGTGCAGGACTTCAAAGCACTCTAGGAGTGCACCCACCCAGCCCCAATACACTAAACCCTGTCTGGGAGGTGGTCACACCTCCCTGTGACAGGATACCTATTGTTGGGCCTCCTCCACTGCGAGTTTCGGTCATCAGCAGGAGGGCAGCCCAGTGTCTGTTACTGGTGGCATCCATTTTGTGATGGCAGGGCTCTTCAGGATTCTACCGCGTTTCCACAGTAGGTACATGTCTATCCCTCTAGAAGGGTGGGATCATACTCCCCCACCAGGTACTGGTGTGGGGGTATGATTCCAAGGTGTTTGACACCAAACACAACATGTTTTGATGCAGCCATTCCAAAGTTAGCATTAACCGCGAGGTTATAATGCACTTAAGAGTATATGGTTTGACCGCATTCACAAACAGCCCCAGAGAATGGACTCTGAGAGCTGCAGAGGGGCCCTGCTCAGGCAGAGTCACCCTCTCACATAGAAACTAAGCACCCTGCCCTCAGGATTGATAGGGCCTGCCTTAGGGGTGACTGATAGGTTTAAATGTGTGTGCAGGGGAGATATAGGGAACCTATATCTCAGTGAGGGGTGCTAGCACCTCCTCACCCAGGCTGCAGTAGCAGGCCTGTGGTGTCAGATTTAGTCTGCTTCCCAGGGGTGGCATAATACATGCTTCAGCCCCTGGTAGGCCTGTGAAGTACCTATGCCCTTGGTACCTAAGGGACTCATAAGGTACCACAGTATCCAATCACTAGTGCACCTAGAGTGCACTCCAAGTCGTTTAGAGAGAACAGAGAGGCTGGGGCCCTGATGGGCAGGGTCCTAGCCAGACTATAGCCAGAAACCAGTGTAAACATCAGAAAAAAGTGGGGGCAACATAAGAGGCAGATCCTACTCTCCTACACAACCCCCCCAAACGCAGGGACACTAAACTAACCTTGACCAGTTGAGTCTTCGTGCTCTAAGTGGAAATACCTTGAGAGTCCATCTGCATTGGCATGTTGGGTCCCAGGCCTGTGTTCCACTGTATAGTCCATCCCCTGTAGGGAAATGGACCACCTTAAACGTTTTGGGTTTTCACCTTTCATCTGTTTAAGCCATAGGAGGGGCTTGTGGTCAGTCTGAACTATGAAGTGAGTGCCAAACAAGTATGGCCTCAGCTTCTTCAGGGCCCACACCACAGCAAAGGCCTCCCTCTCTATGGCTGACCAACGTTTCTCTCTAGGGGTCAGCCGCCTGCTAATAAAAGCTACTGGCTGGTCTTGACCTTCATCATTCAGTTGAGACAGTACAGCTCCCACACCCAGCTCAGAAGCATCTGTTTGGACAATGAACTTTTTGGTGTAGTCTGGACTCTGTAAGATGGGGGCAGTGCACATGGCCTGCTTTAGGTCTTCAAATGCCTTCTGACAGCTAGCTGTCCACTGAACCTTTTTTGGCATTTTCTTTGAGGTCAGATCATTCAAGGGGGTCACTATAGATCCATATCCCTTCACAAACCTCCTATAGTACCCAGTCAGGCCTAAGAAGGCTCTCACCTGTGTCTGGGTGGTTGGAGCAACCCATTCCATTATGGTTTGGATTTTGCTCTGTAAAGGCTGAACCTGGCCTCCACCCACAAGGTGGCCCAGGTACACAACCTGACTCTGCCCTATCTGGTACTTAGTGGCCTTGATAGTGAGGTCTGCTTTCTGCAGAGCCTCCAAAACATTTCTGAGGTGGACCAGGTGATCCTGCCAGGAGGAACTAAAGACAGCAATATCATCTAGATAAGCTGAGCAATAAGTTTCCATCCCTGCCAGAACTTTGTTCACCAACCTCTGAAAAGTGGCAGGTGCATTTTTCAATCCAAAGGGCATCACCACAAAGTGGTAGTGCCCACCAGGGGTCGAAAATGCTGTTTTGGCTTTTGTATCATCAGCTAACCTGATCTGCCAGTAGCCAGCTGTTAGGTCAAATGTACTCAGATACTTGGCTGAGGCCAAAGTATCAATCAGCTCATCTGCCCTGGGTATGGGATAGGCATCAGTCCTGGTGACTGCATTGAGGCCTCTGTAGTCTACACAAAACCTCATTTCTTTCTTACCACCCTGGGTATGAGGCTTGGGTACTAGGACTACTGGGCTAGCCCAAGGGCTATCTGAAGGCTCAATCACATATAACTCCAACATTTTCTGGACTTCAGTCCTGATACAGTCCCTGACATGGTCAGGTTGCCTGTAGATTTTACTCTTGACAGGCAGACTGTCCCCAGTGTCCACCTCATGGGTGCACCAGGTAGTCTGACTAGGGGTCAGGCTAAACATATGTCTGTACTGCTGCAGAACTTGTCTGCACTCAGTTTGCTGATGGTCAGTGAGGCTGCTTGCCAAAGCAACACCATCGACTGACCCATCATCAGGGTTCTGTGAGAGCAGGTCAGGGAGAGGGTCACTCTCCTCCTCCTGTTCCTCATCAGTTGCCATGAGCAAGCCCATGTCAGCCCTGTCAACATATGGTTTCAATCTGTTGACATGGAGCACCCTCAGGGGGCTCCTGGGAGTTCCAAGATTCACCAGATAGGTGACTTCTCCCTTTTGCTCAACTATTGTATGGGGGCCACTCCATTTGTCTTGGAGGGCAGCTGGGGCCACAGGTTCCAACACCCACACTTTCTGTCCTGGCTGGTACACAGTCAGCACAGCCTTTGGTCATGCCAAGCTTTTTGTAATTCTTGGCTGGCCTCCAGGTTTTTGGTTGCCTTCTTCATGTATTCGGCCATCCTGGAGCGGAGACCAAGTACATAGTCCATCACATCCTGTTTGGGGGTTTGAGAGGTAACTCCCAGCCCTCTTTTACCAAACATAATGGACCTCTTACAGGATGCCCAAACAGAAGCTCAAATGGGCTGTAACCAACCCCCTTCTGTGGAACCTCTCTGTATGCAAACAACAGGCAGGGAAGAAGAAGGTCCCATTTCCGCCTAAGCTTCTCTGGGAGTCCTTTAATCATTCCCTTCAGGGTTTTGTTGAAACGTTCAACCAACCCATTGCATTGTGGGTGATAGGGGGTGGTGAACTTATAAGTTACACCACACTCCTTCCACATTGCTTTCAAATATCCTGACATGAAGTTTGTACCTCTGTCAGAGATGACCTCCTTTGGGAAACCCACTCTGGAGAAAACTCCAGTGAGGGCTCTTGCCACCACAGGGGCTGTGGTGGTCCTCAGGGGAATTGCCTCTGGGTACCTGGTGGCATGATCCACTACCACCAGGATAAATCTGTGCCCAGATGCAGTTTGAGGGTCAAGGGGACCAACAATGTCAATCCCTACCCTTTCAAAGGGTACCCCCACCACAGGTAGTGGTATCAGGGGGGCCTTTGTGGTGCCACCTGCCTTGCCACTGGCTTGGCATGTGACACAGGAGCGACAAAACTCCTTTGTGTCCTCTGACATATGTGGCCAATGAAAATGTGGAACAAGCCTGTCCCAGGTCTTGTTTTGGCCCAAGTGACCTGCTAAAGGGATATCATGTGCTAGGGTCAAGAGGAACCCCCTAACCATCTGAGGTATTACCAACCTCCTGGTGGCTCCAGGGGCTGGATCTCTACCCTCAGAATATAGGATTCCCTCATCCCAATAAACTTTATGGGACCCACTAGCACTCCCAGCAGCCTCAGCAGCAGCCTGCTGCCTGAGGGGTTCAAGAGAGGGGCAGCACTGTTGCTCCTTACTCAGATCTTCCCTAGAAGGGCCCCCTGCCCCCAAGAACTCAACCTGATCAGGCTCAAGTCCCTCTGGGGCAGTTCCTTCTTCAGGTTCTGCTCCTCCTCCCTCAAGAGGGGAATCAGTGATCTGAGACAGAGGGGAAGGCACTGCCTTACCCCTACTGCTCCTCTTCTTGGGAAGCATCTGGTCCATGGTTTCAGGATCCAGAGCTGGCTCAGTGTCATGCATTTTGGCCTATGACCTGGTCACAGCAAATACCTCTGCAGGGATGCCCAACATCTCAGCATGAGTCCATAACTCTACTTCAGACCAGGCTGAAGTTTCTAGATCATTGCCCAATAGACATTCTACAGGGAGGTCTGCACTGATTACAACCTTCTTGAGGCCAGTTACCCCTCCCCAGGAGAAATTCACAACTGCCAGACTATGGTTGGTCCTGACATTGCTTGCATTGGTCACCTGGTACATTTCGCCCAGGATGATCTGTCCAGGGTCCACAAGATCCTCTGCCACCATGGTGACACTAGCACCTGTGTCCCTAAATGCCAAAGCCTGTTTGCCATTTATTACAGGCTGCTGTTTGTATTTGCCCAGATTACTGGGGCTCACCAGGAAGGACATGTCAATGTCTCCATCACAAATCAGCATTGCCTGAGTGGGTACTCTGACTAGGCCAGAGTCCACTTCAGAACCCAGGGTCAACCCTACTACACCCTTATTCTGAGTACCACCTCCACCAGTAGCTGAACTAGGGGGAACAGTTGCCTTAGGGGCAGGAGTGGTGGTGGTTTGGTCTTTGGACTTGTTACAATCAGAAGTCCAGTGCCCTTTCTGTTTACAGAATTTGCACCAGGGCTTCTTTTGGCCTTTTCCCTTGTTGGATTGTGACTCCCCACCAGATGCAGATTTTTGGGGCCCTTGTGAAGACTTCTGGTCTTTTGACTTATCCCCACTTTTCTCAGAGCCCTTAGAATCCTGCTTCTTTGTGTCACCCCCTTGGTTCTGGGTTTTCTGCCTCACCCTGGTTCTGACCCACTTGTCTGCCTTCTTTCCCAATTCTTGGGGAGAGGTCAGATCTGAGTCCACCAGGTATTGATGCAACAACTGGTTCTGGCAATTATTAAGGATCTGTTCTCTCATCATTAGATTATACAATCCCTTGAAATCAGTAACCCTACTGCCAACCAGCCAACCCTCCAGAGCCTTGGTTGCACAATCTACAAAGTCAGTCCAGTCCTGAGTCTGTGCCTTCTGGGTGTCTCTGAACTTCAACCTGTACTGCTCAGTGGTTAAGCCAAACCCATCTATCAGTGCACTCTGCAGGACTTCATAGTCATCAGCATCCTCTTCTCTAACAGTGAGGAGCTTGTCTCTACCTTTATCTGAAAAGGAGAGCCACAAGATTGCTGCCCACTGCTTTTGGGGGACCTGTTGTACTCTACAGGCCCTTTCCATAGCAGTTACCCACTTATGGATATCATCCCCACTCTGGTAGGGAGGAACAACCTTGCTCAGGTTCCTATGGTCTGGAATATATTCTCTGCCTCTAGGGACACTGTTGCTGCCACCAGGGGGTTCTAACCCCTCTTTTCTAGAAGCTCTCTGGAGCTCCAGGGCTTCTCTATCTAATGCCAACTGCTTGGTTTTGAGGGCAAATCTTGCTTCCTCATACTGCAGCAGTTTGTACATTCTGTCAGAGGAGGTCTCTCTTCTTGGGAAGTAGGAGTTCCTCTGGTAGACAGATTCTCTGCCAGAGTGATAGGAGTGGTCAGATTCCCTAGAAAGGGACCTAGGCCTCTCCTCCACTATGTCAGTTCTCTTAGGGAGAATTCCTCTGTCCTGTTCAGACCCCTTGGGACCTGGCCCTACAACCACAGAGTCTTGGTCATCCTGATGTCCATCATCTGACCCAGACACTGTAATTGACCCACTCACTGATTCAGACCCATTAGCTCCTAGAGCTAATCTAAGATCATCTGCTGTCAGCAGATCTATCAGGTGTAGTGTGGAGGGACTCTGTCCTAGCTTCAGGTGCCTTGCAGCACACATGGCTTTCAAGTCAAAGAAAGTCATGTCCTTATACTGAGGCTGAGTGGATCCACTGGGTCCATCCCTTACAGGACATTCTAGTGTTGTGCAGTGTTGTACTACCTACACTAGTTTGTGGCCTACTGATACTAGCTTGAGCTGTAGAAAGGGTGTGCTATCCCTTGGCACACAGCTCTAAGTTCAGTAGAACTTATTGATACTAAGCTTGACTTTATATGTACCTTGAGTACCTATAGTGGCTTTCAGTTAGTAATTCAAATAGAGATGTTCTGGTAAAACAATAGCAAGCTGGAATCCCACACGCTGCCACCAATGTGAGAAGTTGGCCTGGTATATGCTGTTCACTAGTTAAAGTGGACACCTTGCACCAGTACAATTCGACTCTTATGGTAGGTAGGTTTAAGACAACCTTTACAGAAAGCTATCCTAGTGGTAGCTGTGGAGAGCAGCCTTCAGGCTAAGTCTTGGAGGAATGTAAAGCAGCTTATTTTACCACACAATCTCTTGAATCACCAAATGAAAAGACACCACACAGGTATATATATCAAATATATATGTATTTATTACTAAACTACTCTCTACTATTCTCTTGTGAGATTAGAAGTCAGGAACATATGCACAAATCAACGTTTCACAACAAATTGAGCACAAATATGGCTGGGGCCCTAGGGGCGTACCAGACCATATACTAAAAAAGAGACTTAAGAACAACTACTTGCAAAGGGACAAGGCCCAGGGCCTTCAGAAGTGCTGGGGCCTCACGAAACCACCCAAGGCAGGTAAGTAAAGGACCCACGGGGGACGCGTGCAGTGAGTGAACACAGGCGCGGATCGCCGTAGACTTCAATGGGGCAAGTCGCGGTTGGAAATTAAGAGTTTAAGGGCACTTCGGGAGTAGCTACAAGCAAGTCACTTACAGGGTAAGTAGTTATAGGGCCAACACCCACAGGAGCACCATAGTGCTGGAGTTACCTCACCCAGGGAAGCCGGGTGCATAGGTGTCCTTTGGTGTCGGGTCGCGGCGTCGTTTTCAATGGGAGCCAATGAAGACTTGCTGCTTGTGAAGCCAGAAGAAGTGTCCGGTGGAATCCAAGCCTGGATTCGGAAGAAGGAAGACCTGAAAGCAGAGGGGACAGTGTTCAAAGTCACTTGGCAGTGACCCGGGGCAAGGAAGATGAATGCCCACCGTCGTCGACAGATTCAGGTCGTTCACGGGTGTCTTGACTCTTCGGCCACGAGGTCCAGGAGGCGTCGAGGACGACCAGGAGCTGGATTCAGCGTGTCCCACGAAGTCTGCAGCTGACTGCGGTGTCGGCGACCCGATTGGAGCCAACAAGCCTTGGTAGCAGCAAGTCTCGTGGAAAGAACAAAAAGTCAATGGTGCAGACCAGCAAGGTCTGGGGGACTCACCCAGTGAGGGTAAGTCAGGGCAGGCCTGGAGCAACCAGGGGAGCCCTTTGGATTTGTAGAAAAGTCTTCAGGGGACCCACAAGCCGGCTGGCAAGGGATCGCGAAGACGCCTCGGGAGGATTCCTTCAACAGGGGCCCACGGTCACTCGGGATGGGGTAGGCCTCTGATCTTGGGAGGGATCTCTGCTAGAGGCTGGGACCACACGTGGTCCAAAGCACAGGTTCGTAGAACGTCGTGAAGGGGTTGCACTCGAAAATAGTGCACGGTACCCAGGGACTGCAGTTCCTCGTCACTCGTGGGGTCCACTTGCCTCAGCTTCGCTGGGGACTCACGATGGCCTTGGAGAAGTCAGGAAATCCTCTTCCTGGGCTGCAGGGACTTCGGGCTCCGGCGGGAGCGGCGTAGTGTGCGACCGTCATTGCAGTTTTTGGTGCCCGCCAAGCAGGGGAGTCACTCCTTGACTCCAAGGGAGATTCTTCAGTCTTCCAGAGGTAGTGGAACGTCGAAGGTCCGGGATTCTTCTTAAGAGCGTCGTCCAGGGATATCTAGTTTGCAAGGTCAAGGGTTCCCTATCTTATACTAAAAGGAAGGGAGGGACTAGCTCTATGACCCCACCTATGGGAGGGTCAGGGGAGTAGGTGGCTACACCCACTTCCCTTTGTCCAGTTTCGCGCCAGAGCAGGGGCAGGTAGCCCCTGAGCCGGTTTGAACTGGTGTATGCACAGAGGAGCCTTCTGCTCCCCCAGTGCAGGACTTCAAAGCACTCTAGGAGTGCACCCACCCAGCCCCAATACACTAAACCCTGTCTGGGAGGTGGTCACACCTCCCTGTGACAGGATACCTATTGTTGGGCCTCCTCCACTGCGAGTTTCGGTCATCAGCAGGAGGGCAGCCCAGTGTCTGTGACTGGTGGCATCCATTTTGTGATGCCAGGGCTCTTCAGGATTCTACCGCGTTTCCACAGTAGGTACATGTCTATCCCTCTAGAAGGGTGGGATCATACTCCCACACCAGGTACTGGTGTGGGGGTATGATTCCAAGGTGTTTGACACCAAACACGACATGTTTTGATGCAGCCATTCCAAAGTTAGCATTAACCGCGAGGTTATAATGCACTTAAGAGTATATGGTTTGACCGCATTCACAAACAGCCCCAGAGAATGGACTCTGAGAGCTGCAGAGGGGCCCTGCTCAGGCAGAGGCACCCTCTCACATAGAAACTAAGCACCCTGCCCTCAGGATTGATAGGGCCTGCCTTAGGGGTTACTGATAGGTTTAAATGTGTGTGCAGGGGAGATATAGGGAACCTATATCTCAGTGAGGGGTGCTAGCACCTCCTCACCCAGGCTGCAGTAGCAGGCCTGTGGTGTCAGATTTAGTCTGCTTCCCAGGGGTGGCATAATACATGCTTCAGCCCCTGGTAGGCCTGTGAAGTACCTATGCCCTTGGTACCTAAGGTACCATATACTAGGGACTCATAAGGTACCACAGTATCCAATCACTAGTGCACCTAGAGTGCACTCCAAGTCGTTTAGAGAGAACAGAGAGGCTGGGGCCCTGATGGGCAGGGTCCCAGCCAGACTATAGCCAGAAACCAGTGTAAACATCAGAAAAAAAGTGGGGGCAACATAAGAGGCAGATCCTACTCTCCTACACAACCCCCCCAAATGCAGGGACACTAAACTAACCTTGACCAGTTGAGTCTTCGTGCTCTAAGTGGAAATACCTTGAGAGTCCATCTGCATTGGCATGTTGGGTCCCAGGCCTGTGTTCCACTGTATAGTCCATCCCCTGTAGGGAAATGGACCACCTTAAACGTTTTGGGTTTTCACCTTTCATCTGTTTAAGCCATAGGAGGGGCTTGTGGTCAGTCTGAACTATGAAGTGAGTGCCAAACAAGTATGGCCTCAGCTTCTTCAGGGCCCACACCACAGCAAAGGCCTCCCTCTCTATAGCTGACCAACGTTTCTCTCTAGGGGTCAGCCTCCTGCTAATAAAAGCTACTGGCTGGTCTTGACCTTCATCATTCAGTTGAGACAGTACAGCTCCCACACCCAGCTCAGAAGCATCTGTTTGGACAATGAACTTTTTGGTGTAGTCTGGACTCTGTAAGATGGGGGCAGTGCACATGGCCTGCTTTAGGTCTTCAAATGCCTTCTGACAGCTAGCTGTCCACTGAACCTTTTTTGGCATTTTCTTTGAGGTCAGATCATTCAAGGGGGTCACTATAGATCCATATCCCTTCACAAACCTCCTATAGTACCCAGTCAGGCCTAAGAAGGCTCTCACCTGTGTCTGGGTGGTTGGAGCAACCCATTCCATTATGGTTTGGATTTTGCTCTGTAAAGGCTGAACCTGGCCTCCACCCACAAGGTGGCCCAGGTACACAACCTGACTCTGCCCTATCTGGCACTTAGTGGCCTTGATAGTGAGGCCTGCTTTCTGCAGAGCCTCCAAAACATTTCTGAGGTGGACCAGGTGATCCTGCCAGGAGGAACTAAAGACAGCAATATCATCTAGATAAGCTGAGCAATAAGTTTCCATCCCTGCCAGAACTTTGTTCACCAACCTCTGAAAAGTGGCAGGTGCATTTTTCAATCCAAAGGGCATCACCACAAAGTGGTAGTGCCCACCAGGGGTCGAAAATGCTGTTTTGGCTTTTGCATCATCAGCTAACCTGATCTGCCAGTAGCCAGCTGTTAGGTCAAATGTACTCAGATACTTGGCTGAGGCCAAAGTATCAATCAGCTCATCTGCCCTGGGTATGGGATAGGCATCAGTCCTGGTGACTGCATTGAGGCCTCTGTAGTCTACACAAAACCTCATTTCTTTCTTACCACCCTGGGTATGAGGCTTGGGTACTAGGACTACTGGGCTAGCCCAAGGGCTATCTGAAGGCTCAATCACACCTAACTCCAACATTTTCTGGACTTCAGTCCTGATACAGTCCCTGACATGGTCAGGTTGCCTGTAGATTTTACTCTTGACAGGCAGACTGTCCCCAGTGTCCACCTCATGGGTGCACCAGGTAGTCTGACTAGGGGTCAGGCTAAACATATGTCTGTACTGCTGCAGAACTTGTCTGCACTCAGTTTGCTGATGGTCAGTGAGGCTGCTTGCCAAAGCAACACCATCGACTGACCCATCATCAGGGTTCTGTGAGAGCAGGTCAGGGAGAGGGTCACTCTCCTCCTCCTGTTCCTCATCAGTTGCCATGAGCAAGCCCATGTCAGCCCTGTCAACATATGGTTTCAATCTGTTGACATGGAGCACCCTCAGGGGGCTCCTGGGAGTTCCAAGATTCACCAGATAGGTGACTTCTCCCTTTTGCTCAACTATTGTATGGGGGCCACTCCATTTGTCTTGGAGGGCTGCTGGGGCCACAGGTTCCAACACCCACACTTTCTGTCCTGGCTGGTACACAGTCAGCACAGCCTTTTGGTCATGCCAAGCTTTTTGTAATTCTTGGCTGGCCTCCAGGTTTTTGGTTGCCTTCTTCATGTATTCGGCCATCCTGGAGCGGAGACCATACAGCACATCCTGTTTGGGGGGTTTGAGAGGTAACTCCCAGCCCTCTTTTACCAAACATAATGGACCTCTTACAGGATGCCCAAACAGAAGCTCAAATGGGCTGTAACCAACCCCCTTCTGTGGAACCTCTCTGTATGCAAACAACAGGCAGGGAAGAAGAAGGTCCCATTTCCGCCTAAGCTTCTCTGGGAGTCCTTTAATCATTCCCTTCAGGGTTTTGTTGAAACGTTCAACCAACCCATTGCATTGTGGGTGATAGGGGGTGGTGAACTTATAAGTTACACCACACTCCTTCCACATTGCTTTCAAATATCCTGACATGAAGTTTGTACCTCTGTCAGAGATGACCTCCTTTGGGAAACCCACTCTGGAGAAAACTCCAATGAGGGCTCTTGCCACCACAGGGGCTGTGGTGGTCCTCAGGGGAATTGCCTCTGGGTACCTGGTGGCATGATCCACTACCACCAGGATAAATCTGTGCCCAGATGCAGTTTGAGGGTCAAGGGGACCAACAATGTCAATCCCTACCCTTTCAAAGGGTACCCCCACCACAGGTAGTGGTATCAGGGGGCCTTTGTGGTGCCACCTGCCTTGCCACTGGCTTGGCATGTGACACAGGAGCGACAAAACTCCTTTGTGTCCTCTGACATATGTGGCCAATGAAAATGTGGAACAAGCCTGTCCCAGGTCTTGTTTCGGCCCAAGTGACCTGCTAAAGGGATATCATGTGCTAGGGTCAAGAGGAACCCCCTAAACTTCTGAGGTATTACCAACCTCCTGGTGGCTCCAGGGGCTGGATCTCTACCCTCAGAATATAGGAGTCCCTCATCCCAATAAACTTTATGGGACCCACTAGCACTCCCAGCAGCCTCAGCAGCAGCCTGCTGTCTGAGGGGTTCAAGAGAGGGGCAGCACTGTTGCTCCTTACTCAGATCTTCCCTAGAAGGGCCCCCTGCCCCCAAGAACTCAACCTGATCAGGCTCAAGTCCCTCTGGGGAAATTCCTTCTTCAGGATCTGCTCCTCCTCCCTCAAGAGGGGAATCAGTGATCTGAGACAGAGGGGAAGGCACTGCCTTACCCCTACTGCTCCTCTTCTTGGGAAGCATCTGGTCCATGGTTTCAGGATCCAGAGCTGGCTCAGTGTCATGCATTTTGGCCTGTGACCTGGTCACAGCAAATACCTCTGCAGGGATGCCCAACATCTCAGCATGAGTCCATAACTCTACTTCAGACCAGGCTGAAGTTTCTAGATCATTGCCCAATAGACATTCTACAGGGAGGTCTGCACTGACTACAACCTTCTTGAGGCCAGTTACCCCTCCCCAGGAGAAATTCACAACTGCCAGACTATGGTTGGTATTGACATTGCTTGCATTGGTCACTTGGTACATTTCGCCCAGGATGATCTGTCCAGGGTCCACAAGATCCTCTGCCACCATGGTGACACTAGCACCTGTGTCCCTAAATGCCAAAGCCTGTTTGCCATTTATTACAGGCTGCTGTTTGTATTTGCCCAGATTACTGGGGCTCACCAGGAAGGACATGTCAATGTCTCCATCACAAATCAGCATTGCCTGAGTGGGTACTCTGACTAGGCCAGAGTCCACTTCAGAACCCAGGGTCAACCCTACTACACCCTTATTCTGAGTACCACCTCCACCAGTAGCTGAACTAGGGGGAACAGTTGCTTTAGGGGCAGGAGTGGTGGTGGTTTGGTCTTTGGACTTGTTACAATCAGAAGTCCAGTGCCCTTTCTGTTTACAGAATTTGCACCAGGGCTTCTTTTGGCCTTTTCCCTTGTTGGATTGTGACTCCCCACCAGATGCAGATTTTTGGGGCCCTTGTGAAGACTTCTGGTCTTTTGACTTATCCCCACTTTTCTCAGAGCCCTTAGAATCCTGCTTCTTTGTGTCACCCCCTTGGTTCTGGGTTTTCTGCCTCACCCTGGTTCTGACCCACTTGTATGCCTTCTTTCCCAATTCTTGGGGAGAGGTCAGATCTGAGTCCACCAGGTATTGATGCAACAACTGGTTCTGGCAATTATTAAGGATCTGTTCTCTCATCATTAGATTATACAATCCCTTGAAATCAGTAACCCTACTGCCAACCAGCCAACCCTCCAGAGCCTTGGTTGCACAATCTACAAAGTCAGTCCAGTCCTGAGTCTGTGCCTTCTGGGTGTCTCTGAACTTCAACCTGTACTGCTCAGTGGTTAAGCCAAACCCATCTATCAGTGCACTCTTCAGGACTTCATAGTCATCAGCATCCTCTTCTCTAACAGTGAGGAGCTTGTCTCTACCTTTATCTGAAAAGGAGAGCCACAAGATTGCTGCCCACTGCTTTTGGGGGACCTGTTGTACTCTACAGGCCCTTTCCATAGCAGTTACCCACTTATGGATATCATCCCCACTCTGGTAGGGAGGAACAACCTTGCTCAGGTTCCTATGGTCTGGAATATATTCTCTGCCTCTAGGGACACAGTTGCTGCCACCAGGGGGTTCTAACCCCTCTTTTCTAGAAGCTCTCTGGAGCTCCAGGGCTTCTCTATCTAATGCCAACTGCTTGGTTTTGAGGGCAAATCTTGCTTCCTCATACTGCAGCAGTTTGTACATTCTGTCAGAGGAGGTCTCTCTTCATGGGAAGTAGGAGTTCCTCTGGTAGACAGATTCTCTGCCAGAGTGATAGGAGTGGTCAGATTCCCTAGAAAGGGACCTAGGCCTCTCCTCCACTATGTCAGTTCTGTTAGGGAGAATTCCTCTGTCCTGTTCAGACCACTTGGGACCTGGCCCTACAACCACAGAGTCTTGGTCATCCTGATGTCCATCATCTGACCCAGACACTGTAATTGACCCACTCACTGATTCAGACCCATTAGCTCCTAGAGCTAATCTAAGATCATCTGCTGTCAGCAGATCTATCAGGTGTAGTTTGGAGGGACTATGTCCTAGCTTCAGGTGCCTTGCAGCACACATGGCTTTCAAGTCAAAGAAAGTCATGTCCTTATACTGAGGCTGAGTGGATCCACTGGGTCCACCCTTTACAGACATTCTAGTGTTGTGCAGTGTTGTACTACCTACCCTAGTTTGTGGCCTACTGATACTAGCTTGAGCTGTAGAAAGGGTGTGCTATCCCTTGGCACACAGCTCTAAGTTCAGTAGAACTTATTGATACTAAGCTTGACTTTATATGTCCCTTGAGTACCTATAGTGGTTTTCAGTTAGTAATTCAAATAGAGATGTTCTGGTAAAACAATAGCAAGCTGGAATCCCACACGCTGCCACCAATGTGAGAAGTTGGCCTGGTATATGCTGTTCACTAGTTAAAGTGAACACCTTGCACCAGTACAATTCGACTCTTATGGTAGGTAGGTTTAAGACAACCTTTACAGAAAGCTATCCTAGTGGTAGCTGTGGAGAGCAGCCTTCAGGCTAAGTCTTGGAGGAATGTAAAGCTGCTTGTTTTACCACACAATCTCTTGAATCACCAAATGAAAAGACACCACACAGGTATATATATCAAATATATATGTATTTATTACTAAACAACTCTCTACTAATCTCTTGTGAGATTAGAAGTCAGGAACATATGCACAAATCAACGTTTCACAACAAATTTACCACAAATATGGCTGGGGCCCTAGGGGCGTACCAGACCATATACTAAAAAGAGACTTAAGAACAACGACTTGCAAAGGGACAAGGCCCAGGGCCTTCAGAAGTGCTGGGGCCTCACGAAACCACCCAAGGCAGGTAAGTAAAGGACCCACGGGGGACGCGTGCAGTGAGTGAACACAGGCGCGGATCGCCGTAGACTTCAATGGGGCAAGTCGCGGTTGGAAATTAAGAGTTTAAGGGCACTTCGGGAGTAGCTACAAGCAAGTCACTTACAGGGTAAGTAGTTCTAGGGCCAACACCCACAGGAGCACCGTAGTGCTGGAGTTACCTCACCCAGGGAAGCCGGGTGCATAGGTGTCCTTTGGCGTCGGGTCGCGGCGTCGTTTTCAATGGGAGCCAATGAAGACTTGCTGCTTGTGAAGCCAGAAGAAGTGTCCGGTGGAATCCAAGCCTGGATTCGGAAGAAGGAAGACCTGAAAGCAGAGGGGACAGTGTTCAAAGTCACTTGGCAGTGACCCGGGGCAAGGAAGATGAATGCCCACCGTCGTCGACAGATTCAGGTCGTTCACGGGTGTCTTGACTCTTCGGCCACGAGGTCCAGGAGGCGTCGAGGACGACCAGGAGCTGGATTCAGCGTGTCCCACGAAGTCTGCAGCTGACTGCGGTGTCGGCGACCCGATTGGAGCCAACAAGCCTTGGTAGCAGCAAGTCTCGTGGAAAGAACAAAAAGTCAATGGTGCAGACCAGCAAGGTCTGGGGGACTCACCCAGTGAGGGTAAGTCAGGGCAGGCCTGGAGCAACCAGGGGAGCCCTTTGGATTTGTAGAAAAGTCTTCAGGGGACCCACAAGCCGGCTGGCAAGGGATCGCGAAGACGCCTCGGGAGGATTCCTTCAACAGGGGCCCACGGACACTCGGGATGGGGTAGGCCTCTGATCTTGGGAGGGATCTCTGCTAGAGGCTGGGACCACACGTGGTCCAAAGCACAGGTTCGTAGAATGTCGTGAAGGGGTTGCACTCGAAAATAGTGCACAGTACCCAGGGACTGCGGTTCCTCGTCACTCATGGGGTCCACTTGCCTCCGCTTCGCTGGGGACTCACGATGGCCTTGGAGAAGTCAGGAAATCCTCTTACTGGGCTGCAGGGACTTCGGGCTCCGGCGGGAGCGGCGTAGTTTGCGACCGTCGTTGCAGTTTTTGGTGCCCGCCAAGCAGGGGAGTCACTCCTTGACTCCAAGGGAGATTCTTCAGTCTTCGAGAGGTAGTGGAACGTCGAAGGTCCGGGGTTCTTCTTTAGAGCGTCGTCCAGGGATATCTAGTTTGCAAGGTCAAGGGTTCCCTATCTTATACTAAAAGGAAGGGAGGGACTAGCTCTATGACCCCACCTATGGGAGGGTCAGAGGAGTAGGTGGCTACACCCACTTCCCTTTGTCCAGTTTCGCGCCAGAGCAGGGGCAGGTAGCCCCTGAGCCGGTTTGAACTGTTGTATGCACAGAGGAGCCTTCTGCTCCCCCAGTGCAGGACTTCAAAGCACTCTAGGAGTGCACCCACCCAGCCCCAATACACTAAACCCTGTCTGGGAGGTGGTCACACCTCCCTGTGACAGGATACCTATTGTTGGGCCTCCTCCACTGCGAGTTTCGGTCATCAGCAGGAGGGCAGCCCAGTGTCTGTTACTGGTGGCATCCATTTTGTGATGCCAGGGCTCTTCAGGATTCTACCGCGTTTCCACAGTAGGTACATGTCTATCCCTCTAGAAGGGTGGGATCATACTCCCACACCAGGTACTGGTGTGGGGGTATGATTCCAAGGTGTTTGACACCAAACACGACATGTTTTGATGCAGCCATTCCAAAGTTAGCATTAACCGCGAGGTTATAATGCACTTAAGAGTATATGGTTTGACCGCATTCACAAACAGCCCCAGAGAATGGACTCTGAGAGCTGCAGAGGGGCCCTGCTCAGGCAGAGGCACCCTCTCACATAGAAACTAAGCACCCTGCCCTCAGGATTGATAGGGCCTGCCTTAGGGGTGACTGATAGGTTTAAATGTGTGTGCAGGGGAGATATAGGGAACCTATATCTCAGTGAGGGGTGCTAGCACCTCCTCACCCAGGCTGCAGTAGCAGGCCTGTGGTGTCAGATTTAGTCTGCTTCCCAGGGGTGGCATAATACATGCTTCAGCCCCTGGTAGGCCTGTGAAGTACCTATGCCCTTGGTACCTAAGGTACCATATACTAGGGACTCATAAGGTACCACAGTATCCAATCACTAGTGCACCTAGAGTGCACTCCAAGTCGTTTAGAGAGAACAGAGAGGCTAGGGCCCTGATGGGCAGGGTCCCAGCCAGACTATAGCCAGAAACCAGTGTAAACATCAGAAAAAAAGTGGGGGCAACATAAGAGGCAGATTCTACTCTCCTACACTTTTACATTGATTTTTCATTTTTGGATTTACAGCTTTTTGACCAAACAATTGCCATCTTTGCTGGGTACACGGTCTAGCTGTCCGATACCCAGCATCCTTCACGGTATGCCTCCACTAGTAGCCTCCAGAAACCCTTGAGCAATTTTTCAAAATCTCGGGAAACAAGCTAGTGCATTAAGATGCAGGCACGGATGAGTGTGACTACAGGCTCGCCTCGCATCCGTGGACCGATGGAGCACTATTAAGTGTTCCTACATGCATTTACTGTGCAACATGTATAGGGTGTGATGTATTGTAGATCATGAGGGCACTGGCCTGTGTGAATGTTAGAAGTGCTCACTTATTTATTGAACATAGCACCAACCAGACGATTCTGCCATTAAACATACACTCTGACTGGTTGGATACGTCATGGTGCTTAAGCTAATTGCTAGAATCAAAATTATTACAATACAACTTGTTAGTACCACGCCAGAAATGGGCACACACAAATCTTCCCGGTGTCCTGGGACTATTCAGGCTAAACTTTATCATTTAAGATACAGAGGATCAGACACCAAGTAGGTGAAAAAATCTTTGCATGTATGCTGCGTGACGAGAGTGCACTGTAGAAAATTCATATAAGTGTGTAAGGAGTGGTCTCAGGGAGTGAGATTTCCGAACATGACAAAAGCTACCCGGAAGGGTGGGAGAAACATGTAGACCAGATCAAAGGAGTAAGTTAGGGCCACAGTAAACCTAAGAACTTCCCACTTTTTCTTTTCCATTTTTTTATCTTACCGACTGGAGAAATTATTAACAGTTGCTATCAGCCAGGTATTTTTAATAGACCCCCCAACTCCTGTTCTCTTACAAACAGTTTGATATTATTTAATGCTCCTGTGTAGCTCATAGGTTGCAGCACGTCCCGTTCTGCAGCTCAAAGGGAAGGAACCAAATGATGAAGCATGCCACCAAAGGGCAACCCTGGTGGATGAGGGTTCTACATATATAAAAAGCATGTTTTGCTTTTTTTTTAAGAAGGAGCCCTGCACAGTTCTCATGGTAGAGTAGAGCTCTCTAATTTTTGTATAGTTTGAAGAGGACAAGCCCCCCCCTCTGTTCTCCCTCTTCTCTCCCTCTTATTTATAGTATTATCATGTTTGGAATCAAACAACGAGCCTCCCCACCTCTGTCATGATTGCAATGTCGGGTTTGATCTGGCATGCACCCAGGTGGCTACCTTAGAGGTTGCCTACCTGGTTGCCCCATTCTTTCCTGTGCTCTGGCTGGCAGTTTGCAGCTGCTACTGCCAAGACAGGAATCTGACCTCCTGCGAGGCAGTGTGAACACTCCCAGGAGTCAGGAACAAAGGCCTGCCTGGGAAGAAGGTAACATCTCTCTCCCTGACAGGATGGTTAGTGAAGTGGCATATCAAGGCGGCGAGCTTCAAAGCATGCACTACCTCTGATCTGTACTCAGGCTGACTCCCAAAGGATAAAGCCGCCCTCCCTCTGCCCCCAGGCACATTTTCACCCGGGCAGGCAGGAAAATTAGTCAGGAGACGTACACCCCCAGAACGCTAGCCACATCCCTAGGGTGGACTACCCGGTCTGTACAGCTGAGGAAGGTTTCTGCCATTTTCATAAGGATGTGGTCACCTCAGGGGCGGATTAGGCACTGGGGCATATAGTCCATTGGCCACTTGCATCCACAACCCTCACAGCCCTAAATCTAGAATTTAAAGGACACCCTGGACACCAGAACCTCAGATCTGTGAAGACTTGCAACCAAGGACAAAGAAGAGACCCGAGTCTGTGACTTCAGGACCTGCACAAAGGAAAGGCATGATAACCTGCACTTGTGGCAACTACCCTGCAACTGCTTGATTGCGACTCGTCCCACAGCAAAGACTGGCTCCCCCAGACAGAGCGACCCCTTTGAGGACCAAAATAAACTCCAGGCTCCCTTCTACTAGTGCCACTAGTCCCCTGCAGCCCGCAGGTAAAAACAGATTCCCGTATCCAAAGAATCGCTGGCCATCGGGCCCTCCGAGGGATCGCCCAAAAGTAGATGGTCCAGTGCATTTTGGGAAATGTAGTCCTGACATCGAAGTATCATCTCGCTGACCTTAGCACTGCCGAGGCTTGTTGGTGACAGTCCGGTTACCACCATCTTTACTTGACGCAGCATCAAGTGGGAACCACGCAGCACCTTCAACCGACCACAGCAGTTGCCCCGTTGTCTACCTTTTGCATCAGTTTTCTCCCCAACATTGTCCAAGCGGTAAACCCAGCTCTCCCGTGACTCCCGCTTCAACACCAAGGACAGCCGGGAAAACTCTGCACCCGGGCCTCTCGCACCAGGTAAAATTGAACTGACTGTTGTTCCTTGGTCCTGGGACCTGCATCACCTAAACCCCCGTGGGTTCCACACAACTCGAACTGCAAGTGACTGATTGTCACTAGGGCTTTTTCATATTGACCATAATAGTAAAGTTTTACAGTAGCGAATTGCACTGAATTATTGTTTCTTCCCAAATCCATAATGCCGGTTATATACATCCGATTGTATCCGTTTTGGTGACTAAATTAATATAAAAATCTGCTTTTTTTTATAAATTGGTCTCGGATTTCCTTCAAGCTGTGTCAATTACTCATCATCCATGTTGATACTCTGAAATGCTTAACACATGTTCCTCTAGTAAAGCCTGGCTGCTCTTTGCCACACTACCAGGACTGAGCTAAAGATATATTATTGTGAATCCAAGGACCATCTTTGGGGTATTGTGAGAGTATTAGGTAGTGAAGCCTAACCAGCATCACTACACAATACTCCACTGTCCTACACTTGTCTACTCAATATTGGAGCGTGAAAACAAAATGATATTTCTGAATGCTTATAAATGGGAGAAAATTAAAATGAAAAGTTACTTTAATGATTAAGTTAACTCTTCATTTTAATTTTTTCCCATTTCAAAGTGTCACATTTACAAACAGCAGGCCTGTTACTTCCAGTGGCAAGTAGACACTGTCCCATAATTTATAAATGAAAAATATATTGATTTTTTTCTCCACTTTCAACTAAGCAAATTACTTCGTAATGTTTGATAAAGCATGTCTCTTTGCTTTTAATTCCTCCCATTTAAACAAATGCCTGTATTTTTCTGTTATAAATGTGGCACAGTGTTTGCAGGCCACTGGAAGCAAGATGATTGCGGTTTGTAAATGTGACATTTGAAAATGGGGGAAATTCTAAATGATGAGTTTTATGGAATCCATATAAACATAAAGTTAACTCTTAAGTTTAATTTTCTTCCATTTCAAAGTGTCACCTACACTCACAGCAGGCATCTTGCTCCCAGTGGCTGGTAGACACTGCCATATTTGTAACTGAAAGATACAGCCATTATTTTAAGTGGGAGAAATATAAAGTTCAGAAAAATGTTCCATATTATGAATATATTTGCAGAACATTTGTCTGTACTTTAGATTTTTCCCATTTAAAAAAAATGGTTCTATGTTGTGTTATACATGTAACTATGCCACATATGACAAAAAGTATGTTCTGTGCCACAAGTACATACAACACAGGTTCTCAGTCACCCATACACATATATCACATTCATACGAACATGCTCGTACATCCCCGTAGACCACACTCTAACACACATGGCAGCTCTGTCATAGTGCCTAGTCCAAGTATTTTGTTCAAATCATTGTATCTGGCTCCATGGACACTTGGCGTGGGGGTGTCTGGTAACAATGCGCAATTCGCTTCCACTAATCAGAAGTAGCTATCACTACAGAAAAGGTTTGAGACACCTGATCTAACTTGACCCAACCTTAATGTCTGGAAAAATGAGGGCAGACACCTGCTGTTTTGGCGTTCCGCTGTCTGCGGTCGGAAGAGACCATTTGAGACGGTGCTTTGGGACATGTTACTCGTCTCGCCACCTGCCGATAATGATCTTACTCTTGCTCCTGTGTTTCTAGTGGAGCTCGGGCTCAAGTTTTGCTCGGTGCTGTTCGACACCTGGGAGTGTGGACAGCCAAAATGGAAAGGTGCTGTAGTTTGTGGAGGGGGCTGGCCCGGCAGTAAGGGTGTCCATGCAACTAGCACCCACAACATTTCTCATCCCCCAGCAGCACCTTGGAAGTCATCAGCTAAGTTATTAGCCGGCTAACCATGGGGTTAGTCGTCCAGTCACTTAGTGGGTGAGATTAAGGTTGAGAGTGGCTGTGTCCCTGTTTTCGTTCCTGGTCCACGCGGGAAACTACTGGCACCTCACTTATCGCCCAGCTGGTCTTTCCACGTCTCTATTGTGTGGTCATAATACTGTTTCTGCTTCATTTCAACTCATTTTAACTGTTTTAACTGTCATGCCAGCAAGAAAACTTCGTTGTGAGAAGTTCATAACTCAACGAGCCTGCAATACAATTGAATCATATCTTCTGAGGAATAAATCTGGCCACATAGGTTGCCTGAAAGTTATTGCTCGTTCTGAAAAAAAAGGAGAAGGAACTCCCAGGTTACAGAGGAGATAGATGTTTGACAACTCGATGCAAACCCTGAAAAATGAATCTGTGTTATCCTCCCAAGCAGAGACTTCCCTAAAGGAACCTTTAAAGGTAATTTTCAAAATAAACTCTCAAGGAAATTTGGATTTGTTCGACAAAAAGAGTGGTACTGCACCCTTGCAACATAGAACAAATTCTATTCTGGTCATGCAGCACTCTTTGGCCGCGATGGGCGTTCAATTAATAGCTGATTTTACTTCACTGGATATTAATGTCGATCTCCCGAAGATGTCATCTCTGAGCAAGCTCTGCTGAATATGCAAAGGCATATGACTCTTGAGGTGAACACAAATACTGTTTGACAACTTTAGCAGACCTCCAAGTTTAACAAGTTTTGGCAATACCAATAGGTCTGGCTTTAAAGGCATGTCGTATGGTAATGTGAAGCATTACAAGTAAATAGTATGGAAATGGATATATATTTGTGTGGAAGAAAATAACTGTAGAAAAATATTGATGTAGGTTAAAAGGCAAGGTGGCAGTTCCACTATCAAGCCAGACCTATAAGTCCATGTAGGTTAATGACTGCCCTCCTCCCATCTGAGAAAGACAAATACCTAAAATAATCTAGTTATCTAAGACACTTTAATAGAATTATAATCTCATGTGTGTAGTGCCTTTGAGAGTTCAAGCTCAGGTAGCTGTATAAATAGACAAAAAGATAACTTCTGTGGATGGCAAGCACTTTTTTCCTGCAAGCATACAACTTCAGCCCAATCAAAATGTGGGCGGAGCCAAAGCCCCACTCTGATGAGGCCCATATAATTGTCTGGCAACAGCTGTGCTGTCATGTCAGACCATAAAAACGCCACAATTATTTGAGCATTCCTCCATCTCAGACTTAAACCTTCAATCATCTTGTAACTTGCTAGGCGAATATGTGGAAGTCTTTGGGTCTCTACATTGCAATGAGAGAATCCTTTTCTCTGTCTTAGTGCTACTAAATCAGTGGGCAATTCTAATAATATCTAGGATTCTCTGTCATCATTTCTGAACTGTTTGATCTCTAAATGGGATGGGGCCTTAAATGATGGAGGGCAAGATGTCTAGCAGAATGAACCCTCTGGAAAGAGTAGGGCCGTTCAAAACACCTGCAAAAGAAATTAAGCAGATTGCCCAGCAATGGATTCCTCTGATATAACTGAAATAAGAATGCTTGAAAACTCCAGGGTTACACTCTCCATAAAGGTAGGTACCCAAACTTTGTTACGTTCTGACAAAGGAAGGGAAAGGAAAATGAAAAAAAACAAAAGGAGAAAGAGCAAAGAATATACTCGCTAAGAAATTTAGTTAAGGAGTCTCTGGGGCAAAACACGAAAGAGATGGATGCAGTTGCGACTCCCTTATTTCCTGTATTTCAAATTAGGAAGTCATCTGTATCTGAGAACCTCTGTTTTCCAGACCTTTCCAGCAAGGAGGAGAGTTCCACTTCATCTAAAAATTAAAAATAAGGGGATTTTTGAAAAATAGGAAAAGGAAAAAATCCAACCTATCTGAGTCTCCTGCCTCTCCAACCCCTGCCTGTAAGGAAAAGCCTTCCACTTTGTCTAAAAACAAAAAAACCAAAGGTATCTTTAAAAAATAAGAAAACTAAAAATCGAAACATCTCTAGAAAAGGTGCAAGAAAAATTCATCTTGCTTCTAGTGTGTCTACCGGGCCAAATATTCTCAGCGAGAACAACAGCAGTTCTACTTCCAATCCAAGCACAACGCCTTTGTCTCTGTTATCTACCACCGAGGGAAAGAGTGTAACAACTTCTCTGAATTCACAAGAAGGGAAGACAATCACTCCTATGGGATGGAACCCAGAGGAAAATATTAGCAAATCTACATCCATATTAAATCCCTGTAAGACCCTTTTAACCCAGCATGGTCAGATACGATTCCTATAAACTATGACAACTTGGGAATTGGATATCCCAATGATGGGGCAGTGAATATGGAGAGTAACAGCGTTTATGGAAAGGATGTAAGATTTAATAACAATGGTGTTATTAGTTCCAATACTCTGGATTATATTGCAGAATTCGCCATACAAATAGAGATAAACAATAGATAATTTTTATTTGTTGAAAAGCAATGATATTGTGTCAATTGTCATTTTAGAAGATGTTGGTGGGGGGCACTCTAAAGTCTCATTTCATTCTTTCAGGCCTCGAAAAATCATAAAAATGTTACTAGACCTGCAAGTCTAGTGACTTAAATAATCTACTTAACCTATTTTTAATACTCTTGACCCATAAACTGATTTCAAATGATGTGATCATGGGCAAAGATTTTTTTTTTTTTTATAACTGGTTTTATTTATACAAAGATTGCCAGTACACAGAAACAGATACATTGCACATAGTGGAACACGTTTTTGGTACAAAGTAAAGCATTAGTGAGCGGTAGTATTTGACAGCACATTGGTCAATGGGTTGATTCTAGGAGGGACATAGGGACAGGGCGCCCCCATCACCCACCCTCCTCCCACCATGTGGGTTTCGGACCGGGGGAGTACCCACTGCCCCCCCCTCTCATTCCTCTGCCTCACTCCAGTGTGTGACCGCTGTCCCTGTCATCGTTTCCTATCTCTAGACCATAGTGTCTCAGCCATGGGGTCCGGATCTTGGTGAACTTTTTGGGGCAGCCCCGGGCTTTGTATGTCACCCTTTCTGCGACCTTGTACAAGCCAATACCCCCCCTCCATTCTGTGAGAGTGGGTAGATCGGGGGCTCCCCAGTGTCTAGCAATGTCTCTTTTGACAACTACTAGTCCCAGGGTGCATAATAAAAGCTTAGTACGAGGTAAATCAGTTTCTGTGGAGACTCCCAATAGCACGTTTGGCCTCCCTGTGAAGCTGGGCTTCCAGTATCCCGCTCAGCTCCCCCAGTATCAGATCCCAATAATTCTCTATAAGAGGACATTCCCATAATGTATGTATGTATGTGCCACGCCAGGTTTAACATCTGAGGCAATTGGGTGAGTCCGCTCTCTCTAAAGCATGAAGGCGTGCCCTGTCAAAGTATACTCTATGCAAGATCTTATATTGTACTGATGGAGCAGAGAAAATAAAAAAAATTTAACCCCTAACAAATTTTATAAATAATTAATAAAATGTTTGTTTAAATGTATTAATCAACAATGTACGTGAGGGAAGGGTAACACGCAAGTATATGGGCTGAATAATCTATTAACAAATGTCTGTGTGTCTAATTATAACATAAAATAATTGCGTACTAAATAAATAATAAAGGCATGATTTGTGCTTCATAGAATATAAACGTGACGTTGCAAAAACAATAGTGATGGTAAGTAAGGAACAGCCTAAATGTTGCTTTCTGCTAGGTAATAACTAATTGGAGTACGTAGATGACGGGAGGGAAACGAAAAGGCTATGTTTCTCTATTTTAATTATGTTTTGTTTATTTCTAAATAGTGCTTCTAAGTATAAACGAGTGGCGATATAAAATGGCTGCCGGTTATTAGAGTGCGCATGTGCTGGGAAACGCGTGACAAGGGAGAAAAAGTTGGAGAAAGGCTAACCACGTGATGATGCTGAGAGGCTAGGATGCAAGAATGGTCAAGGCTGATGTGACCTAATTGAACTGATAGTGTGCCGTGGTGATCAGCAAAGAACCGTGGGAAACCGTTTTAAGAGAAAGGACAATGCCTGCAGAGTTCTCGAATGTATCGAAAGAAGTTACAAATGTACTGATCGAAGCGGATGGAAACATGTCTTGAACTGTGAGAAAGGAAATGAACATATACATTCCAAAAGAACAAGTTGGATCCGGGAGAACTTGATTAAGAATGAATAGATGAAATGAATGGACCAATGAAAGAAAAGCGCGTTATTAATGTTGCAACAATTTAGTTAGCAAAGTTAGAATTAGGGTATAAGAAGGCCTACTCTTAGTGGGAGGGGTAGTCGCAGTCAGAGTCGGTGTTGGAGTTGGTGGCTTCCAGTGCTTGGTGATCCAGATCGATCCATTTTACTGAGCGGGAGATGCTGAAAGACTGTTAGATGAGACGGGTTGCAGGTAGCTGATGCTGACGAGCTGAAGTTTCTGTTGCTGTCTTATTTTTCCAGTTGAGTATGAGAATCAGGTTATTTCTAATTCTTAAACTTAGGTTAGAAATCATTAGGCTAAATTAGGAAGGTAGGCAGGTAATTAGGGTTTTGCTTCATGACAAAATTTCCTTTCTGCAATAAAATTGATTTTGCTTAATAAATATTTGAATTAATAATGAATGAATAATTGAATAAAAAGTCTAAAATTCTTTCTCATGCTTTTAAAATTATATAAAAATTAAGATTCTTAAATCAAACGACTCAGTGGTTATTTTACTAAATGATTGGGAAACTGGTAATTGGTTATTGTGATTTAGCTGGTCTTAATCACTATAAACTGATTTCTTACTAGATGATCCATCGACAAAACAATGAGCAGGAATATCTTAAGAAATAACTAAGAAAGCGATAGGTTAAGGTAATAAGGTATCCCGGCTCCTTCCAGCGGTACATAAATGATGTTTTTCATTTAGTTCTCATGTTTCTCCTAGGAGTATAGAATTTCGTAAAGGTATAGAGGAAATCCAGGTGTGTGTGTGTGTGTGTGATAGGCGATGTTATGGGCCCCATCGTCATGTGGATGTGAGAAAATATAAGTCACCCCTGGATGACCGATAAGTGACCTAGGAGGAAAATAGTTTTTATTGTATGCGCTGCATCAGATTTCTTGGTAGCAGAGTTATGGTTTCTATAGATTAGTTTGGTGATTATTGATTATTTGATGACTAACACTATATGTTGAGTCGCGTTATGTTATATGTGAGTTTTCACGCTTCTGGGATGTAGGAAGAGGAACAAGTGTGGCAAGAGAAGTCACATGGAATTTGGTACATGGTCTGAATTCAAATTTTGGTAATAACACAGGTTGTGTTATGTTAGGGATTTCTGTATGAAAGGTGTGTAACTGAGATAGCAAATCACGTTTTCTTGTGAAACTTTGGCCTTAATTCTCAGGAGCCTAGTCTCCACATGTGTCTTATCCCCAGAGAAACGGGTTAATTGTTTGCTCGAAAGAAGGGTAAGGTAGAGGGAAGTGCTACTTTATCGGCGAAAGTTAATAATTCTGTGGTAGGGTAGAGGTAAGCGCTGCCTACTGGAAATACAGGATTCTTGTGTAAAAGGACAAAGCTGTCACTTTGGTTTAGCGAATCAGACTATGGAATTGTTTTAATTGTTGTAACTAACGAAGAAACAGTGAAAAGAAAAATTGCCGATAATTTTTGTAAAGGAGGGGTAAAAGAGCAGGAGTGACATCGACAGTGCCGCGCTAAGATTGGATAGTGCGCTAGTCACGTGAACACAGAGACAGGAGTGACGTAGAAAAGTGCCGCGCTAGGATTGGTTGGTCCGCGGACGAAGGGAATCGTTCTGATTGGTGTGTTAGTGTGAGTCGCGCTGTGATTGGTTGAAGTTCCGTACACGGAACAGTGCTGGTTTGAAGAGAAAAACCAATCGAAAACATGCCGTATTACGAGTATGAAAGGGAGAGAACGTCATGGACGACAAAAATTAAGAATTTCTTTAAGAAAGACAAGAAGGTTGTGACTAGAGAGGGACAAGTAATTCCTCCGCCGAAATCAGCAGCTTCACATATGATGCTGAAATATGGATATCATACATGCATATGGTTAGAAAATTGGGCAAAGTATACGAAGAATGATGGTGCATTAGCTTTCCCTGAGAATGGTTCATTTAGTGTAGCGGTTTTGCGAAATTTGCGAGAAAAGATGACAAATCTAGAACCTAGACCGACACAGTTTGAAGCATTGACGGAATGGGAGGATGAGATGTATGAGCGAGAGAGATTCAGAGGTTTAAGGGATCATGAGTTTATGCCTGGAAGAATGTGGGGAATAAATCATGAGGATAGAATAAAACGATGGAGATGTGCCAACATGACAGGAGGTTTGTTTCCGGCTTTTACAGTTGAGGAAGAGACTAAGAGAAAACGTACTGAGAAAAAGAAACATATGGAGAGGGAAAAATATATGCATGAGAGTGAAACGGATGATGAATTGCTGAAAGATATTTTAAATAGAAATCCCCCTCCGTATCAGCAGAGTTCTACAGTGGTGACACCAAATGCGCCGCTAATAGAGACTGTGCGAAATAAAAGTCCGGGAAAAAGAATTGAAATAAATAGGTCACAAGATCAAATAAGAACTTCACAAAATGAAGGAGTAGAAAGTGACAATGCAACTGAATTAGCAAGAACAACAAAAGAACTGACTGAGAAAATTAGGGAATTAACGAAAAACATGGAAGCTGAGACTGTACCCGTAACAATAGGCCCAGTAATACCAGTTTTTGAGAATCAGAAAATTGATGAACGGTCTTTAGTGATTCCTATGAGTTCACAATTTCAGAGAGAAAAAGAAAGGATGGAACCAAGTGCAAGTACAAGTAATTTGGCTAGTACCTACAGACCAAGTCCACCTACAAATTTGACTGTGAATGAGTGTAATGGTAGGAAAATGCATATGGTAACAGAATCTGCAACAGAGACTCCTGAAAAGAGTGGTAATTGGATAGAACTAAATAATACACCCATAGGTCCGACTCCTGATGAGTTAAATGAGTGGATGAAGGCATTTAAAATAAAAGAACCAGAAGAAAAACCATTAAATGTAATTAGGTTAAAAATTGACATGGAAGAATTAATTTTAGGGACGATTGGTACAGAAAAGCTAAAAAATTACCAGGATGATGAAATCATGTTTCTGTGCAAAAGTATTAAATGGAGAGCAAAAAATGTACATGACAAACTAGAAGAGATAGCAAGTGAAATTGGAGTAGATTTTGCGAAAGTGAAAACATTGCAGAAACCGTACAGAGTAGACTTTTGTGAGAAAGATATTGAAAACTTGAACACAGCAGGAAGGCTGACACAGATAAAAGAGTTAATTGTTTTACTGAGAAAATGGGGTGATGTGGACAGATGGAAAGTTAGATGGACAAAAAAGAATGAGAAAACTACAGACAAGGCTTCTTTAGCTTTTATGATAACTGAAAAAGAACCTGTTGCAAGAGAATACCCTATGAGAGAAACTCCAGGTGGTAGTTATGTGCATGTTCCCTGGACTAGACAGGATATACTGTCATTTACAAATGAATTCCCGAAGCTGAGAGAGAAACCAGTTGAATGGTACCGACAAGTGGAGAGGTTTGTGAAGGTTTCAAAAGTGTTGTGGATAGATTTAGATGGATTGTTTGACATAGTGGTGCCAACTGATTTGTGGTCTGAGTGTAAAATTACAGTTGACTGGCCAACTACAGAATATCCAAGAGATCCTAAGACAGGAGCTGCAGGTCCTGAGATGATGAGGAAGTACGATAAGGTGATTACCTTTTTGAAAAATAAGATTCCTCCTAAAGAAACAGATTGGGTAAAAATCGATAGAACTACACAGGAAAGTAAGGAGTCTGTACATGCCTATTATGAAAGGTTGTTGTTGGTTTTCAAGCAGTATAGTGGATATGAGGAGTTGAGTGAAAAGGATATGAGTCATTTCGTATACAGATTTGTGTTTGGGCTGAAACCAGAGATTAGTGAAATGATTAAACAACTTATGATTAACTGGCAAAATGGCACGGTAGATGAGGTACTGAGGTATGCTAAGTATTGTAGTGATGATATTGAGAGTAGACTGCGTAAATTGTAAGAGAAGGCAATGTGGGCACAGGTGAAAGTGGCAGAAAAGCAAGAAGCTCAATTGGACAATAATAGTGGGAGTGAAACAGGACAGAATAAATCGCGACCTAACATAGGTAAAGGGAAAGGTCAAGTGAGTCTAGAGGAGGCAAAGAAGAAATGGCCCTGTCTTAATTGCGGAAAATTAGGGCATTGGAGAAATGAGTGTAAGTTCCCACCTAAACCTAATCCGGAAAATCAATCATTAACTCCACAGGTGCAGAATGAGGTAGTTGTTCAACAAGGTCAGGTGCCACAACCACCACTTCCCAACACTGTTAACCAGCAAAGATACAGTACAGAAACAGGATTCTACGGAGGAGAGCAGGTAACACAGTTGCCGCGAGCAGCTAACATTTCTCAGTATTGGTTGCGACAGAGTGAGGATGAGGCGGATGAAAGTTCCTGACGGTGCCTAGGAGAGGGAAAAGAGTGCGTACTTGGCGCAACTCTAGAGGTAGATCAGTCTGGTCCCTTTGTGGATGGAGAAGTGAATGGTGCAAATGTAACATTCCTTGTCGATACTGGAGCTACCCGTTCTACTGTTAGATCAGTGGAAATTCCAAACCTTCCTCTCTCAGGTGAATACATCCAAGTAGTAGGAGTAGCAAATCAGCAGATTAAAACACCACTTACTGAATTAGTGGAAGTAAAAATTGGTTCTTTTAGCAAAATGCATAGATTCGTAGTGTGCGATTGTAGTCCTGTAAATCTCTTAGGTCGTGACCTTTTGTGCAAAATGAATTGCACAATTTATTGTACGCCAGATGGAATTGGATTTCAGACCCCAGATGAAGATGTATTGTATAAAGTAACATTGATGAATCAGGAACCTGAAATGAATGGTTTGTTTCCTGCATTTGATGCAGAAAAACTTCCAAAGGAACTGAAAAATGCAGTGAAAGAAAATGTGTGGGATTTTACAGGAGAAGATATTGGATTGATGAAAGAAGTAGATCCCGTAAAAGTAACAGTAAAAGAAGGAACAACTTACCCAAATACGCCACAGTATAAATTGACTCCAGAAATAATTGAAGGAATAACTCCTGTAATAAATAAAATGATCGAACAGGGAATTCTAAAAGAAATAATGAGCAGTCCATGTAATTCACCTATTATGGGACTGAAAAAACCAAACGGAACATATAGAATAGTACAGGATTTGAGAAAGATCAACAAAATAGTTGTGCCTTGTTGTCCAATAGTACCAAACCCTGCAGTAATTCTATACCAAATTCCACATGAAGCTGAGTGGTACACAGTGATAGATTTGTGTCACGCATTTTTCTCTATTCCTTTACATCCAGATAGCCAGCCATTATTTGCGTTCCGGTTCGGAGAGCGTATTTTGGCATGGTGCCGAATTCCTCAGGGGTATACAGAAAGCCCCTCAATCTTTAATCAGATTTTAAAGAAGTCCCTGGAAGATTTGAAAATGCCAGAAAAGTCAGTGATGGTGCAGTATATCGATGACCTGTTGGTGGCATCGAAAACAAAAGAAGCATGTGTAAGCGATACAATTGCTTTACTGAACCATCTAGAGAAAAGAGGACATAAAGGGGCCGATTCCGATCTCGGCCGGTAGTGCTCCGAATCGGATTCACCGGATACGATTCGGAGCCCTGTTTCCCGACCGAATCGTACGCGGGTCCGGCCGAGCGAGTACGATGCAAGCACCCGCGAAATCGCCGACCGACTCGAACGCGGCTTCAACACGCTCCGACCGACTCGCATGGACACGACTCGCACCGCGCTATGGAGACGTTTCCCGGCCGGGTAAGTACGATGCGCGCCGCGAGCAGTCCGACCGACTCGCGCCGTCTGGCTCGAAAAAGCTGTCGGAGCCAGACTTCGGGGGTCCGCGTCTGACCCCCCTGTACGCGTAGGCGCGCGAGTCGCACACAGGGGGGACCCATGGGTCCCCCCTACCTGTGCATGTATGCCGCGATGCGCATGGACGCGTACACGCTGTAGGGGGCGCCCTGGTCCGCCTCGTACCCATTGAGTCAATGGAAGCCCGCGTACGCGTTGTACGACCGGCTCCCATTGACTTCAATGGGAGTCCGACCGACTCGAGTCCGATAGCATGCGAATGCATCGTACTCGTCCGGTCGGACTGCTAGGGTCCGATTCGGTCGGAATTCTCTCCGGGTCCGGCTCGGTCGGAGAAATTTCCGGCCGGAATCGGAATCGGCCCCAAAGTGTCCCCTTCAAAATTGCAATTTTGTCAAAAAGAAGTCCAATATTTAGGGCATAAAATTGAGAAAGGAGTGCGAAAGATAGCGACAGAAAGAGTAAAAATGATTCAAGGAATGAGAGCACCAATGACGCAAAGAGAGGTAAGAATGTTTCTGGGAATGGTTGGATATTGCCGACAATGGATAAGTGGTTTTTCCTTGATTGCTAAACCATTACAAAAACTGACCAAGAAGGATGTAAAAGATCCTTTTGAGTTGAATGACGAAGAAATGAAATCTTTCAAAGAGTTGAAAAAGAAATTGTGTGAGGCCCCTGCTTTAGGAATGCCTGACTATGAAAAGGATTTTGAATTGTTCTGCAGTGAAAGAGATGGATGTGCATTTTCAGTACTGGTACAAAAACATGGAACAATGAAGAGACCAATTGCTTATTTTTCAGCTGTTTTAGATCCTATAGCAAAAGCGTTGCCTGGATGTCTGAAAGCTGTTGCTGCTACTTGTGTAAGTTTGGAACAAAGTGAAGGTATAGTGATGGGGTATCCACTGAGAGTATATGTTCCCCATTCAGTAGAGATTCTGTTGACAAGAATAAAAACACAGTACATGACACATAGTCGGCTGACTAAGTACGAAAAAGTAATCTTGAGTGCAGAAAATGTGACCATAGATAGATGTATGAATGTGAATCCTTCGACATCATTGCCAGATGAAGAGAGTATAATTGAACAAGATGACGTAGATCATGATTGTCTGAATGTGCTGGAATATTGCACAAAACCAAGAGCTGACATAAAAGATGAGCCTTTAAAGGAATCAGATTATGTCATGTTTGTGGATGGCTCATGCTTAAGAACGAAAGAAGGAGTTTTAAGCGCAGCTTACGCAGTGTGCACAGTGGCAACTGTGATGGAAGCGTCTTGTCTGAAAGGAATAAGGTCTGCCCAAGTTGCAGAACTGATTGCTTTGATTCAAGCATGTAAGTTGGGAAGAAATGTACGAGTTACGATTGTGACCGATATCCAGTATGGTTTCGGTATCGTGCATGATTTTGGTCAGATTTGGTCACAAAGAGGTTTCTTGACGTCTGCAGGAACACCTATCAGAAATGGAGATTTTGTTAAGAAACTGCTTGAGGCGATACAGCTGCCTAAGCAGATAGCTGTAGTGAAATGCAAAGCACATAAGAAAAATGAAGATTACATAGCTGTTGGTAATAATTATGCGGATGAGATAGCCAAATATTGTGCAGAGAACATGGTATCCCTAAACAAGAATCGCGAAAGGGAGCATATCTCTTCTCCTTTGCTTTTTACTAACACTGTCGAGACATGGGATGAGGTGAGACAGTTACAGGAAGCTGCAAATGATGAGGAAAAAGATTACTGGATAAAAGCAGGATGTAGAAGACAAGAAAACAATGGTGTGTGGGTTTACAGAGATGAAAGACCAGTTATGCCTGATAGCATGATTGCAGACATGGCACGGATGTACCATGGACAAGCTCATATTGGGAGAGATGCAATGATCAGACTTTTTAGACAAACATGGTATAACCCAAAATTCAGAGCCATAGCTGAAAGTCTTTGTCAAAGATGTCTTATTTGTCAACAGTTTAATCCAGGAAGAAAGACAATAGTGAGTCTAGGAACAATAGGACGAGAAGGAGGTCCGTTCACTAGAATGCAATTAGACTTCATCGAAATGCCCCCTTGTAACAGACTAAAATATGTTCTAGTGGTCGTCTGTTTGTTTTCTCGTTGGCTGGAGGCATACCCCACTAGAAGGAATGATGGAATAACGGTAGCAAAACTTATGCTGCGAGAGTTCATTCCAAGGTATGGTTTTCCAGTCACGGTTGAGACAGATAGAGGAACACATTTTCAAAATGAGTTGATTCAATTAATTTGTTAAGCATTAAGTATTAAACAAAAACTGCATTGTGCATACAGACCAGAGGCTTCTGGGGTAGTAGAGCAAATTAATGGAACAATTAAGAACAGGTTAGGAAAAATGTGTCAAGCTACAGGACTCAAATGGCCAGATGCACTGCCCCTTGTCCTGATGACCATCAGAAGCATTCCTGAAAAGAAAACTGGACTTAGTCCTCATGAGGTGATCATGGGACGAGCAATGAGACAAGCACAAGTACCTGTCAACAAGTTATTGACTATAACTGATGATCTAGTACTGGATTATTGCAAAGGACTGGCTGATGTGGTGCGTTCTGTGTTTCATCAGGTTGGACCGGATGCGACCACTCTTGAAAGAAAACCAGCCCACGACTTGAATCCAGGAGACTGGGTCCGCATAAAAATCCACAGGAGAAGAAACTGTCTAGTTCCTCGCTGGGACGAGCCACGACAGGTAATCCTAGTGACAACAACTGCAGTCAAGTGTGCAGGAGTGAAGAACTGGGTCCATGCCAGCCACACAATTAGAGTTCAAGAACCTACAGATCGACATGTGAGTCGACGTCTGGAAGTGTGGGATAAGAGTTCAGCGACTGGGACAAAAAGAATAAGAGAAAGGGTGCCAGAACTTGAAGATCGACCTGAAAGTCGACATCTGGAAACCCCAACTGCAAGCACCTCTAAAGAGGAAGAGGAAGAAGAAGAAGAAGAAGGAAAAATTACAGAAATTCCAGAACCTGAAGATCGACCTGTAAGTCGACATCTGGAAATATCTGACACGAGTTCAGGATCTGATGATTCAGTTGAAAACTGTGAAGAATTTCGAAGGAGAACTTGGGGATTTAAACCAATTAGAGAAGAGAATGAACAAGAAAATGATCTAGATGAGCAACCAAGTACAAGTTATGGTGGAAATCCTTCAAAAGTAATATTAATAGACAAAGTAGGGAAAGAGACAAATAAAAAGTTAGAAAATCGAGAAGAACCCCGAGGAGCAATAGGGACAGATAGTGAAACAAAAGAACAGGGAAAATTAGAAGTAGAGAGTGAGAAAAATACCAATTCGGAAGAACATCGAGGAGGGACAGTAATAAGGGAACACAAGAAGGAGAAGACAGATCCACTAGTAAGAGAAGATGAGATCATAAGTTTCAAAATAAGAGACAATTGTGAAAAAGTTGAAACAGAATCTGAAGAAAGTGGAGAAGAAGAGAAAACAAAAACTGAATCAAGAAAAAGAAACTGGAAATCAGAAAGAGGAGAAAAAGAAGGTGAAGCCAAAAGGCCAAGAAAAGGAGACAATTGGCCCAGCAACTATATAAGAAAATTGAGATACAGAATAATCAGAACAGGAGAAAAAAGTGCTGAACAGGTGAATGAAATAACAAGTCAAAAGGAACAAGAAAAGCCAAGTGGAAAACGACTGCAAAAGTCTAAAAGAACAAAGAAAGTGAATTCGAAGTACAAGTCACCTGAGTGGTTGTACATTGCTCTAACGGATTACAAAGAAGAAGGAAACACTCACGAGAACCCGAGACTAAGAAACCGAATGGGTAAAGGTGAGATGCAACAAACCTGAAGTGAAGACTTAAAGTGCTTCTGCCGGATGTGACAATTTACTGGATATGACAAATCACCGGATGTGACAACGAAAGAATTCTGGAAAGAATTAAAAGAAAGTACCAAGCAAAGACTTTTGAAAGCAGAGTGGCATCCAAGTCATTTCTGAGGTGTATTGACACAATTTTCTGAGATTTAACAAAAGATAAAAGCAAAATGGAAAATACTAGAGATAGAAGGGATAAATGCGAGTTTGTAAAAAGATGGTGTAAAATGTGCTGCTTTTGTACAGGTTTATTAATGACAGTATGGATAGTTTTAGCAATCACAATTCCTATTAGTATAGCTGTAATAGAAGCTAAGAATGATACTAAACCAGAAAAAGAAACTAATATTAAAGAACCAGTTATTTTAAGAAGTAGTGCAGAATTACATAAGGATAAGTCAGTAACAGACTTTTCTAAAAATGTTTTTACAAAATTGTTGTACGAATATGTAGAGACAATGGATGTGAGAGATTGTTATGTTTGTATGCAGTTGCCTGCATCAGTGTCAGAAGGTGTGACTTATCATCACCTACCTCTAACTTATGGAATAACCTGTAGTGTCATAGCAAGTTTATTTTATAAAACAGGTAGATTAGAGTTTTATTACACTGATATAGATAAGATTTTTGCAAATGTTCCTGTAGTTCCAGAACTTAACAAAGTAAAACAAGCAAAGGTTTTAGGAGAATTCTTTTTAAAGCATAGAATTTTAACATTAGAAGAAATAGCTAAAAACAACCTTACCTGTGAGTTAAAGAAAGAAGAAAAGGTATTTTTAGAAATGGTTGAAGAAAGAAGAATGAAATTTCAAAGAGAAGCAATAAAAGAGAAAGGAACACATCTATGGACGTTTGAGGAAGGAAATCATGAAGGGAAAAAGATAAATGCAGCAATGACATTAGATTGGCCGCAAACAGGAAAGTTGTGTATTAGGAGAAATAAGACAGTCTATGACAATTATTTTGTAGGTTCCTGTATCTGCCATGACAATTATCAAATTTTGGGAGGTTGGGGATTCAAAGGTGGAAAAGATCCAATATTTCCAGGTATCTATTATATTTGTAGGAATAGAGCTTATTACAGGTTACCGGACCATTGGTATGGAACTTGTTATGTAGGCCTGGTCTTTCCAAAAATCTTTCATATGGACAGAGAAGAAAAAGGAACATACAAGATGATTAATAGCTTTACACGTAGAAAGAGGGAAAGTTTTTCAGAAATTGTAGGTGATATTTTTGGAGCATTAATACCAAGCAGTGGGAATATCTTTGAATGCATTTAAAATTCGGAAGTTATCCACAGTAGTAGATCGTTTGTCTACAGATACTGCGGGAGGGTTCTTGATGGTAAATACCGAAATGGTTGCCATGAGAGCTATGGTGATGCAAAATCGGCTTGCCCTTGATATTCTTTTGGCAAAAGAGGGTGGAGTTTGTGGAATGCTGAAAGTCCAACATTGTTGCACTTACATTCCTGATAAAAGTGAAAATATACAAAAGTATATTACAAATATTACAAATTTGCACAAAGAACTAGTTCCACTGGAGGTTGAAAGTGTCCTGGGAAAAATTGGTAGAGGGTTTTCTTCAGTAGCAAATTGGTTAACAAGAATGAGTAGACTAATGATAGGGAAAGTTATAATAATAGCAACTGTAGCAATATTGTTAGCCATGGTGTTGAAAATTGTAATAACGTGTATAAAAAGAAAAGTAAGACAAAATAAGATAAAAAGAAATAACAGAATAATGAAAGAGAGAGAGAGAGAAATGGGTGAAATTGAGTTAGAGAAAATGAAAGAAAGCATGTATAAAGAGACAAGAAGACAAGATGAAATGGAAACAGATGTATAACTAACAAAAAAGCAAAAGGATGAAAGACATATGCTGCCTGAAAAAGAAGTATAACTTGGGTTTTATGTGGTGATTTAAAAATCACCAAAGGGGGGAGTTGATGGAGCAGAGAAAATATAAAATTTGTTAGGGGTTAAATTTTTTTAAAATAATTAATAAAATGTTCGTTTAAATGTATTAATCAACAATGTACGTGAGGGAAGGGTAACACGCAAGTATATGGGCTGAATAATCTATTAACAAATGTCTGTGTGTCTAATTATAACATAAAATAATTGCGTACTAAATAAATAATAAAGGCATGATTTGTGCTTCATAGAATATAAACGTGACGTTGCAAAAACAATAGTGATGGTAAGTAAGGAACAGCCTAAATGTTGCTTTCTGCTAGGTAATAACTAATTGGGGTACGTAGATGACGGGAGGGAAACGAAAAGGCTATGTTTCTCTATTTTAATTATGTTTTGTTTATTTCTAAATAGTGCTTCTAAGTATAAACGAGTGGCGATATAAAATGGCTGCCGGTTATTAGAGTGCGCATGTGCTGGGAAACGCGTGACAAGGGAGAAAAAGTTGGAGAAAGGCTAACCACGTGATGATGCTGAGAGGCTAGGATGCAAGAATGGTCAAGGCTGATGTGACCTAATTGAACTGATAGTGTGCCGTGGTGATCAGCAAAGAACCGTGGGAAACCGTTTTAAGAGAAAGGACAATGCCTGCAGAGTTCTCGAATGTATCGAAAGAAGTTACAAATGTACTGATCGAAGCGGATGGAAACATGTCTTGAACTGTGAGAAAGGAAATGAACATATACATTCCAAAAGAACAAGTTGGATCCGGGAGAACTTGATTAAGAATGAATAGATGAAATGAATGGACCAATGAAAGAAAAGCGCGTTATTAATGTTGCAACAATTTAGTTAGCAAAGTTAGAATTAGGGTATAAGAAGGCCTACTCTTAGTGGGAGGGGTAGTCGCAGTCAGAGTCGGTGTTGGAGTTGGTGGCTTCCAGTGCTTGGTGATCCAGATCAATCCATTTTACTGAGCGGGAGATGCTGAAAGACTGTTAGATGAGACGGGTTGCAGGTAGCTGATGCTGACGAGCTGAAGTTTCTGTTGCTGTCTTATTTTTCCAGTTGAGTATGAGAATCAGGTTATTTCTAATTCTTAAACTTAGGTTAGAAATCATTAGGCTAAATTAGGAAGGTAGGCAGGTAATTAGGGTTTTGCTTCATGACAAAATTTCCTTTCTGCAATAAAATTGATTTTGCTTAATAAATATTTGAATTAATAATGAATGAATAATTGAATAAAAAGTCTAAAATTCTTTCTCATGCTTTTAAAATTATATAAAAATTAAGATTCTTAAATCAAACGACTCAGTGGTTATTTTACTAAATGATTGGGAAACTGGTAATTGGTTATTGTGATTTAGCTGGTCTTAATCACTATAAACTGATTTCTTACTAGATGATCCATCGACAAAACAATGAGCAGGAATATCTTAAGAAATAACTAAGAAAGCGATAGGTTAAGGTAATAAGGTATCCCGGCTCCTTCCAGCGGTACATAAATGATGTTTTTCATTTAGTTCTCATGTTTCTCCTAGGAGTATAGAATTTCGTAAAGGTATAGAGGAAATCCAGGTGTGTGTGTGTGTGTGTGTGTGTGATAGGCGATGTTATGGGCCCCATCGTCATGTGGATGTGAGAAAATATAAGTCACCCCTGGATGACCGATAAGTGACCTAGAAGGAAAATAGTTTTTATTGTACGCGCTGCATCAGTACCAAACGTAGTAGTAGCTTGATCGCGACCTCCCTCGGGTGCATTAGGGCCTCCTCCCAGTCAATGTCTGGCAGCTGCCCTGTTGTGGCTTCCCATCTGGACCTAAGGGGCCCCAACCTGTAAGGGATATTATTGAATAATGTTTTATAGGTCCAAGAGACTGTTTCATCCTGCAGCAGCCTACCTTCAAGTGGGGCGAATTCGGGGAGTGCAGCAAGGTCTATCGCCTCCGCTTTTCAAGCATGCTGTAGTTGCATAAATTTATATCTTTGAGAACTGTGTATCTGGAACTCAGACTGGATTGCCTTGAAGGTAATTAGGGCCCCCTCTTTAAGTATATTGCCCAGTCTGGAGATCCCTTTTGTGTCCCACCTTTTAAAGCCCGGGAGTCTGTTTATCTCTAACAGCCTCGCGCCTTCCCAGAGTGGTGTTGCTTTTGTCGGTATTTTGTCCCATTTCATTTGATGTTCAGACCTTTTCCATGCCCCCACGAACCTCTGGGTGGCGGACAGTAGTCTGCTGGTGCCCCCATCCCCGTATAAATAGTGTATGTATGAACGCTGTCGAAATTGTAGCCTCTCCAAGGCATAGGTGGGGTGGTCTTCGGGCATGTGTCCCCACTCATTAATGACTATCAAGTGTGCCGCCCGATAATAGGATTATATGTCAGGTAGGGCTATCCCCAATTGTATTGGTTGCGTTGAAGCGTGGATAGGGCTATACGCGGTTGTTGCCCATCCCAGAGGAGGGTGCGTAGCTCCGCGTTGATGGCTGTGAAGATTGACTCCGGGATTCAACAATATGTGTTTTGCAAAACATATAGGAGTTATCATTTTGAACATGAGTTTCAGGAATGTTATCATTTTGAACATGGTGGCTCTCCTGTGAATCGTCAGAGGGAGCCGTCTCCAGCGCACCACGTCCTCCCTGAATTTTACCAATACCCGTTTGATGTTACAGGTGATACATATCGCATCGTCGGTAGAGACATAGAGCCCCAGGTACCGAAAGCCCTCCTGGCGGGAGTGTCCCTTCTGCCAGCGCTGCATTATACATGTTTAAAAGGTGCGGGCTAGTAGGCTGGCATTGCGCTTTAAAAATTCGGGCGGCAGTCTATTTGGTCCCGGAGTTTTCCCAGGTTTTTGCCTGGAGATCGCATCTGCACTGCCAGCCGCATAAAGTCGCTGTCAAGGGCCGTCCGGTCCTCGTGTGTGATCTCGGGGGTATGGTACTAAGGTAGTTAATTATTCGCGCCTCGCCCGCTGAGGGTCTGTCTTCATGGGCAAATAATTTAATTAATTGAGCCACCATTTCCTTCATTATCACATATGAGAGCACCTTCAAATGTGCAAGTTCAGAATGTTTGCTGTACAAAAAACTCTTTTGTTTGATTTAATAGACAAGTTTGTTTTCATATATAATACAAATCTAGCCACATGTAGGATACAAATGACTCCTGACTTGCCTCTGAGTTCATTAACAGCATTTTCATCAAGGCGGGGGCAGGAATGTTTTTCAAATCATGTTTAATAACTATCACTTTTAATAAATACATAACTAAGGCAACAATTGTAGCACCCTGCCATTTGTAATCGGCAGATTTTGCATTGAAATGGCCACAAACGTTCCCACTGACATGCAGTTTTACTGATAAAACTATATCGTGTACAAACAATAATGTTATGAAATAGAGTTTCTGCAAATATGTATCATTTGCACATCACCAAGTAAAGTGTTCTGGTTTGTTTTGCTCCTATTTGACTTTTTGTTTGCATTACAATTCTTAATTACAAGAAAATGTGCTTTTGTAATTCCTGATATATTTTGAAATATTTGTAATATTAATTTACAGGCTATTTATTTAAATGTTATGTGTTAGTGACAAATAACTGACATCTTCAGACAGTCATTTGACAAAAACCTCTATTTAACTCTAGTAAGGGAGAGAAAATAAACCTAATTTCCAAGCAGCAATTAGTTAAAAGACAAACTGTCATTTGACCTCTTTCTTTGAACAGACAGCAAATACATCAAGATGAAAACAAGATTTAATGGCATCTTTATTGCTCATTCACTTTCTGAATGAACAGAACACCTGTTCATTTCAAACCTAAGTTTACTCACCAGATGGGACTTGTAGGTGCTAAAAATTGCTCGACCTGATAAAAGTTTACACGCAATTGCGAGTGGGCAAGTAGATTTTTCAGGCCTGTCTTTAATAGTGGTTAATCTTGTACTGGCAAACTGTGACTACTTTCTTCTTAGAGGCATTGACGTCATTCCTTTTTATCCACATAAAAAAGGCAATTGGAGGCTGAAAATGCTAAAAAACAGACTTTACCCTAACCGATTTGGCCTCAGAGTTGCATTTGTATCAGCAGGAGTTATTACACAACACTCAAGTCTACCATAGTGGCTTTAGGTTCTTCTGGTAGATCGGTTTCAGTGCTTCTACAGGACAATTGTTCTCCTGTTCTATCAAAGAATGAGGACTCTAGTAAGTGGTCCTGGCTGGCGTGTACCTTAAATTCGAATTATTCCTCTACTTATACAAAGCAGCACTACCTTTAACACAGGTTTAAGAGAAATAGATCGCATATTAGTAAATGGAAGAATAAGTAAGGATATTCCTGCTCAGTATACATATAGCTGCAGCTCTGGATCATCAATTATTAACTAAGTAATTTCTGTTACGCTGTGTGCTCTGTGTGTTTTTTTCCTAAGCCCTGGGACTACCCCGACCAGTTCACATTGCTTCAGAGAGTGGCCTGTCACCAGCCACCTCCTGTCTGACGTGACGCGCTATATATCGCCTGATCTTCTCCTGCAGCGCAGGACGCGCGCAGGCCGTGCCTGGGCAAGTCCTGGGCCAAGGGCGGGCCCATCCAGCGCCAGGAGGAGGCAGAGCCACCCCCCTTGGTTTTGCATCCGGTAATAGGAGGGCTTCTCAAGTAGGTGTATGGTGTTCTTGTACTAATAACAATATATTTCTAACACCGTGACTGAGATCAGGGTGAGGAACTCTGGGGTTTATGGGAGCAGTGATTCATCTTGGAACGAATTACACAGACCCTTTGTTGTGAGCCAGACATACTCTCAGCTACAGTAGAGGTCAGTGTTTGTTAAGAGTGGCGGGGCAGCCGGGAGGTCGGGAAGGGGCATCGGGGTCACGATGGGAGTGGGGCAAAATAAAATAAAAAATAATAAAAAAGAAAGCTTACCTCAGCCGGCCGCGTTGCGTTCCTCTTCTTCGGCACAGGCTCCCAGAATGCCCTGCAGACAGCTTCAGGATTGGCCTGAGTGCCCTTTAATTAGCGCTCCAGGACAGACTGGGAGTCTGTGCCTGTTCTCTCCAACCCCAGCAATGCTGCTGGGGATGGAGAGAGCTTCACTGCCCATGACTGTTTGGCCGGCCTGAGACGGCCGGACAAACAGTCATGCGCATTGAAGGGAGTGCACCCATCATTTTATTTTTCCTTTCCTGCTGTTTTTGTGGGGGCGATGCTCCTCTGAGGCGCCGCTGCTCAGCTATCGTTTGCCCCTACTCATTGAATACTGACCAGATTCTTTCTGACTGTTTGAACTGATGTGGAAACAAACTTCCCTTGGAATATTATAGTGCCCTCACTGGCTTACTTGCTCCACTTAAACAGTGTAAAAATCATGTGATTGTGGCGTTTTGTCGTCTATCTGTTGTATTTCAAATATCCCCTATACTGAGCAAAGTGGGGGAACGAAAATAGGCGTTATAGGAAGGAGAAACAAATAATTCATTAGTACCTAAAAACAACAAGAATGGGTAAGATAAGAGAAAGGTCACAGAGGTAGCAATAGGTAAGGGGGAAGCAGCGAAAATAAGGAATAGTGCACCGTAGAACTGTACTTTAGCAGCAATTGACGACTGTGAGAAGTTGGCCTGGTATATGCTGTTCACTAATTAAAGTGGACACCTTGCACCAGGGCAAATCGACTCTTATGGTAGATAGGTTTAAGACAACCTTTTAAAGAAAGCTATCCTAGTGGTAGCTGTGGAGAGCAGCCTTCAGGCTAAGTCTTGGAGGAATGTAAAGCAGCTTGTTTTACCATATAATCTCTTGAATCACCAAATGAAAAGACACCACACAGGTATATATATCAAATATATATGTATTTATTTCTAAATAACTCTCTACTAATCTCTTTATGAGATTAGAAGACAAACATATGCACAAATCAACGTTTCACAATAAGTTAAGCACAAAATATGGCTGGGGCGCTAGGGGCGTACCAGACCATATACTAAGTAAGAGACTTAGGGACAACGACTTGCAGGGAGACAAGGCCTACGGCCTTCAGAAGTGCTGGGGCCTCACAAACCCACCCAAAACAGGTAAGTAAAGGACCCACGGGGACGCGTGCAGTGTGGATACACAGGCGCGGATCGCCGTTAACTTCAATGGGGCAAGTCGCAGTTGGAAATAAAGAGTTTTAGGATACTTCGGGAGAACCTACAAGCAAGTCACTTACAGGGTAAGTAGTTCTAGGGCCCACACCCACAGGAGCACCGTAGTGCTGGAGTTACCTCACCCAGGGAAGCCGGGTGCATAGGTGTCCTTTGGTGTCGGGTCGCGGCGTCGTTTTCAATGGCGAACAAAGAAGACTTGCTGCTTGCGGGAGCTGAAGAAGTGTCCGGTGGAATCCAAGCCTGGATTCTGAAGAAGGATGACCTGAAAGCAGAGGGGACAGTGTTCAAAGTCACTTGGCAGTGACCCGGGGCAAGGAAGATGGATGCCCACCGTCGTCGGTTGATTCAGGTCGGTTGCGGGTGCCTTGACTCTTCAGCCACGTGGTCCAGGAGGTGTCGACGACGACCAGGAGCTGGATTCGGTGGGTCCCTCGACGTCTGCAGCTGACTGCGGCGTCGGCAACTCGATTGGAGCCAACAAGCCTTGGCAGCAGCAAGTCTTGGGGAGATGAAGAAAAGTCGATGGCACAGACCAGCAAGGTCTGAGGGACTCACCCAGCGAAGGTAAGTCAGGGCAGGCCTGGAGCAACTAGGGGAGCCCTTTGGTTTCTTTAAGAAGTCTTCTGGGGACCCACAATCCGGCGGGCAAGGGATCGCGAAGACACCTCGGCGGAATCACTCAACAGGGGCCCACGGTCACTCAGGACGGTGTAGGCCTCTGATCTTCGGAGGGATTCCTGCTGGAGGTCGGGACCACACGTGGTCCAAAGCACAAGTTCGTAGAACGTTGTGAAGGGGTTGCACTCGACAATAGTGCACGGTACCCAGGGGTCGCGGTTCCTCGTTACTCGTGGGGTCCACTTGCCTCAGCTTCGCTGGGGACTCACGATGGCCTGGGAGAGGTCAGGAAATCCACTTCTTGGGCTGCAGGGACTTCGGACTCCGGCGGGAGCGGCGTAGTTTGCGACCGTCGTTGTCGTTTTTGGTGCCTGCCAAGCAGGGAGTCACTCCTTGACTCCAAGGGAGATTCTTCTGTCTTCCAAAGGTAGTGGAACGTCGAAGGGCCAGGATTCTTCTGTAGAGCGTCGTCCAGGGGTTATCTAACTAGCAAGTTCAAGGGTTCCCCTTCTTATACTGAAAAGAGGGGATGGACTAGCTCTATGACCCCACCTATGGGAGGGTCAAGGGAGGGGTGGCTACACCCACTTCCCTTTGTCCAGCTTCGCGCCAGAGCAGGGGCAGGTAGCCCCTGAGCCGGTTTGAACTGGCATATGCACAGAGGAGCCTTCTGCTCCCCCAGTGCAGGACTTCAAAGCACTCTAAGAGTGCACCCACCCAGCCCCAATACACTAAACCCTGTCTGGGAGGTGGTTACACCTCCCTGTGACAGGATGCCTATTGTTGGGCTTCCTCCACTGTGAGTTTCGGTCATCAGCAGGAGGGCAGCCCAGTGTCTGTGACTGGTGGCATCCATTTTGTGATGCCAGGGCTCTTCAGGATTCTACCACGTTTCCACAGCAGGTACATGTCTTATCCCTCTAGAAGGGTGGAATGCTACCCCCGCCGCCAGAATTGGCGGGGGGGGGGGGTAGTATTCCAAGATGTTTGACACCAAACACGACATGTTTTGATGCAGCCATTCCAAAGTTAGCATTTTACCGCGAGGATATAATGCACTTAAGAGTATATGGTTTAACCGCATCCACAAACAGCCCCAGAGAATAGACTCTGAGAGCTGCAGAGGGGCCCTGCTCAGGCAGAGGCACCCCCTCACATAGAAGCCAAGCACCCTGCCCTCAGGATTGATAGGGCCTGCCTTAGGGGTGACTGATAGGTTTATATGTGTGTGCAGGAGAGATATAGGAAACCTATATCTCAGTGAGGGAGTGCTAGCACCACCTCACCCAGGCTGCAGTAGCAGGCCTGTGGTGTCAGATTTAGACTGCTTCCCAGGGGTGGCATAATACATGCTGCAGCCCCTGGTAGGCCTGTGAAGTACCTATGCCCTTGGTACCTAAGGTACCATATACTAGGGACTCATAAGGCACCACAGTATCCAATCACTAGTGCACCTAGAGTGCACTCCATGTCGTTAGAGAGAGCAGATAGACTGGGGCCCTGAATAGCAGGGTCCCAGTCCAACTAAGTCATAAACCAGCAAAACACCAGGAAAAAAGTGGGGGCAACCATATAGTCAGATTCCACCTTCCTACATAACCCCCCCCCCAAACGAAAGGAGATAAGGCTAACCTTGACCAGTTGAGCCTTTATTGATGAAGTGGTCATATAAGGAAGCACCTGCACTAGCATGGTTGCCCCCTGTCTTATGGTCCACTAAGCAATCCCTCACCCTAAGGGTATGAGAGGGTCTCCACCATGGGGAATCACTACCTCTGGTGTGCTTTGGTAAAGTACAAGGCTGGTGGGGTGTCTGAGTAGGGAAGTGAGGCCCTAGGAAGGTTGGCCTCAGCTTCCTCAGATCACTGGTCACCAGGTATGCCTGTCTTTCCATGACTGAGTTGCACTTTGCTCTAAGGGTCAACCTTTGACTGCCTACAGCTGGGGGTTGGGTCCCTTTGGATGGAACACTGGAGGGACATGGCATGTTTGGAACCTTTTGGTCCCAGGTTTGCCCTTGCCTAACAGAGTTCTTCTGGGGGAGGTCCCTACATAAAGGTATGGGGGATCCCTCAGTGGGTTGAGGAATTTTCACCTGGCTAGGGCTACTAGACTGGGTGCCCCTAATCTGCTGATGAGGGGGTTCCTCTGGACAGGGGGCCCTGGGGGTCCACTGACCTCCCTGACCTCTGCAGCCCTGGGCTGACTGAGGCAGGGTAGAGAGGGGCAGTTTACCTGCTCCAGACTGGAGTACCACCTTGGAAGGGTCCTCTGCCATCAGGGGTGGGGCCAGGCCAGGCCTGACTACCTCTGTGGCAGTTCCTTCACTAGGGGAGGGTCAGTTCCCTGAGGAGGCTGACCCTTACCTACTGTCTGGAGGGAAGAAGACTTTTCTTCAACCCTTGTGCTCTCTTCTGGGGAGAGTGGGCCATTCTTCCAGGCTCCATCTCTCCAAAATCTTGGGCTGGGGCTGTGGCCATCACAGCCCCACTAACCTTTACAGGGACACCCAACATCCTCAGATGGGTTTGGTGTTCAATTTCAGCCCAGGCTGAAATTTCCAGATCATTGCCCATCAGGCAATCTACAGGTAAGGTTGGGGACACTGCCACTCTTTTTGGGCCTGTGACCCCCTCCCAGGTGAGATTGACTATGGCCATGGGGTGATCTGTTCTGACACCATCAATGTTGGTCACCTGGTATTTAAACTCAGGTAAAAGCTGGTGAGGGGGACTAGTTTCCCTGCCACCATGGTGACACTAGCCCCTGTGTCCCTAAATGCCACAGCTTTCTGACCATTAATTATTGGCTCCAGTCTGTACCTGCCCAATGCTGTGGGACCCATGGTAAAGGTGGCAAATCCTATACCACCATCAGAGTCTGAGGAGTCTGTTGAGGGGGTCCTGTCTAAACTAGGGCCCACCTCTGTTCCTCTTGCAAAAGCACCTAACTTTTTGGGTGCACTACTCCCAACTGGAGGATTACTACTGGTAGTACCAGGAGGGGTGGTAGTAGTTGTTGGAGGAACATTTTCTTTATTGCCAATCCTGGGACAACTGGGATCAGATTTCCAGTGCCCAGGCTTTTTACAGACATGGCAATAGGGTTTCTTTTCAGGAGAGGAAGGAGTTTGGGACCCACCCCCAGAAGAGGACTTTTGGGGCCCTGTAGTGGACTTATCCTTAGATTTATCCCCACCTTTCTCTTGGGACTTGGTAGAATCTTTCTTGTGGTCACCACCCTGATTCTTAGGCCTTACTCTGGTTCTGACCCATTTGTCTGCCTTCTTTCCCAATTCTTGGGGAGAGGTCAGATCAGAGTCCACCAGGTACTGGTGTAAAAGCTGGTTTTGACAATTATTAAGGATCTGTTCTCTCATCATTAGATTATAAAATCCTTTGAAATCAGTAACCCTACTGCCAACCAGCCAACCCTCTAGAGCCTTGGTTGCACAATCAACAAAGTCTGTCCAGTCCTGAGTCTGTGCCTTCTGGGTATCTCTGAACTTCAACCTGTACTGCTCAGTGGTTAAGCCAAACCCATCTATCAGTGCACTCTTCAGGACCTCATAATCATCAGCATCCTCCTCTCTAACAGTGAGGAGCTTGTCTCTTCCTTTATCTGAAAAGGAGAGCCACAAGATTGCTGCCCACTGCTTTTGGGGGACCTGCTGTACTCTACAGGCCCTCTCCATAGCAGTTATCCACTTGTGGATATCATCCCCACTCTGGTAGGGAGGAACAACCTTGCTCAGGTTCCTATGGTCAGGAATATATTCTCTGCCTCTAGGGACACTGTTGCTGCCACCAGGGGGTTCTAACCCCTCTCTTCTAGAAGCTCTCTGGATCTCCAGGGCTTCCCTATCCAGTGCCAACTGCTTGGTTCTGAGGGCCACTTTGGCTTCCTCATACTGGAGCAGTTTGCACCTTCTCTCAGAGGAGGTCTCTCTTAAGGAAAAGTATGAGCTCCTCTGGTGGACAAATTCTCTGCAAGAGTGATAAGAGTGGTCAGATTCCCTGGAAGGGGATCTGTGCCTCTCCTCCTCTCTGTCAGTTCTCTTAGGGAGAATTCCTCTGTCCTTTTCAGGCCCCTTGAAGCCTGGCCCTTCAATCACAGAGTCTTGGTCATTCTGATTTTCATCATCTGACCCAGATACTATGACTGACCCACCCACTGATTCAGACCCTTTAGCTCCTAGAGCCAATCTAAGGTCATCTGCTGTCAGCAGATCTATCAGGTGCAGTGTTGAGGGACTCTGTCCTAGCCTCAGGTGTCTGTCGACACACATGGCTCTCAAGTCAGAGAAAGCCATGTCCTTATACTGAGGCTGAGTGGATCCACTGGGTCCACCCTTTAAGGACATTCTAGTGTTGTGCAGTGTTGTACTACCTACACTAGTTTGTGGCCTACTGATCCTAGCTTGAGCTGTGGAAAGGGTGTGCTATCCCTTGGCACACAGCTCTAAGTTCAGTAGAACTTATTGATACTAAGCTTGACTTTATATGTACCTTGAGTACCTATAATGGTTTTCAGTTAGTAATTCAAATAGAGATTTTCTGGTAAAACAATGGCAAGCTGGAATCCCACACATGTGAGAAGTTGGCCTGGTATATGCTGTTCACTAATTAAAGTGGACACCTTGCACCAGGGCAAATCGACTCTTATGGTAGATAGGTTTAAGACAACCTTTTAAAGAAAGCTATCCTAGTGGTAGCTGTGGAGAGCAGACTTCAGGCTAAGTCTTGGAGGAATGTAAAGCAGCTTGTTTTACCATATAATCTCTTGAATCACCAAATGAAAAGACACCACACAGGTATATATATCAAATATATATGTATTTATTTCTAAATAACTCTCTACTAATCTCTTTATGAGATTAGAAGACAAACATATGCACAAATCAACGTTTCACAATAAGTTAAGCACAAAATATGGCTGGGGCCCTAGGGGCGTACCAGACCATATACTAAGTAAGAGACTTAGGGACAACGACTTGCAGGGAGACAAGGCCTAGGGCCTTCAGAAGTGCTGGGGCCTCACAAAACCACCCAAGGCAGGTAAGAAAAGGACCCACGGGGGACGCGTGCAGTGTGGATACACAGGCGCGGATCGCCGTTAACTTCAATGGGGCAAGTCGCGGTTGGAAATAAAGAGTTTTAGGATACTTCGGGAGAACCTACAAGCAAGTCACTTACAGGGTAAGTAGTTCTAGGGCCCACACCCACAGGAGCACCGTAGTGCTGGAGTTACCTCACCCAGGGAAGCCGGGTGCATAGGTGTCCTTTGGTGTCGGGTCGCGGCGTCGTTTTCAATGGCGAACAAAGAAGACTTGCTGCTTGCGGGAGCTGAAGAAGTGTCCGGTGGAATCCAAGCCTGGATTCTGAAGAAGGATGACCTGAAAGCAGAGGGGACAGTGTTCAAAGTCACTTGGCAGTGACCCGGGGCAAGGAAGATGGATGCCCACCGTCGTCGGTTGATTCAGGTCGGTTGCGGGTGCCTTGACTCTTCAGCCACGTGGTCCAGAAGGTGTCGACGACGACCAGGAGCTGGATTCGGTGGGTCCCTCGACGTCTGCAGCTGACTGCGGCGTCGGCAACTCGATTGGAGCCAACAAGCCTTGGAAGCAGCAAGTCTTGGGGAGATGAAGAAAAGTCGATGGCGCAGACCAGCAAGGTCTGAGGGACTCACCCAGCGAGGGTAAGTCAGGGCAGGCCTGGAGCAACCAGGGAGCCCTTTGGTTTCTTTAAGAAGTCTTCTGGGGACCCACAAGCCGGCGGGCAAGGGATCGCGAAGACACCTCGGGCGGAATCACTCAACAGGGGCCCACGGTCACTCGGGACGGTGTAGGCCTCTGATCTTCGGAGGGATTCCTGCTGGAGGTCGGGACCACACGTGGTCCAAAGCACAAGTTCGTAGAACGTTGTGAAGGGGTTGCACTCGACAATAGTGCACGGTACCCAGGGGTCGCGGTTCCTCGTTACTCGTGGGGTCCACTTGCCTCAGCTTCGCTGGGGACTCACGATGGCCTGGGAGAGGTCAGGAAATCCACTTCTTGGGCTGCAGGGACTTCGGACTCCGGCGGGAGCGGCGTAGTTTGCGACCGTCGTTGTCGTTTTTGGTGCCTGCCAAGCAGGGGAGTCACTCCTTGACTCCAAGGGAGATTCTTCTGTCTTCCAAAGGTAGTGGAACGTCGAAGGGCCAGGATTCTTCTGTAGAGCGTCGTCCAGGGGTTATCTAACTAGCAAGTTCAAGGGTTCCCCTTCTTATACTGAAAAGAGGGGATGGACTAGCTCTATGACCCCACCTATGGGAGGGTCAAGGGAGGGGTGGCTACACCCACTTCCCTTTGTCCAGCTTCGCGCCAGAGCAGGGGCAGGTAGCCCCTGAGCCGGTTTGAACTGGCATATGCACAGAGGAGCCTTCTGCTCCCCCAGTGCAGGACTTCAAAGCACTCTAAGAGTGCACCCACCCAGCCCCAATACACTAAACCCTGTCTGGGAGGTGGTTACACCTCCCTGTGACAGGATGCCTATTGTTGGGCTTCCTCCACTGTGAGTTTCGGTCATCAGCAGGAGGGCAGCCCAGTGTCTGTGACTGGTGGCATCCATTTTGTGATGCCAGGGCTCTTCAGGATTCTACCGCGTTTCCACAGCAGGTACATGTCTTATCCCTCTAGAAGGGTGGAATGCTACCCCCGCCGCCAGAATTGGCGGGGGGTAGTATTCCAAGATGTTTGACACCAAACACGACATGTTTTGATGCAGCCATTCCAAAGTTAGCATTTTACCGCGAGGATATAATGCACTTAAGAGTATATGGTTTAACCGCATCCACAAACAGCCCCAGAGAATAGACTCTGAGAGCTGCAGAGGGCCCTGCTCAGGCAGAGGCACCCCCTCACATAGAAGCCAAGCACCCTGCCCTCAGGATTGATAGGGCCTGCCTTAGGGGTGACTGATAGGTTTATATGTGTGTGCAGGAGAGATATAGGAAACCTATATCTCAGTGAGGGGTGCTAGCACCACCTCACCCAGGCTGCAGTAGCAGGCCTGTGGTGTCAGATTTAGACTGCTTCCCAGGGGTGGCATAATACATGCTGCAGCCCCTGGTAGGCCTGTGAAGTACCTATGCCCTTGGTACCTAAGGTACCATATACTAGGGACTCATAAGGCACCACAGTATCCAATCACTAGTGCACCTAGAGTGCACTCCATGTCGTTTAGAGAGAGCAGATAGACTGGGGCCCTGAATAGCAGGGTCCCAGTCCAACTAAGTCATAAACCAGCAAAACACCAGGAAAAAAGTGGGGGCAACCATATAGCCAGATTCCACCTTCCTACAACGACCTAATTGAGGAGGTCGAGTCAATATTATCTGATAAAAAGAAAGTGCCTAGTGCAGGGACTAAGAAAATAACAACCTTCTACAAAAAGCAGGGAAGAGCGAACTGCATAGGATCTGCAGAATGTAACAGTAATACAGAAACTGTCTCCGGTGATGCAGGGATGGTAGATTCCATGCTTTACTCCCTCACTCAGGACAGCACAAAGGATCTCCACTCTAATATCTTTCCTAAAGTAATTGTTTCGAATAGTGCTGAAAATGAGGGTGGGGGTGCAATCAATATAAATTGTGTAAATAGATTTAAGCCGTTAACATCTCTAGAAGAGCTAGAAGGCAATGAAGTGAATTAAATAGATCATAAACACAAGTTTAATTAACACAATAGGGAACAAAACATAATTCAAACTACAGTAGAAGGTAGTTATTTGACTAACCCCACAATCCCAAATACAATGGTGGCTGAGCTCTACTTGAGACTTGATGCCCTTTCTAAGGACATTGAAGAGCTAAAGAAATTAATAGGAAAACTGGTGGGCCAAACCAGTAATCCAGAGATAAATAACAAGGAAATTACTCAAAAGACTAACATTATGTATGCTGGAAGAGACCAGGCCTCAACAATACCTGAGCAGGGACCCTATTCACTACCCCTTTCCAATAGAACATCAGTAAATCCAGCAGGTACTACTAACAATGTGCTGAATTGTGGTAACCCAAATGCAAATAAAGGAGTAAACATGAGCACAACGAATACGGGGGCAAGACCGTCTGGAGGTTACTGGCCAATAGGAGGGTGAGCAGTGATGAGGGTCTTTGATATTCAATTAGTGAGTGAGTCAAACCAACCCTCAACATTTGGCATGTATAGGCAGAAACCAGAACCAAGGAACAGAAGGAGATGACCCTCCAGGAAGCCAAATGCATCCTGGCAGTAGACATTTATATCCAACACAACATCCAGTAGAATACCCCGATAGGTGACCAATAAGAGGTGGAGAATATAAGGTATACATGACTAATGTGTCGAAGCTAAAGCAGGGAAATAGAACGGATGTTCTTTAAAGAACAAGGTGGTTCACTGGATTAGACATCATCACCAGTGTTTGTCTATAGTACGAACTGATAAAGGTAAGGCTGAACATGTACTAAATGCATGTGGGGACACTGACAGTGTTCTGTTGGTATTGGGAGCACAGGCCATTGTTGATGCTCAAATTGCACTAGATTTAAGGACTAGCCCACCCTCTCACTCAGCAATAAGATTCAAATTAAGTCAAATCAACAGAGAAACAAATTATACATGGAAAAAACTACCTAACTCCTTCTCCTTAACCCAGACTACCGATAACTTGGACTGTGTTGATTGATGCTTAAGGCTAGTAATCGACAGCCCCACACGTACCTTGATGCTGAATCCTTATAGAACTGATCTTAATATACTAGCGACCTGTCCTGACGAGAGCCATATACCGCATGAGGGGGATACAGCTAAAACTGACCTAATTGTGAGAAGTTGGCCTGGTATATGCTGTCCACTAATTAAAGTGGGCATCTTCCACCAGTCCAAACGACCCTTAGGATGTATGAGGTCAAAGATAACCTTTAGAAAGCTATCCTAGTGGTAGCTGTGGAGAGCAGCCTTCAGGCTTAATCTTGAAGGAATGTAAAGCAGCTTGTTTTACCAGAATATCACCTCCTATATTGACTAAATGAAAGGAGAACCACACAGTAGTTATATAAAAATATGTATTTATTAATATAACACTCTCTAGTATCCTCTACACGAGGATAGAACACAAAGCACACAATACGAGATCAATAGAACAGTTGGAAGTAGCACAATACACAGTGGGCTCCAGGGGGAGACCAAACCAAATACTAAAATAGTGGTATAACAACCACGTCTCGGGTCAAGACAAGGTCTAGAGCACGTAGAATCGCTGGGACCCCAAGGAACCACCCAAGGCGAGTAGATAGGGACCCCACGGAGGACGGGTGCAGTGTGCTAACACGACCGCGGGCTCCGTACAGTTCTATGGGGAAGTCGCTGTTGCAATTTCACAGTTTAAGGACCCTTCTAGGAGGACTTCGAGGAAACCCTTTGGAACTTAAGAGGTTGAACAGCCACCCCACCCGTGGATACCATAGTACCCGAGTTACCTATCCCAGAGGAGCCGGGTGCATAGGTCTGGAGTGGTGTCGGAAAACGCTGTTGTTCTCAATGGAGGGCTGCGAAGAACTACTGCTGCCGTGAAGGTGAAAAGGGTCCAGTGGAATCCAAGCCTGGATTCTGGAAGGAAGGAACCTGAAAGCAGAGGGGACAGAGTCTGGGTCACTTCAGAGTGACCAGGGGCTCAGGAGACGAATGCCCACCGAGGTCGGGTGCTTCAGGTGTGAAGAAGGGAGGCTTGACTCTGCAGCCACGAGGACCAGGAGACGTCGACGATGACCAGGAGCCAGATGCGAGCTGTCCCACGAAGGATGTCGAGTGCTGAGGGGGTCAGTGTCCGGCTGGAGCACCAACAAGCCTTGGCAAAAGCAACCCACGCAGGAAGGTCAAGCAGGTTACGGTGTGGACAAGCAAGGTCCAGGGGACTCACCAAGCAATGGGGAGTCAGGGCACGTCTGGAGCAACCAGGAAACCCCAACAGAAATCAAGATGACCCTCCGGAGGACCCACAGGCCGAATGACCAGGAGTCGCGAGGGGACCTCGAGCAAGATTGCAAAGTACCAGCCCACGGAGCACTCGGTGTGAGGAGGCCAGAGTTCTTTGGTGCAAATACTGCTCAGGGTCAGGACTACACGGAGTCCAATGCACAAGCTCAGGAATCGCCAACAAGCATATGCAACTGGACGCGCTGCACTGGGGATCAGGTTATGCAGTCTCCACGAGGGATACTGGCCTCAAACTTGTTGAGAGGGCAGATCAACCTCAGGGACCTTCAAAAACCCATCTCCTGTGTTGCTGAAATCTTCGGAGTCCGCAGGAGCTCGGGAGCAGCAGACCGGTCAGTTGCGTTAAGGTGCCTGCTAGTGCAGGGGAGTGACTCCTTCACTCCAAGGGAGATTATTCAGTTGTCCTTAGTTCACCACAGGTCCTGCACGGAGCCTGTATGGAGCAAGGGCACAGACAAAGCTTTGGACGGAGAGGGGGACGAAGTCGGGCCCAGTCGAAGTCCAGCGAAGTCCAGAGTGTCCAGATGGTCGAAGGTCAGTGGTTTCTTCTTGTAGAATCTTGTCCACGTAAAATCTAAAGTCTTACAGCCAGGTAAGCCCTTTTGTACCCACGGGAGAGGGTTGGACAGATTTGGGAGGGACAGGACAGAGGGGTGGTTACACCCATGTCCTTTGTCCAGTTTTGTGCCAAAGCAGGAGCCAACTGCTCCCAGAACTGGTTTGAGCTGGACTATGCACAGGGACACCAAATGTGCCCCAAGTGCAGACTTTCAGGCACTCTCAGAGTGCACCCACCCAGCCCCAATACACTAAACCCTGTCTGGGAGGTGGTCACACCTCCCTGTGACAGGATGCCTATTGTGCTGCCTTCCTCTGCTCGAGCTTTGGCTCAGCAGCAGGAGGGCAGAAATGTGTCTCTGGTCGGTCGACAGCATCCATTTTGTGCTGTCTGGGTCGAGAAGGCTGGCACCGGATAGACCAGTGACCCCACGAAGCTTGCTTCAGAAGGGTGGAATCATACCTCCCACACCGGTTACCAGTGTGGAGGTATGATTCCATGGTGTTTGATACCAAACACGATATGTTTCTATGCAGCCGTTGTCGAGATAGCATTTACCGCAAGGTTATAATGCACCTCTACCTATATGTCCGGCTGAGTCACAGACAACCCGGGAGAATGGTCTCCGAAGGCTGCAGAGAGGCTCGGCTCATGCAGGGGCACCCTCTCACTAAAAACCCAGCACCCTGCCTTCAGGATTGATAAGGACGTCTATAGGGGTGACTTATAGGTTTTAAGTGTAGTGACCTATAGATATAGTGAACCTATATCTAAAGTAAGTGGTGCAAGCACCAGCTTACACAGGTCGCAGTAGCAGACCTGTAGTTCCATTTTGCATGGCTTCTCATGGGTGGCATAATACATGCTTCAGCCCATGGGAGACCTCTGGGGGTAGCTATGCCCTGGGTACATGGGTACCATATACTAGGGACTTATAAGAGTACCCCAGTATCCAATCTGGAGTGTACCCAAGTACATGTGTAAAAATTTAAAGGAGAAAGCAGATAGACTGGGGTCCTGATTAGCAGGATCTCAGTCAGACTAGTCAAAAACAGTGCAACATCAAGCAAAAAGTTGGGGTAACCATAAGAAGCAGATCCTACTTTCCTACACTAATTAATAAAGGAAACGCACAAGTTGAGCATGCCCCTGATGTACATCTAGGGACACAAACATCAAATAGTTCAATAATTTCTTAGAATTTAGCGGGATTAAATTCAAAACTGCATGACCCAGATTGGCAGGAATACATGGGGCAAGTTGACATCTGTATGGTGCAGGAAACTTGGATGATCGAGCCGCCACACAAATTGGGGTGTAGAACTTATAATGTCAGTGCAGTACCCTCTAAAAGAGGGGGGCACTCTGGTAGACTGGTCGCATGGATTAAAATAACCTTAAACATAACTGTAGAGGTTATGAATATTGGTTCACCAGATATTTTAGGATTAAAGATAAGAGCACGCAACCAAGAGGACATATATTTGTTTAATGTTTATATTTGACCAAGATTGGCCACTGTGGAGTCCCCAGTGATGACCTTGTTAGAAGGTGTCCTTGACTCCCTTAGTCCAAAGGTTGCTGTTTTTATTGGTGAGGATTTTAACTTTAGATTTGAGCCTGTTGTGGGCATGGAATCAATATTTGAGGAAGAAGATTCAGCTAGAGGTAGTGCGACCCTGGATGCATATATGCCTGCATTTTGTACGGTAGCTACCATGCAACTAGCCCATTTTGTTGCTGAATATGGGTTGAGAGCCTGTAATGGCAGGCTTCCTTCTGATTGTGTGGAAGCAGATTATTAATAATCCACTGGTGCAGGGTCACCACTTCGTCCACGGGTTCTTAACAAGTAAGGAGGAATCGACACTGGAGCGAAGTACAAACCATAGGTTATTTATTTAGCATTCATGAATGGGGCTCCGTCCGACAAGCACCATAGACATACTCAAGGAAAGAGCGCGCTGAACAAGGGTTACCTGGGTTTTTATGGCAAAAGATCACAAACAAGGGACGCCCAGAGGTAAATAGAGCTTTGGGAAAAACACACAAATGAGGTACCGGTAAGAATCGACAGCCTTGGTGCCTTGTGCAATTGTCGCGTCCTGAAGCTGCACAACAAGATATGCTATCTGAGCAAACTTTACTTGAGGCTTTACCACTGTCTGGAAAACCCCGTGCAGACGCCAGCTGTTCTTTTGCGCTGACTCTGCATGTATACACAGCCTACAATGCCCCAATCTAGATTCTTTACTCATGTTTATACAGATGCAGTGTCAAGGATAGAGCCAGGCTGAAAGCAGGGCAGGGGTGAAAAATGAATGAGGCATAGCTTAATCAAAAAACAAGAGAATCAGATTTTACATTTTAACAGTCCTTCCTTTTCAGCTATGCTGAATCCATTCTAAAAAAGTACATATAATTTAATCTCGTATATCAATGTTCATTAGTTCGTAAATTTCAGTGTGCATCATCATTTCTCGATTCAATTCATGAACATTAATCGGGGAGGTTTAATATGATTACAAGTGGTTATACAAGCTGTACATATCATAGGAGCACATTGAATGCAGCAGCAGCAAGTGAGAAAGATGGCTCCTATAATTACTATTCCCATTAATAATTTCCAACCCCAAGTGGAAATAAGTCAAGTAATAGTGTTCCGTGGGGACAGGAGTAGTAGTGGGCAATAGGTTTCGAGCTGGAATCACTTTCTCCATTGTCCAGAAAACTACTGCCAATATTATCAACGATATGATCAGAGTCACTATACACAGAGTCTTGTCTTTGGAGCGCATTTCAGATCCCAATTTCTGCATTTCTTCTCGGTATCAATACAACCACAGGTTGGAGAGAGACCCAGGCACCACTGAACACGTACCACAACCTTCACTGAACCTAGTTCAGCCGGTTCTGTGATCCTACTGTGTCACAGCCGAGCGTTTCCACTAATTGAAACTGGTCCTCCGGTATCTCTATCTGCTCCTTCCCTTCCTTGGTCGTAAATCGTACCTTGATGCCGATGGTACAGTTTGATCAGGAAACAAAGTGTCTTCGTTCAGAGGAGCAACACTTTTCTGAGTCTGTAAGATGTCTTTCAGATCATTTCTGCCTTCTGACTGGAGAACAGTTGCTGGGATTCGCTTGCAGTGTGCTGCATTAATCCAATGGCGTCTGTTGGTGACACGGACAGCAGTTCGAGTCGCAAGCAGGATCTGCTCCGGATTTTTCCAACGAGGCTCCAAATTCTTAGAACGTTGGAAGTTCTTTATCAACACGAAATCACCGGGTTGGAGACCATGAGCCGGACCCTCTGATTTGTCTGGTATAGCTTTTGAGGACCTGCTGATGAATCAGAGACAGTTTTTCAGTCAAGTTTTTTAGGTAATCACTCAAAACAGGGTACTGTATTTCTTTGATTACATTTGGCCTTGGGGGTTGATACTCCCTACCCAGGATTGTGCTGTAAACATATCATGCAATGTTTGACCAAATGCTCAGCTGTTTTCCGAATGTGCTTATTATCCTAAACCTGTTCTAGTTGGGAGATGGTGTTTTTGGCACTAACGTGAGCAGGTCCATGAGCCATAGTCACAAAAGGTAATAAATAAGCATAGGGCAACTTCCATTTCGACATATCCTTTGACCTCCAACATCCCTCATCATCTAACTCTCCTTCCTTTTGCCATTCTGCCTTTTCTTGTTCAGTGGCTGACTGCTGTATTTCCTTAATCTTGGCATACATGTTTTCCCATCTTTCAGCTTGAGATCGTAGTACATATACTTTACTCGTGAGTGCACTTGCAGTATCTCGTGCTACTTCGTCAGCGAAAGCATTTCCTTGTCCCACCTTGTCTGTAATTTTCTTGTGTGCACTACATTTGATAATGGCTACACTCTTTGGCAATGTCAAGGCAGTAAGAAGACAATTTACCAATTCACCATGCTGTATTTTAGAACCATGGGAGGTTAGGAATCCCCGTTCCTTCCAAAGCTTGCCAAAATTGTGTGCCACACCAAATGCATACTGGCTATCCGCATAAATATTTACTGATAATCCCTGACTGAGTTTGCAAGCCCTCAAAAGCGCAATAAGTTCAGCTGCTTGGGCAGATTTTTGCGGAATACGGGCTGATTCTACCACAGTTTGTAATGTGGTTATGGCATAGGATGCAGAGGTGGTGCCATCAGGTAGTCTTAAACAAGAGCCATCCATCCATAGTTCTCCCTCAGGATCTGACAAAGGTGTATCTTTAAGATCTATTCTTCCCTTAGTTTGTTCTTCTGTTAGGAAAATACAGTCATGCATATCATGAGTTTGTTCGGCTGGCAAAGGTAACAATGTAGCTGGGTTCAATGTCAAACATCTCTTGAGTGTAATATGAGGTGCCAAAAGCATAAGTTTGTATCCTGTGAGTCTAGCGCTAGTCAAGTGTTGTGTTTTAGTCTGGTTCAGAAGCGCATCTACGGAATGGGGTACCATAGCCATAAGCTTGTTACTCAACACTATCCCCTCAGATTGTCGTATAGAGATGGCGGTGGCAGCAACCGCTCTAAGACAGCCTGGAAGTCCTCTGGCCACTGGGTCTAATACAGCCGAAAAATAAGCACATGGACGATGTTTACTACCATATGGTTGTGTCAAAACTGACAATGCACATCCTTCTCTCTCGTGTACATATAATATGAAAGGCTTAGCATAGTCTGGAGTGCCTAACACTGGAGCAGAACAAAGGGATGCACGAAGCTGCTGATATGCTGCCTGACATTCAGATGTCCATGGTAGAGGAGAGGGAGTGTCTTTAGTAACAAGGGACAAAAGAGGTTTGATGATAAGTGAGAAGTTGGGGATCCACTGTCTACAGTAGGAAGTAATACTAATAAGTGCCCTGACTTCTTTTTGAGTACTAGGAATAGGGATTTGTAGGATAGTTTGAATCCTATCTTTAGTCAGAGAGCAGCCTTCCTTAGACAAGAGGTGACCCAAATAAGTGACCTCAGACTGACAATATTGCAGCTTATTCTTAGAGACCTTGTGTCCCTTAACAGCAAGATGATACAATAAGGAGAGAGTGGCCTTTTTACAATGCTCAATTGTGTCTGCGGCTAGCAAAATATCATCAACATATTGCACAAGTGTAACTCCTGGTGGCAAGAGGAGTTCATCCAACTGTCGTTTAAGTGCCTGACTCTAAATACTAGGACTTTCTGTATACCCTTGTGGAGCCATACAAAATCTAAATGAGCGGCCCCGTAATGAGAATCCAAATGGATATCTACTGTTTTCATGTATAGGAATAGAGAAAAAAGCGTTTTTGAGGTCAATAACCGAAAACACAGTAGCTGTAGGTGGAATTAATGTCAACAAGGTCGTAATATCAGAGATGACAGGATATTGAGGAATCGCTATTTTGTTGACTTCTCTTAAGTCAATCACAAATCGGTAAATCTTGTCCCCTGTTTCATCGCCCCGTTTTAGGATGGGGAGAATGGGGCTATTGCATACATTAGAGGAAACTTCCTCAACAACTCCTGTACGTATCATGTCATCAATGATAGATATCAGTGCATCCTCACCTTCTTTTGATATTTTATATTGCGGGACTCTTGGTAAGGAAACATCCTCCCGAACTTGTATATGTACTGGGGAAATGTCCATTCTTCCCACATCTGTGTCAGCAGTAGCCCAAACACATGAAGGGACAGAATCAAGATCCGAACATAAAGAGAAATTATATTGTTTAGGTAATGTCCTTTTCCCAAAAATGACACGTACTCCATATGGGGAACAATGTATAGTAGCATGGAAATATTTCAAAAGATCGAGTCCCATCAGATTGTCTGGAGCATGTGGGGGAAGTAAAAAGGGGGCTGTAGTGATGACATTTTTAACCTGCAAAGGTAATTTTTGGGACACAGGGCTAGGAGTTGGTGTTCCATCAAATCCTATTGATGTAATTACTTGGCCAGACAAGGGTGTCCCAGGGACCAGTTTCTGAGATATTGCACTACGTGTCGCCCCTCTATCCACTAAAAATTTCTGATCCTGCCCAATGATAGTGGCTGTTATATAGGGCCCTGACTGGTCTACAGGTATCTCAACTGGTCCTCCTTGTTCTACGCTGTCCTAGGCAAAATGTGTTCCCACAGTTTCCTCTGATTCCCAATCCTCCATAGAATATTGATTATTTTGTTGATCAAAATAATTTCCTGACCTATTTCTCTCTGGAGCTTGAACCTGCTGTGGCTGCTGTCGGGGAGCTGAAGTCCCCCGGCTACCATTCACTTGTCCCCTTCCTCTCCCACCAGCAGCTAAAACAGGACCTTCTGAACGCCAATGCCCTTTCTCCTTACAATAAGCACATAGATCCAGCCCTAGTGGAGTCTGTCTATGCGGTGGCCCTACTGGAGGTGTTTGTCTGAAATTCTGACCATAATTTTGACCACGACCTTGAGGTCCATAGGCCTGGACCATCATTACCTTAGTTTTTAATTCTTTTAATTTTCCTTCTTTCCGTTCTTGCTCAGTGGTCACCTGATTCTGATAATACTGAGCCATATCTAATATAGCTTTCGGGGTTACTGAAGCCCATGTACTCTCAGAATTTTGTAAGCGAACCGATATGTCAGGAAGTAAATTTCCCACAAATCGATCTACAAATAAATGTGCACCCGTAGGTGTAGATGTATCTTGCCCACTAAAATCGTGGAACACTTCCTCAAAGCGAGTAAAGAAATCAGGGACGGCCTCTCCCTGTTTTTGTTTACAAGCAGTGAGAAGTGCCCAATCTATTTTCCTGGCCGAAACCCTCGTTTTTATGTAAGTAAGTATGTTACCAGGAAGATCCAGTATAAGCTGACTAGGTTTCTGACCAGGTTTCCTATCCCTGTCGACTGCTATAATGGCCGTCCAGTCTCCTCCTAAATCAAAAGCATGAACCTGTTTCCGGGTAAGTCGCCACATATCTGGTGGCAGGATCATACCAAAAAACATATCAATATCTGCTAAGGTCATGACACAAGAATCAATGGCTGCCTGTACATCATCATAAAATCCTCTAGGATTTTTCCATATGTCTGGTAAAGAGGCTTTTAAAGTGAGTACATCCGTCCTTTTCCAGGGCGTATATATCCAATTGTACAAAAAATGGGCTCTAGCATCAGGACTATTAGTGTCATTATCTGCATTCCCTTTTTCAGGAATGAATTGTGGCGCGGCTTCCCTCATAGGTCTTATTCGAGGAGAGGAAGAGAGTTCATTACGATATCCAATTATCGTTGCTATGGATTGTTGATTCTACTCACAGGGAAGGCTCCTATCTGACACTGTCGATTAATAGCTCTAACATCATCTGGGCTATTCTGTCCTGTAGTCATCTCCCATTGGACCATAAGTTGATGAGAAAGCTTATTTATGAGACAAAGAAGCTCGCCCTCAGAAAAATCCTGTATCTGATCTATCATTTCTCCTACCTCCATTTCTAGATCACTCAACCAATTTAATACCATCAATCTTATCGCATCCTGACGTGATTGAGATACAGTAGAACGAAGAACTCGAGGGGTCAAGACAGATGCAGAAAGTACGGGATCATCAGTCATTTCGGATGCAGTAGCCTGGGATGGGGGGGTAGAGGATGTACCGGTACTGGTTGGAAAATAGGGAGCTGGACAACCGCGGGCAAAAGAGGTGGAACCGGAGGTACAGGGGGAACGACATTTGGTGGTCCAGGGGGAAGAGGTGTTAAGGGTACATATGGGGGTGGGGGTCGGTCAGTCAATAATCCATCAATATCTGAATCCACATCCTCTTGGTGGACCTGAACTGCTACTGTTGGTCTAACTATATATTCCTTAGATACTAATAATCTATGCTCTCTATCTAAACATTCCTTTTTCTCCTGAACTTCCTTATCCTTCAATTTCTTATACTTCTTATACTCTGTCTTCCTTTCCTGTTTCCTTTGTACCTTCTCTGCCTTGAGCTGCCGCTCCTTTACTTCCTTCCTCCACATACGCAAACTGTCAAACATGGCTGGCCTAACTTTCTTTAAAAACAATCGTTTCTCTAAATACTCGAGTTTGTGAGGGTCCATTGTTCCCTCTAATGGCCATTGCAACTGGGGATCCCTTTTGTATATTTGTTCCACAATGCATTATACATGATGGGACAAATACCATATTTGATGTACATCTCAAAATTCGGCGTACCTTCTGGTGGCGCCGGCTGACTTGCTTCCAAAATGCTCTGCTTATCACAGCAGCAACAACAAAACTTCCAAAGAGTGCTAATCACAGGCATGTTATATAAGATATAAAAAAACTTCTAAACAGAGAGAAATAAAAAAATATTCTCACATTACCTGTAAGAAAAAATGTTAGTCAAAACAAATAGGAAGTTCCAAAACAGATTCTAAATTCCAAAATTCCAAGCAGATTCCGAACGGATACCAAACAAATGCCAAGGCACATACAAAACAAATTCTAACCAAATGAACCGGTTCAATACAGATTTATCTTATGTGTAGTCTTCAACTCCCACCTGTCGATCCTCCCTGATCCCAAAAAAAAAATGTCCATCTGAAGGCCCCAGTCAAGGCCAGCAGCCGCCAGGAAGATCAGAGTCGGAGAGCTGAAAAATCACCTTGGATCATGAGCAACACTAGTCTCTTCAGGTGGGGCGCCCCTCAGTGAAGTTTGTCTTACCGACCCGATCTCCTCCCCTGGTCCGACTGCAAGCCCTTGATGGGGCCCCACGTTTGGGCGCCAATTTGTGGAAGCAGATTATTAATAATCCACTGGTGCAGGGTCACCACTTTGTCCACGGGTTCTTAACAAGTAAGGGGGAATCAACACTGGAGCGAAGTACAAACCATAGGTTATTTATTTAGCATTCATGAATGGGGCTCCGTCCGACAAGCACCATAGAGATACTCAAGGAGAGAGCGCGCTGAACAATGGTTACATGGGTTTGTATAGCAAAAGATCACAAACAAGGGACGCCCAGAGGTAAATAGAGCTTTGGGAAAAACACACAAATGAGGTACCGGTAAGAATCGACAGCCTTGGTGCCTTGTGCAATTGTTGCGTCCTGAAGCTGCACAACAAGATATGGTATCTGAGCAAACTTTACTTGAGGCTTTACCACTGTCTGGAAAACCCTGTGCAGACGCCAGCTGTTCTTTTGCGCTGACTCTGCATGTATACACAGCCTACAATGCCCCAATCTAGATTCTTTACTCATGTTTATACAGATGCAGTGTCAAGGATAGAGCCAGGCTGAAAGCAGGGCAAGGGTGAAAAATGGATGAGGCATAGCTTAATCAAAAAACAAGAGAATCAGATTTTACATTTTAACAATTGTCCACCCTCCCAGCCTTTTAAAAGGGGTTCCATTAAATCAAGATTGATTATATCCTGGCAAGTGTAGAACACTGGGGTAATCTAGTTTATTTCAAAGTGGATAATAATAGGGAGGAAAGTGATCACTTCCCATTGTGCTTGACTGTGACAGGGAGAATATTTGAGGCACGTGGCTGTAATAAAAAACAAATCTGCTCAACCAACGGTAGGCAACAATCGTAGAACAGTCAGATGGCCTTGCATTGTTAACAAAATCGATTCCCTGATTGGCATTTATAATGCCTTCTCAGATGCTCTTATTCCCTTTGTAGATTGGTGCCAATCTGATATACCGATTGTACAAATTCACCAGTCCTTGGTTGAGAGTATGAATTGTTTTATGACCAGGTCCTACACAAGATTTTTGAATACAGGTGTATATACATGATCACCTAATAGTCCCTGGTATAACAAAGACTGCCTGCTAGCCAAGAGAAGACCAACAGCAGCACTCAAGACCAAAAATGTAGAGTTGATAAGGTGCTCTAGGGCTAAGTATAAGAAAATGCTAGCCTCTGCGAAAAAGTGCCTATTACATGGAAGGGGGCTGAAATAGTGCCTATATATAAAAAGTGTTACAAGCAAGATCCGGCCAATCAGCCTAATAGACACCTTGCAAAAAGTTTACACAAAGCAGATCTTAAGTAAACTCAGTCACTGGATAGATGAGAATAATATACTCTCTCCATGCCAGGCGGGGTTTAGAACAAGAGTGAGTACGGTCGACCAGGTTTTTAGGCTTTTGTGTATAACAAGGAAATATGTTAAATTGAAAGTGGGGCATTTGTATGTAGCTTTTAAAGACTTAAAAACGGCTTTTGATCTGGTGCCAAGGGGGTATCTATTGCAATCATTGAGACAACAAGGCGTACCGGATGAAATTTTGACCTAGATAACCAGGCTCCACCAAGATAACCATGCCAAAATTATTTGGGGACCTGGCGGTGAACTCACTGATACTATCCCTATCAAGAGGAGTGTGAGACAGGGGTGCGTATTGGCGTCTACCCTGTCCTCATTATATGTTCATGACATTGTCCTACACCTACAGAAATGTAACCACGATTCACCAAAGCTAGGTGTGGTTCCCAGATCTGTACTAATGTTTGCTGACTACACTATTCTGCTGTCGCAGATACTGAATGGACTGCAGAGATTACTAGACAGTTTCAGCAATTACTGCAGACTAAAGGGCCTTGAAATAAATACCAGTAAGACAAAGTATTTTGCCATTAGATCACACAAGGGCTTCAAAGGAAATATTTCCGTTGGCCAAAACTTACTGGAACAGGTGTCAAATTTTAGCTACCTCGGAATTACAAATGATGCAAAACTTTCATGGAAACCTCACATCAATAAAGCAAATGTAGTACTCCTTCAAAATTCCATATCAATTGTGAAAAAACACCAGGCTGCCAAGGCAGTATCTCCAGCAGTGGACGTTTATAAACGTAGGGCACAGACTGCGGCCCTTTATGGGGTGGAATTGTGGGGAGGGGAAAATGTGAGTTCTTTTGTAGTACAATACGGATGTTGTTGTGTCTTCCCAAAAACACCCCTCTGATTCCATTATTCTATGATGTTGGTATCAAGAGACTAGAGCATCTAGTTGTCTTGAGACCTTTATTATTTTGGATAAGACTCTCGGTCAAAGATGAACTCAGTCCGTACAAGCAAGGACTGAAGGAGCTCCTGGAACTCGACGGTCGACTCACTTTTCCATGGCTCTGCCATGTGCAAGCCTGGTTTAGCAAGCTGGGCCTGAGTAGTTTCAGGAATAACCCTAGCTTATTGACATCAAGCTCCAAGAACTAGTTGAAACGCACCTACTGGGAATATTTACTAAATAGCGTACATCTCAACCCTAGAATGGGAAGACTCTCCTCCCAATTTATATAATTTAAACTACAGCCAAATTTTGAGTCTTACTTGGATGTAATACAACCCCAACTTGCAAAGACACTTTTCATGAAATTTGTTTCAGGACCCTTCAGATTACTTCGATCACAGCCAAATGGTCTTCTGGCCCATTAACAGGTGAGGAAACTGATTGCACTTAATGCATTTTAAATGTAGAGGAAAATATTGCACATGTTCTATTCTTTTGCCCGGTATATGCACCTATGAGGATGAAATTGATCAATCCAATATGCCTAAGTTTGGGAATCAGGAACTATCTAGAGGCTCTGAGAATTTTAAAAACAGATACATCACAGATGATTGTTTTTGGTATTAGTAGATATCTGTTTGCTGCGAGTCATATACACTAAAAGAATGGTATGAAGTTTTAAAATGCCGGAATGGACAAGGTTTAAACATTTTTTTTAGCAGTTTCCAACTCTATTTAATAAGGCGGCAAAGCACACACATTATGAACTTTTATGAATTACTATATTGTATTTGCTGTATTCTATGTTATTGTGGCACTTTTATAGATTAATTGTACTGTATTGTGCTTTTTATGATTATTTTAACCAAAATAAAAGCTGTTTCAATGTGAATGTAATTTCCTTCTATAAAGCATTTGGTCTATTCTCTGATATAGAGGTCATTGAAAATCCCTTGAGTGCTCATAAGATGTTGTTGTTTTTTAATGATGTGTCTATAATCAAAACCGATGCTTGAAATCAACATGGAGGCCTTCTTTCCTTGAATAAGCCCAATGACCACATTTTTTGGGCTGAAAGAATAATGAATTAGGTGGCTACTTATTTTTTTTCCCAATGAAAGTAGAAAAATAATTATTGTTGTGAAGAAAAAAGATCTAGACTAAAGGCCCTCATTGTACTAAGTTCCCTCATGGACCCACTGCGGTTCTCCCTTAGTTACGCGTATTACACATTTTTAGGCTGCTTTTGCTTTGCGCGTTTACACATAATACACTTGTTTTTGTGCCATGACATTATTTTAGTAATACGCTGCACATGTTATTGGTTATTTAGTTCTTCTTCTCGGGATTCAGTCTGAACATTTCGTTCAAGGTCGAACAACATGGTGTACTGTTTTCCAATGCTTGGTCAGCAAACTGTCCTTACGTTTTAGACACAACACGGTAGCACAGCTGCTGTTTTCCAACACAACAGTTTTTATCATAAACTGTGCATGGGCGTAGGAAGTGTGGGGGACGCAGGGGACATATCCCCCCCCATATTTTGGAGTGGGGGGGACACAGGGGACAAGGGTGGGGGGGAACTAGGAGACAAAAGAATTTCTCGTCTCCCTTCTTTGATTCACAGGGCCTTTAGCGTGCGAAGGCGCTACCTATATTGGCCCTGCAGGCAGAGCCAGCCTTTGCTAAGATAGCCCCTGGGTGTGGGCGGAGAAAAATCTGGCGCCCTTGCTGATGGTAGTGAATTGAATGAGGCAGCAGGGAGTCCCTTCTGTATTCACTGGTCAGTCCCTGGATAAGCAGGGACTGGCCCCTGAACACAAAGGTCCCGGACCTCCACCAGCTCACCTAAATCCCAGATAGCTTAGCTGCCCAGGCAGATGATGGGTTTAATGATGTGTGCCAGCAGGTGTCAGAGGGTGAAGAGAGGGTAAGGAAGGGGGCTAAAGATGTGTTAAAAACATCATGTGCCCTATGATAATGAAGTACTAAACTCACTTTATACTGGCAAATTATACAGAAACAAACAGGCAGAGACAAGGATAAGGCTGGAGCAAGAGGAGAAGGGTGTTGCTGTTGGCATAACCATAATGCACACAGCTCCATGCACCCCTCAGAAAATTGGCGCCCAGGCCCAGCTTGCCCACGCTAAAGGCCGGCCCGGACTGCACACGACCTGTGACTTGCCTCCTGTTACCTGTGACTAATCTGATAGTCACAGAGGCCACCCACCCCCTACACTTTTGTTGCACTGCAAACCTCCAGGAACTGTTTATCATCTCAGCCACAGCTGCCTGCAGTCTGCACCAGTGGCGGCTCCTCTGCTAAGGCGGAAAAGCATCGCCGCACTGAAAAAAATAAAAAATTAAATGATAACTATTTTTATTATCATTTTATTTTTCCTATATACTTCAGTGGCTCTCGGGCGGGGCAGGGCGGGGTAGGGAGAGGAGCCCTCTCGGGCCGCCCCAAGCAGTCCTTTGCACTTTGCATGTCCCCCACCAGGCTGCATTACACAGCCTGGTGAGGAACATACAAACCTTTCCAGTCCCCGTCTGAGCGCCAATCCACAGCGCTCGGATCAATCACAACGCTGCATTGCATCGTTGTGATTGCCTATGGGAAGGCTGGGAGGGCAGGTGCTTCCTGCTGCTGGCCAATAGTGCAGGAAGATGTCGGAGGGACAGAGGACGAAGGAGAGGCGGCGGGTGTTTCAGGTAAGTGGTTTTTTTAGGTCGAGCTTTAGCAGCAGCGCGCATGCGCTGCTCGCTCTGCGAGGCATGTAGTAGTAGAGTATGGGAGACAAGCTGCCCTCACTCTCCGCCCATATTTTTCATTGGCTTCTGTGTTTGCCCTTCGTAAATTCTGTCTTCTGATTGATTATGAGGCTTGTTAGTCCCGCCTTATTATGCCATGTTGCCATTTGTACCCTCCCATGGCTATTGGCCTCTTTACTTCAAGTGTTACACTGTACAGACGTGCTATTTAGAGCACTACTTTTTTCCGTCTTATTACGAAATAGTTTGGTGTCTGTGCTCCGCATACAGTTAGTCTGTCGCCGCCGTGTTAGCGCGTAAGCAAAAGCGCCCAGATACTCTACACAGATAATTGGTTTAAAAATGCGAAGTGAGAAATCAGCAATGCCGCATGCCAGCAGCTGGGCTGGGTCCTTCTGGCAGTGTGCGTGTCTGTAAACAAAGGGGGTGGGTTTCGCGAGGGAGGTGCGGTGTGCTCCGCCCGAGTGTCTCCAGTCTGGGGGTTTGCGCAGTGGCGTAACGAAACTTGAAGGGGCCCCCATGAGGGTACGTAGAGGGGCCCCCGCTGGACTCAATCTGGAGCTCTCCATCCGAAGTGTGGTGCTGAGGGGGCCCCCTGGAGCTTGGTGGCCTCCCCGCACCGCGGGGGTTGCGGGGCCCTGTGTTACGCCCCTGGGTTTGCGAACTGTTGATGTGCCCAGCTGGGGTCGCTCACTCGCAGGCGGGATTACTGCCCTCTCTGTTATGCAAGCGGGCTTTTATCACCTTTGACTTTGATGGTTTACCCCCCTCTGTTATGAACGTTGCGTCTTTGTGGGAAGAGAAGGGAGGCCGTTTAGCTGACGCTCCGGGCCCATCAGCAGCGACCCCGCAGAACAATAGGAAGGCGCGGGAGGGAGCCTTAACCAGTAGAAAAAACTAATCTTCCGGAAGGGGAAAGTTACAAGCAATAGGGCGAATTTATCAGGGTGTGTAGGCGTCTATTGTCGAACAGTGTAGTTTGTTGAAAGTTTATCCTTAGAAATATTTAAGTCAGTTCAGAGTTCATTATTGAAGCACTGTTCATGACTTACAATAAAGTGGGGATTGGGCTCCCTGGGAGCACTGCGGCTAAACGTGGCCTTTTTAAACTGCAATATCTGTTTGACTGTAATGCAAATATATTGTGGGCAGCTGCAGCATTTAGAGTGAAGACAGGCATTGAATAACTTGGGGCTCTAGAAGGAGCGCCGCAGGGCCTAGCAAGTAATTGTAGAAGAGGCCAAGTGAAAGGAGGGAAAAGAGACCGATTAAGTTTTAGTGTCAGACAGAAGCGGAGACAATTGCAAACTCCAAGTTTAAACTATAGACTGTAGAGAGATTAATAGAATGAGGCACCGTGCCAAAGGCGGCAGAGAGATGAAGTGGTGGCTGATAGTACACACTTGCACATATTTGTAGGCTTGAAAGCCATAACATTCTAGTTTAAAATTTCGCAAGTTTTGCTCTCTGTCTTGGTCTTTTCCAACTCAGGTCCCGATTTGTCATCGGCAGGTGGGTCGTGAATTCACTACCCTTTTTATTAAAAAAAAAATGCCGATTTTACTTTACATTTGTACTCACTCACACATGGTATCATGAAAGCTGGTTCTAAAGTCTTTCACTAAAAATCACCCCCCTCCAGCCGTCCCATTCTGCAACAAGGTGAAGTCGAGCAGAAACGGTTTGCGGCGCTTGATTCTACTTTCCGAGTTTAGGGGAGATTGTGCTTGTATTCCTGCGAAAATTCCCCTCAGGTAACACTCGGAGGAATTTGTTTGAGAAAACAGCGAATAAAGTGGCTGTGCTTCTATCAGTCAGGCAGAAACGGCATAGTATTTCCCATTCTTACAAAGAAATCTTGGAGGCAGCCGATAAACCCACCCAGGATAAGACTGCGCGGTAATGCTGTACCCCCCTCCCTCCGCCCGGTTGATTTAAAAGTGGCTAGTAGGCAAGCCTAGGTACCTCATAGCCTCAGTGGCGCATATGCGAGTCTTTTCGCCGCTTTGATCTCACCTCTTTTAGTGATGTCTTCAGATTTGAGAAAAAGAAACCTTGTTCCATGAAAGCAGAATTTTCTCATGTCCATGTTTGCTTATCATGCAGGTGGTTGGTGGTTCCTGCGTGGCCCAATGACAGCAGGCAACCTGAATCCAGTCTACATAGGAAGAAACTTGCATTAGCGCACCCAGAAGAGTTTAGTATTGTATTACAATGTTTATATAGCGCTTACTACCCTTATGTCAGGTGCTAAAGCACTTGTTTAGAAGAGTAGCATGATACACCATGTGGGGTGTGTGACTGGAAGTATGTTGTCTTTGTTTTGATCCTATGTAGGAAGTGTTTCAGTGTCGTGCTTGAAGTACGGTTATCGTGTCATGGGACACAGCCCTTAGCAGTGTGTTGTATGAAGAATTGTGAGACATAGGCGCACAGTTTATGGATTTCAGGAAGCTGGCAGCTTTGAGCAGCTCTGTAGGTAATTTTATTGTATTTTGTCATGATCATACTCCGCTTAGCTGGTTACTTTACTTGATTGTCCATTCTGAGATATTTTGTTTAAAGTTTGTGGTACTGAGCAGGCATAGGTATAGAGGTTCCCACCCAGATGTGCAGATGAATGTAGATGAGTGGGTCTCACACTGGGTATACTGTGATGAAAGTTGCCTCAGGCGAGCAGACCACTCCCCTGCCATCATTGTCACTGTTCCCTGCTCATTACTCCAACCGCGCCTTGTGTCCAATCTGCCAGGGCTACCTTGCAATTGAGGACTTGTTTGCCTGGAGCAGAAATGAGTGAGTGATCAGCAAGGCAAGATCTAAACAAACATTGACAAATCCAAAAGGTATTGCCTGTGAGAAACTTTATCAATTGTTCTAGCCATGCTGCACATAATCCCTGAAGCTATGCAGCATGACTTTTTAAAAAGAGGAATAAAAAGCACCATGCAGCCAGCCACATCATTTTGTATGCACACACCTGCAAAATGAAGCTTGCGCTTTTTTTTGTTTGCCCTTCCGATTTGGATCTGTAAAAAAAACAAGTTGCACGGGTAGGGAAAGCTACACAGGGGAAAGGGAATTAACTGGGTGGGGAGAGGAACAAGGGCGGAGCAACACTGAGGGGGGAGCAACAGGAAGGGGTGTGCAAAGCAACTTGATGGTGCGTAGCAACAAAGAGGGCGTAGAGAAGGAGCACCAATGGGGGGAAGCAAATGGGGAGAAAGAGGAACATGGGGGAACAAATGGATGAGCAGGTGAAAAGGCATCGTGGGGTGGTATGAGCACACAAGGGCATCACAGAGGAGGGCGCGGGGGAAGCTCATGGGTAAGGTTTGGGGCAGGGCTTACAGCATTGCCAAGATGATGGCATTGAGTGGGATAGAGATTTTCTAGGTGTGCATCCACAGCGTCTGGTGATCTTTGAAAGCAGTAGGGTGTAATACCCGTTAGGAGTCAGCGACTGAGTCAGGTGCAAGTTGGTGGTGAGTAGGTAATCCTAGGGTCAACCAGAGAGTCAGTGTTTGAGCCGGGAGTTGGCTACTCAGGATGATGAATGATCTTCAACAGGTCACACAGTCTCAGCGACAGAGCCAAGAGCTGGGCACAGGATGGTGAGTTGTCTTTCCTCAGGTCACCCAGAGTAAGTGACTCAGTTAGGAGTTAAATCACAGCAGTGGATGGACACTGCAGGCAACCCCCAGAGTCAGTGGCTGAGTCAGGCACTCACAAGGAGCAAGAGAGCTATTGTCAGGAGGTGGATAAATGAGGTTGTGAAGCCTTTTTCAGGTCACTCATAGTCAGTGGTAGACTTAGGGGTGGGACATGCAGGGCTCTGATTTCACCCTCCCTTTGCTCGATGCTCCTGCTGATTTGTCCAATGTATGAAACATGCTTGGATGCTGACGGGCCCAATGAGCAGTTGTTTTTCTCGATCTGCCCAGGGAGTGCACGGCCCGATGGTTTGGAATGACTGTTCTGCTTCTACTCTCAAACCCCTGCGATTTCGTTCCCTTCGTTCCTACCTTCTCCTCCCCTCCCCCTTGATATGGTGGTTTAATGAGTGGAGGGCCTGGAATATTTAACCTGCTCCTTAACACTATGGCTGTTAATGGCAAGATGCCGCAGATGAAGGCCTTATGCTAACAGTATACCTTGATGAGTGGGGTCTGGTTGTATATTATTGTCAGTGGGCAGATACTGCGCTACACTGTCCAGGTTTCGTTAGACAAATCAACATCTGTAACCGTGGGCCAAGGACCACTTCCAGGAGAAACTAAAGCCAGGCATTTCGTAGTACTTGTTTTAGTTTGTTTCTGCTCCTGGGTTTCAAATGTTGGCTTTTCTTCTGTACGCATTCACCCTTCGTGATTGCGATTTGTTTTAAATGCCCGCTTTTTCCCTGTACGAGTTTACCCCTCCCGATTGCTGTAGTGCTAATAAACGTAGATTGTTTTAGCTACATTTTTCATAGCGGCATGTCTCTAAATTTTGTTACTAAACGGGCTTGCGATGGGTGAGTGCTACAAACACCATTGCAGGAATATAGTTGGGGTAATGCTACTGACAACAGATGCAAGGAAAGGAAGTCTAACTTCAAAATGTGAGGATTTCATGGTGTGGCCTGCCCGTCCCACAACCCCCTCCCGCTTTGCAGTTCAAGCTATCCCTACCCTCATTGTTGCTTAAAGCACAAACTAGCTAATAATAGCAAGCGACAGCCGCTCTTAAAACAAGCAAGGACATGGAAATGGGACAATGGGACTGGGGCGAAGGGGACAGCACGGAGAAACGGTGGGTGGGAGTACCCCTCCCACCCACGTTTCTCCGTGCTGTCCCCTTCGCCCCAGGCCCAGTCCCATTGTTACACAGGCAGCCGCGGCAGTGCAGGTAAGAGCGGTGGGGCCGGGGGGGAGGGGGGGGATTTAACAGACAACCACGAGGGAAAATTAAATAAATAATTAATTTTCCCTCGTCGTCTGTCGAATGCCCCCCCCCCCCCAACCCGGCCCCACCGGCCCACCGCTCTTACCCGCATGGACCGCTCCTGCTTTTTTAAATTACTGTCACTCGCCTCAAGCAGCCTGGCAGGGTTTCACTTCACTTGCTGCAGCGCCAGCCTGATTCTGCACTGGTGACTTAAAGGTTTGTGCTGGTCGCCAGCATGCATTGAGATTCATTCTCCTTGGGTTTTGGCTGTTCTTAGGTGCTTCAGTTGGACTCGGAGTACTTTGCAGCCCAAGTGGGTGTTCCCTTGTCGGGTGTTCTGTGTTTGCTGATAACAGCTTGGTGGTTTCCTGTGTAGATTCTTCACTTAAAATGTACATCTTGTTGGCTTAGCCTGTGGCAAATTAATGCATGGGCAATAAGTTCCACAAGTATACTTGTTTCCTTATGATAACGTTATGATAACGTGTATGGCTTTCCGCCCCGGACTGCCTCTGTGTTCGAGATGACATAGTCTGCTCGCAATAGCTTCCCTTAACGAGTGGGCAGGCTAATAATACCTGATTTCATCCTTTAGGACGTGCATAAGTCGCGGGTATGTAGCAATATGCGCTGTTAACGCGAGTATATATACATGCCGTTTGACAACACTTATTTATTTACTACACTCGTATGCGCACTCATTACACAAAACGTCTTTGTGTAAACATGGAAAATGTTTGGTTTTAAAAAGAACTGCAAATGTGGCCCAGTTCCTAAATGCCGTGGAACGTTGCTCTTAACAACCTGGCGATATTGAAAACCTCAAACTTTTCTGGCGGCTTTATAGACACGTTCATAGCACCTTTATAAAACGCAAATTTGGACTTAAGAAAGGCGAGAATTGCAGTCTGGTGTGATAACGTAATGCTACTGGAATAAATGTGGACTTTTAAAGATCACTATAGGGATGATCTAACGGTTTTGTTGTCGGTTGATGATCTATGAAGAATTGTGTACTTTGCTAAGAGTGAATTCCTTGTTAGCAGTGTGAGATAGGTGGCCATGGATGAAATGTGCATGAAGTGGGCCTTCAGCGCACCAGAACAGTATGAGGTAACTTGAAATGACAGGAAGGAATAACGCATCTCCAGTTTTTACTCTCATACATTGCCAGCACTAAGCATGCACAATAAATCATCACAGGAGAGTCAGGTTTACCCTTTGCTTCACTGGGATTACAAAAACATGACACCTTCCTCATCACATTTCATAACTGTATTCTTGCTCCCTTTACTTAATTGGCTAATAAAATTATTCATACCTATCCAACGGGATTTCCAATTTCTGTGACTGCCAATTTTGGCATGTAGTTGGTACCAGTGGTGTAGCAAGACCTGAGACTGCCCGGGGCGGTACTTGCGTTTGCCGCCCTGCTGCGGGACTCATTGAAGAGCAGAGGGCGGTGCTGGCGAATTCTCAGATTGCCGCCAGCGACTGCGCCGCACTGAAGAGCGGGGGGGTCTACGGGGTGCTGGAGAATGCCGCCCCAAGAAGGCAGGTGAGAGCTGGGGGAGGCCGCCGCCGCCGCCGCCTCCAAAACTCATGCCGCCCGGGGCGGACCGCCACCCCGTGCTACGCCGCTGGTTGGTACCTTTACCTTGTTTTTTTATTTCTGCATATTGGCAACAATAAGCACCCACACGTGTATGTGAAAAACAGAAAACATTCTCAGATGAAGACACACGTTTTCGACAGAGTAAAAAAAGTGGAAGTTTTCACCTATTATTATTTATGTGGCATGTATATTTTTGGGTTTATGCATTTTGGAGTTTCAGTGACAGAAAACCATTACAGAGTTGGAGTTGCGCTAGGAGGAAAAAATTACATATTTATTTTAAAGAAAGTACTATTTTGAATTTGTTTACGGAAAACACCAAAATGTAATTCTTCAAATTGGTCAAGTGAGGGTTATTAAAGACCTGGGCTCGACCAGAGAAACGTTTTGTGCTGTTTCTGCTATAGTTTAATTGTTGCATTCAGGTTTTCCTCTGCTCCCTCTCTCTAATTCCTATCCATCTTTCTCTTCTTTGTTTCCTCTTTCTGTCTTCCTAACAAACTCTCTCCTTCATCTTTCTTCGCTCTCCTTTTCCTCTATCACTCTCTCCTTGTTATCTGTTTCTCTCCATCTTATCCTCTCTCGCACACTCTTCTTTTTTCTCTTTTTGCTGTCTTCTTCCTCTGCCCTCTTATTCCTTCATTTCTCTCTGTTTCTGTCTATCTTTAACGCTCTAGTTTATTTCCCCATCTCTTTTTTGCCATCATCTCCTCTCTCTTTCTATAGAATTCTTTCATTTTGCTAATATCTGTACCACCCTCTTAAAGTTTCCTCTTTCACATCTTTCTTCTCTTGCCTTTCTACTTTCTATTTATAACATTACCTAACCATTTAGTTCTCAAGTGTTCTCTTTTTTTCTTTAACAAACATCAGTTCACGATTTTTTTCTCAGTCACTTTTTACTGTCTCCCCTTCACTCCTTTGCTTTTTCACCCTGGTTTCCACGTATTTTCCTTGAATTTCGCCTTTCCTATATATTCATTTTTCTCCCTTTCGCACTTCCTCTGTCACTCTTTCTCTTCTTCCTTTTTCTCTCCTATATTTCTCTTTCGACTCTTCCTCTCCCCATTTCCCCTCTCCTCTTTTTCTTTTCCTCTTTGCTGCTCTTTTTCTCTCCGTTTCTAGTCTTCTGCCTTCTCTCTTTCTTTGTCTAACATTCACCCAGGCACTCATCCTCTATTTCTTTTGATCTCTCCTGTAGTCACTCTCATTCTAACATGCACTTTCTGGTCCCCCTCTCTCAATTTCACTCATTCTCTCTCTAGTTTCTTCTGTCTCTCTCTCTCAAGCACATACGCACACAAGTTCTTGCTCTTTCTCTCTCTCTCTCTTGTTTCTCTTTCTTTGTCACTCTTTGTCCTTCTTTTGGGTATCATTCTTTCTATTCTCTTGATCTACTCTAATACTAACTCAGTAGGTCTTTCTCATACACTCTTTCTGCTCTTCTGTCTGGAGTTCATTCTGCAATTTGTGCACAAACTATCTATCTCTCTCTCTGTCTTCCTATCTATGCTAAGCATAATTCAACTACACAAATCCACTCCACACCACACAATTCCACCCCACACAAATCCACAACTAACATTCCAATCCAACCCACATAATTCCACTCCACACCACATACATGCGCTCCACTCCAAATCAAAACGCATGGGTAAAAGACATTGCCATTTACAATGCAAATAGCTCTAACTCTTGCAAATGGGAGACCTATTGGCATTGCCAATGCTTGTTTTGTTTAGGTTTTCTTTTTTAGTCCCCCGCCCCTCCATCCAGGTCCGGTAGCAGCCCCTACTGGTCTGCACTTCTAAGGACAAAGGGAGGGAGGTCCTTTGTTGATTGCTGTCTGATGCTGCCCCTCCTCAGCCCTACCCTTCCGCCTTGAAGACTCAGCCCTAAAGGCAGCAGTAAGATTTGTAGAACCAAAGTAAGGAGATTTGGGAAAATACAGTATTTGCCTGGGTCCTTCACGCAGCGAGCATGCTCAATACACACACACCCGTGCGTGCACACACACACACACACACACACACACACACGTGCAATGTTGTCCCTGTCCCCCCCAGAAATTTTTGTGTCTCCTACGCCCCTGATACTGTGCCACGCTCCCTTGGAGCTAGAGAGGAGGATTCCAGCAGAGGGATGAGGTCTTGGAACAGGCACACAAGCCTTGCGTAAACTGAGTTTACACATATGATGCAGACCACCTAACTACAATACCAGGTGTGGGGTCCGGTGCTAATCCCAGAGATCACTGATATATCCCTGTGCTCATGTAGTGAGGGTAGGCCTAGACAGATACATCATTTACCATGTTAGGACTATTAATTGTATACAGTTTGCTAGTAATGCTAATTACTCTGCTAAGTTGTTTGAGCTTTCTAATCGCAGCCCAACTGCTTCGCAATAAACAACTGTAGTTTTAATATTGTACAATTTCTTTCGGTCTTTTCTTTGTTTATTATGGACATGCATGAGTGAGAAAACAAAAGGCGATGATCTGTTTCCACGGTTCCCTTGGGGACTAGAGGGTCATGTTCTAGTTTGCCAAATCACTTGTTACTCTGGGAAGGTTATTGTGAGACGTTGGCCTGGTATATGCTGTCCACTAATTATAGTGGGCACCTTGCACCAGTCCAAACAACCCCTTATTGGAGATAGGTTAAAGACAACCTTTATTGAAAGCTATCCTAGTGGTAGCTATGGAGAGCAGCCTTCAGGCTAAGTCTTGAAGGAATGTAAAGCAGCTTGTTTTACCAGTCTATAATCTCTTGAGTGACCAAATGAAAGAGGACCACACCAGGTATATATTTAAAATATATGTATTTAGTCTTAAACACACCCCTCTAGTCTCTTTATGAGGCTAGAGTTCGAAGTACATAAATTACAAGTCGAATATCAACAGTAATAGCACAAATACACGTTTGAGCCCTAGGGGCATACCAAACCATATACCAATAAAGTGGTATAAGAACCACGACTGAGCTAGACACAAGGCCTAGAGCCTGTAGAAATGCTTGGGCCACAAGGAACCACCCAAGGTAGTGACACAGGGGACCCACGGGGGACGCGTGCAGTATGAGAACACAGCCACGAGCCGCCGTTGACTTCTATGGGGAATGTCGCGGTTGGAGTTTTAAAGAAAAAGGGCACTTGGAGGAGGACTTGGAGCAAACCCCTTTAGAACTAGGTCGTTCTAGAGTCAATACCCACGGGAGCACCGGAGTACTCGAGTTACCTCACCCAGGGGAGCCGGGTGCATAGGTGTCTTTCGGGGTCGGGTTTCGTCGTCGTTTTCAATGGCGATCTGCTGCAAAGTGCTGCTGGCGGCCAAGTCGAAAGTGTCCGGGTGGATCCAAGGGTGGATCGAAGATCTGAAGAACCTGAAAGCAGAGGGGACAGAGTCTGGGTTACTAGCCAGTGACCAGGAAGGCGATGAGCAGATGTCCACCGATGTCGGGTGCTTCAGGTAGGTTGACGGTCGTCTTGACTCTTTCCCTTTGTCCAATTTCGCGCCAGAGCAGGGGCAGGTAGCTCCTGCAACCGGTTTGAACTGGCATATGCACAGGAACACCAAATGTGCCCCCAGTGCAGGACTTCAAAGCACCAGAGGGTGCTCCCGCCCAGCCCCAATACACACTATCCTGTCTGGGGAGGTGGTTACACCTCCCTGTGACAGGAAACCTATTGTCCAGGCCTCCCCTGCCGGAGTTTTAGTCAGCAGCAGGAGGCCAGACCCGTGTCTGTGGCAGCGGCATCCATTTTGTGATGCCAGGGCTCTGGAAAGAAGTTACCGGGTAGCCCGGTGTGTACATGTCTCTCCCTCTAGAAGGGTGGAATGCTACCCCCGCCGCCAGAATTGGCGGCGGGTAGTATTCCAAGATGTTTGACACCAAACACAACATGTTTCTGTGCAGCCATCCCAAAGTTAGCATTTACCGCGAGGATATAATGCACTTAAGAGTATATGGTCAGGCTGCACCACAAACAGCATCAGAGGATTGACTCCGAACGCTGTAGAGGGGCCCTGCTCATGCAGGGGCACCCCCTCACATAAAAACCAAGCACTCTGCCCTCAGGATTGGTAAGGCCTGCCATAGGAGTGACTTATAGGTTTATATGTGTGTGCAGTGGTAGTGATATAGGTAGCCTATATCACAGTAAGGGGTGCATGCACCACCTTACCCAGGCTGCAGTAGCAGACCTGTGGTGTCATTTTGGCTGGCCTTCCAGGGGTGGCATAATACATGCTTCTGCCCCTGGCAAGGCCTCTGGGGTACCTATGCCCTGGGTACATAGTATACCATATACTAGGGACTGATAAGGGCACTCCAGATTCCAATCAAAGATGTACCTAAGGTACATGGAAACCATTTTAGAGAGGAAGCAGCTAGGCTGGGGTTCTGATTAGCAGGGCCCCAGCCAGACTAAAGTCGAAAAACAGTGAAGCATCAGCAAAAAGTGGGGGTACCCATGTGAAGCAGATCCTACTCGCCTACACAACCCCCCCAAACGCAGGGACATTAAACTAACCTTGACCAGTTGAGTCTTCATGTTCTAAGTCCATCTGCATTGGCATGGTTACTCGCAGGTCTATGTTCCACTGTAAAGTCCATCCCCTGTAGGGAAATGGACCACCTAAGCAGTTTAGGGTTTTCACCCTTCATTTGTTTTAGCCATAGGAGGGGCTTGTGGTCTGTTTGAACAAGGAAGTGAGTACCAAACAAGTATGGCCTCAACTTCTTCAGAGCCCAAACCACAGCAAAGGCCTCCCTCTCTATGGCTGACCAACGTTTCTCTCTAGGGGTCAGCCTTCTGCTAATAAAAGCTACTGGCTGATCCGGATGACCGCATTGAGACGAGTGTGATTTTCACCGATACACCGTTATCGACGAGCCTTGAGTTGACATAATATGTTTGTGGTGACAAACGCATTTTCAAATCGATTGGTCTAAGATACTGACAAAAGCTATATGAATGAGCACATTTTACATTCTAAGCCCTGAAGAAGTCCGATTGAGGACGAAACGCGTTGGCGGTTGCAAATTTTATAAAAAGAAAAAAGAATATGAATAAAGAATGAATTTCATCAATATATGATTATATCGCTTTCTTTTTTTTTTCTCTTGTTTTGGGAAAACAACACTTTGTTGCAAATCTATACTATTGTATGTATAATACATTTAATACTTGAAAGTGTGCTGGGCTTTTTAGACTGTACTGGCTGATCCTGACCTTCATCATTCAATTGTGACAGTACAGCCCCTACCCCCAATTCAGATGCATCTGTTTGGACAATGAACTTCTTGGAGTAATCAGGACTCTGGAGAATGGGAGCAGTGCACATGGCCTGCTTCAGGTCATCAAATGCCTTTTGACAGCTAGCTGTCCACTGAATCTTTTTGGGCATTTTCTTGGAAGTTAAGTCATTCAGGGGTGTCACTATTGATCCATACCCCTTGACAAATCTCCTATAGTACCCAGTCAGGCCTAAGAAGGCTCTCACCTGAGTCTGGGTGGTTGGAACAACCCAATCCATGATGGTCTGGATTTTGCTCTGCAGTGGTTGAACCTGGCCTCCACCTACAAGGTGGCCCAGGTACACAACCTGACTCTGCCCTATCTGGCACTTGGTGGCCTTGATAGTGAGGCCTGCCTTTTGCAGGGCCTCCAAAACATTTCTGAGGTGGACCAGGTGATCCTCCCAGGTGGAGCTAAAGACAGCAATATCATCTAGATATGCTGCACTGTAGGCCTCCAGACCTGTAAGGACTGTATTCACCAACCTCTGAAAAGTGGCAGGTGCCGTCTTCAGACCAAAGGGCATTACCACAAATTGATAATGCCCACTAGGGGTTGAGAATGCTGTTTTTGGCTTTGCATCATCAGCTAGCCTGATCTGCCAGTAGCCAGCTGTTAGGTCAAATGTGCTTAGATACTTGACTGAGGCCCAAGTGTCTATTAGCTCATCTGCCCTGGGTATTGGATGGGCATCAGTCCTAGTGACTGCATTGAGACCCCTGTAGTCCACACAAAACCTCATCTCTCTTTTCCCACCACTGGTGTGAGGTTTTGGCACAAGGACCACTGGACTAGCCCAAGGGCTATCTGAGGGTTCAATAACTCCCAAATCCAACATTTTCTGGACTTCCGTCCTGATACAGTCCCTGACATGGTCAGGTTGCCTATAAATCTTATTTTTAATAGGCAGACTGTCCCCAGTGTCCACTTCATGAGTGCACCAGGTGGTCTGACTTGGAGTCAGAGAGAACATATGTCTGTACTGATTGAGCACTTGGCTGCAATCAGTTTGCTGCTGGGCAGTGAGGCTGCCTGCCAAGGCTACACCATCCACTGACCCATCATCAGGGTTCTGTGAGAGCAGGTCAGGGAGTGGGTCACTCTCTTCCTCCTGTCCCTCATCAGTAGCCATGAGCAAGCCCATGTCTGCCCTGTCCACATATGGTTTCAATCTGTTGACATGGAGAACCCTGTGGGGACTCCTGGGTGTTCCTAGGTCTACTAAATAGGTAACCTCACCCTTCTGTTCAACAATGGTATGGGGTCCACTCCACTTGTCTTGGAGAGCTGCTGGGGCCACTGGCTCCAGCACCCACACCTTCTGTCCTGGCTGGTAAACAGTCAGCACAGCCTTTTGGTCATGCCAGGCTTTTTGGAGTTCCTGGCTAGCCTCAAGGTTTTTAGTTGCCTTTTTCATGTATTCAGCCATCCGGGAGCGGAGACCAAGTACATAGTCCACTATGTCTTGCTTTGGGGGCTTGAGAGGTAACTCCCATCCTTCCTTCACCAAGCACAAGGGACCCCTGACAGGGTGACCAAACAAAAGTTCAAAAGGGCTGTAGCCAACCCCCTTTTGAGGCACCTCCCTGTATGCAAACAAAAGGCAGGGCAAGAGTATGTCCCATCTTCGCCTAAGCTTTTCTGGGAGCCCTTTAATCATGCCCTTCAAGGTTTTGTTGAATCTCTCAACTAAACCATTGCATTGTGGGTGATAGGGTGTGGTGAACTTGTAAGTCACTCCACACTCCTTCCACATTGCCTTTAAGTAACCAGACATAAAGTTTGCACCCCTGTCTGATACAACCTCCTTAGGGAAGCCCACTCTTGAGAAAATTCCCAGGACGGCTCTTGCCACCACAGGTGCTGTAGTGGTCCTAAGGGGAATAGCCTCTGGGTACCTACTGGCATGGTCCACCACCACCAGGATAAACCTGTGCCCAGATGCTGTTTGGGGATCCATGGGACCAACAATATCAATCCCCACTCTTTCAAAGGGAACCCCCACCACAGGTAGTGGTATCAGGGGGGCCTTTGTGGTGCCACCTGCCTTCCCACTGGCTTGGCAGGTTACACAGGAGCGACAAAACTCCTTGGTGTCTTCAGACATGTGGGGCCAGTGAAAGTGAGGGACAATCCTGTCCCAAGTCTTGTTCTGGCCCACGTGCCCTGCTAAAGGAATGTCATGGGCTAGGGTCAATAGGAAGCCCCTGAACTTCAGAGGTATAACCAACCTCCTGGTGGCACCAGGCTTGGGGTCTCTACACTCTGAGTACAAGAGTCCATCATCCCAATACACTTTATGGGGACCACTAGCATTCCCAGCAGCCTCAGCAGCAGCTTGCTGTCTGAGGGGTTCAAGAGAGAGGCAGCTCTGCTGCTCCTGGCTCAGGTCTGCCCTGGAAGGGCCCCCTATCCCCAAGAACTCAACCTGGTCAGGTTCAAGCTCCTCTGGGACAGTTCCTTCCTCAGGACTGAGATCATCCCCCTCAAGAGACTGATCTGCCTTCTGAGCCAAGGGGGAAGGCACTGCCTTAACCCTACTACTCCTCCTCTTGGATGGCACTTGGTCCATTGTTCCAGGATCCAAGTCCTGTTCAGTGTTAGACATTTTGCTCTGTGACCTGGTCACAGCAAACACATCTGCAGGGATCCCCAGCATTTCTGCATGGGTCCTGAGCTCCACTTCTGCCCAAGCTGAAGTTTCAAGATCATTGTCAAGCAAGCATTCAACTGGTAGGTCTGCACTTACCACAACCTTCTTAAGGCCAGTTACCCCTCCCCAGGAGAAGTTAACAACTGCCAGAGTATGGTCTGTTCTGACACTGCTAGCATTGGTCACTTGGTACATTTCACCAAGTATAATCTGCCCAGGATCCACAAGATCTTGTGTCACCATGGTGACACTTGCTCCTGTGTCCCTAAATGCCAAAGCCTCTTTTCCATTAATCAAGGGCTGTTGCCTGTACTTGCCCAGATTACTGGGACTCACAGAAGAGGTCATATCCATGCCTCCATCACAGACTAGGACAGCCTGAGTGAGTTCTCTGACTAGGCCAGAGCTCATCTCATTACCCAGGGTCAACCCTACTAAACCCTTAGCTTGTGTACTCCCACCACCAATTGTAACTGCACTAGGGGGAACAGGTGCCTTAGGGGCATTAGTGGGGGCTGGAATAGAGTCTTTGGACTTGGTGCAATCACTGGTCCAGTGTGTCTTTTGCTTACAGACTTTGCACCATGGTTTCTTTTGGCCTTTTCCCTTGTTAGACTGTGAATCCCCACCTGAAGAAGATTTTGGGGGCCTTGTGAAGACTTCTGGTCTGTACCCTTTTCCCCACCCTTATCAGAGTTTTTAGAATCTTGCTTCTTAGGGTCACCACGTTGGTTCTGTACCTTCTGCCTCACCCTGGTTCTGACCCATTTGTCTGCCTTCTTTCCCAATTCTTGGGGAGAGGTCAGATCAGAGTCCACCAGGTACTGATGCAACAGCTGATTTTGACAGTTATTAAGAATCTGCTCCCTCATGATAAGATTGTACAATCCTGTGAAGTCACATACCTTACTGCCCATCAACCAACCTTCCAGAGCCTTAGCAGAACAATCAACAAAGTCCACCCAGTCTTGAGTCTGTGCTTTTTGGGTATCTCTGAACTTTAACCTGTATTGTTCAGTTGTTAGGCCAAACCCATCAATCAGAGCACTCTTCAAGACTTTGTAATTGTCAGCATCCTCTTCTCTAACAGTGAGGAGCTTATCTCTACCTTTGTCTGCAAAGGAGAGCCACAAGATTGCTGCCCACTGCTCCTGAGGGACCCTCTGTACTTTACAGGCCCTCTCCAGTGCAGTTATCCATTTGTGGATGTCATCCCCACTCTGGTAGGGAGGGACAACCTTGCTCAGGTTTCTATGGTCATAAGACCTTTCCCTATCTCTGGGGAAATTGCTGCCACCATGGGACTCTAGTCCCATCTTTTTTCTCTGTCTATAGAGATCTAGGGACTCCCTGTCTATAGCCAACTGCTGTTTTCTGAGCTCAAGCTGGGCTTGTTCATACTGAAGCAGTCTCTTTCTCCTCTCATGAGAGGATTCCCTCCTATGAGAAGAGACAGAGGTCCCTACTGAGGTGTCAGAGTGGTTAGACTCCTGAGAAGGAGATCTAGACCTTCTGGGCACACTCACAACTCTTCCTGGGGGGGACAAAGGGGAGGTCATTTTGGGCCTCCTCCTCATCCTCAGGAGTAGCTGCATTGTCCAGGTCAGGATCATTGTCATCCCCCTGGCCAGTTTCAGAGGTCAGGTCCTGGGCATTTTCATCCCTGGCCCCTCCCTCATCTTCTGCCCCACCCTCTCTGCCTACCCTTGCAGACCTTAGGGGTCTTCTAAGCTCATCTAGCAGAAGCATCTCCAGGAGACGTTGGGTGTTGGCACTTTTGCCTGTCTTCAACTTCCTAACTTTGCACAACTCTCTTAATTCCAAGAATGAGAGGTTGTCATATCTGGATGGCAGGAGCTCACTGGTTCCTGGCAGTGAAGACATTACTAGTGTGGTGTGGTGTATGCACTACCTACTCTTGTGTGGCCTACTAAACTCTCTTGAGTTGTAGAAAGGGTGTGCTATCCCTTAACACACAACTCTAAGTTCAGTAGAACTTACTGTATCCTAAGCTTGATTTATATGTACCTAAGGTACCCTTAGTGGTTTTCAGTTGATCAATTCAATTGAGATTATCTGGTAAAACAATAGCAAGCTGGAATTCCACACGCTGCACACCAATGTGAGAAGTTGGCCTGGTATATGCTGTCCACTAATTATAGTGGGCACCTTGCACCAGTCCAAACAACCCCTTATTGGAGATAGGTTAAAGACAACCTTTATTGAAAGCTATCCTAGTGGTAGCTATGGAGAGCAGCCTTCAGGCTAAGTCTTGAAGGAATGTAAAGCAGCTAGTTTTACCAGTCTATAATCTCTTGAGTGACCAAATGAAAGAGGACCACACCAGGTATATATTTAAAATATATGTATTTAGTCTTAAACACACCCCTCTAGTCTCTTTATGAGGCTAGAGTTCGAAGTACATAAGTTACAAGTCGAATATCAACAGTAATAGCACAAATACACGTTTGAGCCCTAGGGGCGTACCAAACCATATACCAATAAAGTGGTATAAGAACCACGACTGAGCTAGACACAAGGCCTAGAGCCTGTAGAAATGCTTGGATCACAAGGAACCATCCAAGGTAGTGACACAGGGGACCCACGGGGGACGCGTGCAGTGTGAGAACACAGCCGCGAGCCGCCGTTGACTTCTATGGGGAATGTCGCGGTTGGAGTTTTAAAGAAAAAGGGCACTTGGAGGAGGACTTGGAGCAAACCCCTTTAGAACTAGGTCGTTCTAGAGTCAATACCCATGGGAGCACCGGAGTACTCGAGTTACCTCACCCAGGGGAGCTGGGTGCATAGGTGTCTTTCGGGGTCGGGTTTCATCGTCGTTTTCAATGGCGATCTGCTGCAAAGTGCTGCTGGCGGCCAAGTCGAAAGTGTCCGGGTGGATCCAAGGGTGGATCGAAGATCTGAAGAACCTGAAAGCAGAGGGGACAGAGTCTGGGTCACTAGCCAGTGACCAGGAAGGCGATGAGCAGATGCCCACCGATGTCGGGTGCTTCAGGTAGGTTGACGGTCATCTTGACTCTTCAGCCACGAGGTCCAGGAGGCGTCGACGACAACCCGGAGCTGGATTCGAGCTGTCCCACGACGTCTGTCGATTGCTGCGGTGTCGGCGACCGGATTGGACCCAACAAGCCTTGGCAACGGCAAGTCACGTGGAAACAAAGAAAAGACGTTGATGCAGACCAGCAAGGTCTGGGGGACTCACCCAGCGAGGGTAAGTCAGGGCACCTCTGGAGCAACCAGGAAAGCCTCTGGTGATGCAAAGACTTCGGCGTCCGGCGGGAGCTTCAGCGATGCAGACCGGACAATTGCTTCTTAGGTGCCTGCCAAGCAGGGGAGTCACTCCTTGACCCCAAGGGAGATTCTTCAGTCCTCTAATCTTAAAGTAGAGCGTCGAAGGTCCAGGATTCGGCGTCAGAGTTTCGTCCAGGGTAATCTAAAGTCCTAAGGACTGGGGTCCCATACTTATACAAAGTTAGGGGTTGGACATACTCTGGGGACCCACCTATGGGAGGGTCAGGGAAGAGGGGTGGTTACACCCATTCCCTTTGTCCAGTTTCGCGCCAGAGCAGGGGCAGGTAGCCCCTGCAACCGGTTTGAACTGGCATATGCACAGGGACACCAAATGTGCCCCCAGTGCAGGACTTCAAAGCACCAGAGGGTGCTCCCGCCCAGCCCCAATACACACTATCCTGTCTGGGGAGGTGGTTACACCTCCCTGTGACAGGAAACCTATTGTCCAGGCCTCCCCTGCCGGAGTTTCAGTCAGCAGCAGGAGGCCAGACCCGTGTCTGTGGCAGCGGCATCCATTTTGTGATGCCAGGGCTCTGGAAAGAAGTTTCCGGGTAGCCCGGTGTGTACATGTCTCTCCCTCTAGAAGGGTGGAATGCTACCCCCGCCGCCAGAATTGGCGGCGGGTAGTATTCCAAGATGTTTGACACCAAACACAACATGTTTCTGTGCAGCCATCCCAAAGTTAGCATTTACCGCGAGGATATAATGCACTTAAGAGTATATGGTCAGGCTGCACCACAAACAGCATCAGAGGATTGACTCCGAACGCTGTAGAGGGGCCCTGCTCATGCAGGGGCACCCCCTCACATAAAAACCAAGCACTCTGCCCTCAGGATTGGTAAGGCCTGCCATAGGAGTGACTTATAGGTTTATATGTGTGTGCAGTGGTAGTGCTATAGGTAGCCTATATCACAGTAAGGGGTGCATGCACCACCTTACCCAGGCTGCAGTAGCAGACCTGTGGTGTCATTTTGGCTGGCCTTCCAGGGGTGGCATAATACATGCTTCAGCCCCTGGCAGGCCTCTGGGGTACCTATGCCCTGGGTACATAGTATACCATATACTAGGGGCTGATAAGGGCACTCCAGATTCCAATCAAAGATGTACCTAAGGTACATGGAAACCATTTTAGAGAGGAAGCAGCTAGGCTGGGGTTCTGATTAACAGGGCCCCAGCCAGACTAAAGTCGAAAAACAGTGAAGCATCAGCAAAAAGTGGGGGTACCCATGTGAAGCAGATCCTACTCTCCTACAGTTATGATTTCAGGTGAAGCACTATGAGCTAGTCGGACTTTGGGGCCTACAGGTACTGATGTGGTAGTGAGACTCAGTCCCTACATACTGACGTCCTGCACTCCCCAGGCACAGTTCTGTTTCCAAACAGAATCCCTGCCACATGGCGCTACCAACGATGGTCTGGTACTTATTCAACAGGTCTCCTGAGTAGCACTTGTGCGTGTCCATAATAGCCCTTACACCTACCACCGGAGACATCCGTGGTGTTGGGGATAAATCCTCTATGGTAATTTAGGAAGCCCTGTTTTTTACAGTTGGTTGTTCAAGCTTGAACCTCTAAAAGGATAACCCATTTTTGTGTTTGCTCTTTGTTTCCAATACTGATTGTGATCATTGCGCAGCCACAACTAGTTCCAATTGCAGATAATTGCATACCTGCACTTTGTGCCCATGTTACATTACATGGCCTTACAAATGCAGACAGTGACTTTATTTTCGTGGTTGAAGTCCACAATGGCTATTGTTTTGAAGTCTTTTATTCTTCTTTTTTAAATATCTTTTTTTTTATTAATTCCGGTCAGTACATCTTCATTACTCAAACATTACAGTAAATATGAACACTCTCTTTTCACAACATCTATTACATATTGTTCGCATTTTCACAACCCATCAACTATTGCTGTAACATCCCTGAGAGACCGCCCTCCGCTCCTTCCTGTATATCCTATTTCCGCCTTGAACATTATAGAATCTTTTTGATTCCTCTATACGCCTTCCACCGCCCTGAAGTATTTTATTCTTGGGTCAATTTTCCGGCTGTGGATGCTAATGCAAACACATTTCATGAGTACACTAATGTTACACCACCAAAGTTATACAGAGCATATACCCTCTTAGAAATACCACTATCACATTGGGAACATCAAACATGGTTCTGAGGCGCCTTAACAACCAGTATTTAATCCGGTATGCACGAGTCCCCTTGGTAATGAAGGGGCCACCTGGCCAGCATTAGCTGGTTATACACCATACCCTGATATACAGAATCTTAATGTAATGAGCTACAAGCCTTATACACTGGTCTAGTTAGACTTTATAGATGCTTAACGCACTTTGCTGTCAATTCCAGCAAGAGGTCAGGCCCAGTTGCCTGCAGTGCTGACTGGAGGTCCTGCAATTATTCATTCTATTATGGGCAAAATTCTCAAAAATCATGAGGAAATTCCATTCTGGATTGCCCAAAACAAATCGATCAACTTGAAGCTTTGCTTCCCCTTACGGGACCACAAGATAAGCACAGAATATTGACTATGTGCTTACCCCATGGAATGGTTCCCAGAATAGATGACTGTACCACTTGGGGCACAGTCTTTGCTGCAGTCTATACCATTAGTCATGGTACTCTGTGTATGTCAGTCTTGCCGGAGGTGTTAAAACAATACAGAACAAACATGGGGCAGCTTCTGCCCTGGATTTGGGGATGAAACTAATGGGTAACTTTCCCATAGTGTCTGCAATGATTCTGTCTAACATTAAAGGCAAAGCAGCATCTCTGGCTATATACCAGTAGCTCCAGCAGGTCGCACAAGGCGACCGGCCACGTGAGCTACCTATAATCATTGCGGATGTCTATACTTCTATAGGACACAATAATTTGGGAACAAGACCTACTAAATAGCCACTTGGCACACCTAGTTCAGACAAGGACACTGCCAAGCAGCACCCAGAGTTTGTTAAAAAAAACATTGGGACAAACCCAAACAAACAAAAAGTTAAATCTCGAGGAGGTTCGCCGCCAACGGAGAGGCACTATAATTTGCGTATTCGCACAAAAATTAAAGCAGCTGATACCCGTTCTCCTTATTTCTTTCAGGACTCATCTGGTAAGCAGTATGACAGGGGAGGGCGATCATACTGCAGACAAGAATATGTGAAACTGAAGAGAGCATCACAATGCTCGTCTTACGTGAAGATCAAGAAGGAGGAAAAACCACATCCATTTAAGCCCCAATTTCAAAAAAAGAAAGTTGCGGCTATAATCACAAAATATGCCACAAACACTGAGAGCAGGAGGTGGGTGGTGACTCTCCTCGAAAGTGCGGCACAAGTCTCTATAGTGTGCCGGAATCTCCAGGAGTTTCTGGCAGCAACAGAAACTGATAACTTTGTTGCAATTGAGACCCCAGACACGCGCATAGCCCCTCCAGACAGATTATATGATTTAAATATACACATTTAGGGTGACATGCAGTGCACCATTAGTCATTTTCTGGAAAAACTTAACTTTGTCATATGACATCCTTTTGTCGGAGGTCAGTTGGTCCCCACAGTTTGTCTAGACATCCCCACAGGGTGAGGATGTCATGCTTCCTTCATTTTCTGCTCTTGTCCCTGATGAAGTCTTACAAGCTTATGCAGCAGAAAGGGCTCTAGCCCAAGTCCCAGCTTTATATCACAATCATGTCGGTTGGGATAAGGACTTTCCGTATCATGTAATACACAAAGTCCAGCCTGCAAGTGCAAACACAATACCCTATAAAATGGGATGCTACAGCTCCTGTTATATTGGAGTAATTGAGCCCTGAGTCTCTCAAATGAATAATCCTCTTTTTCCTGTGTTAAAACAGGATCATTCATATTGCATTGTCTTAGACTACTGACATTTAAACAGTCACACATTTGCAATATAAAACACCCATGGTACGGCACTTATAAATAATATAGTCTGTAAAAAGTATATCTCCAATGTTTTTTCTGCCAAAATATAGCACCTGAAAGCAGGGCTTAGACTGCATTCTGGGCACTTGGAGTTTATCGTCGTTTCTCTTGTTTGCCTATGGGTTATAAGAACAGTCCTCAATTCTATATGATGCATTGTCCTATGTAGATTATATCTACATCACGGACGATGAACAAAACACTCACCTTGCCTGGGTGGATCGCATAATTCTGCCTTTCAATGAGTCTGGCTAAAAGGTCAAATTTAAGAAATCTAATATAGCATTTCTAAGTGTCCTATTTTGGGATATGAATTTACACATGAGGAAAAAAGCCTTGTGCCACACTTCTGTACAGTCTAGTAATGATAACTCACACTAATGGCGCCAGAATGTATTCAAAGATTCTAAAGGCAACACAATAAAGCATAAAAAGCTTTGAGTAAAAGTTGCATATCTGAAGGATAGGTTGCCACTGACTCATGTTAGGGAATTCTTTGGCTGATGAACAGCCAAATCCACAGTTGCGACTGCAACAGTTGCTGTGATTACTCGTTCTAAAATGAGGATAGATGACGAAATACTGGCTGCCGTTAATGCTACCAGCAATGGCGCTCCTTTGCCTAAAGGCTTTCCAGCTAAATACACATATCATCTAATTAAACAAAAAGTTTCCTTTATAACAATTCCAGGAGTTGGTGATCATTTGATTCCCAACCAAGACCGCAGACTAGCTTTAGTGATGGCTGCGCATGAAGGTGTTGCTTCTGCTCATGCAGGTGTGGCGGCCACAATTTTATTGCTACAGCAGCGTTATTGGTTGTGTGGCTTATATCAACAGGCCAAGAAATATGTTCTTTATCTGATAGACTTCTAGCTGCAGATTCTTTACCTTTGGATTTTCCAGGCGTCAGGCTGGATCCAGAAACTTTTCCTCGAGCAGTACGCCTTGCGCGTACCATAAGGTGGCTCCATTCAGCTCCATTTGACGTTGTTGGTAGCATCCGTTATGATGTCGCAGTCACCTATATAGGCGCCACCCAGGCGCACAGACGTCCGTTCTTTTATTTCCGTGCCAGTTAAGCGCCGATCCAGGAAGAGCTACCCCTCTGTTGCTTTTTCACAGGCCTTTTTTTTTTACTTTTTGTTGACTTTTGAATTTTTTCCTACTTTGTGTGCGAGGATGTCTTCGAGGAAGACAGGGTTTAAACCATGTGGTGCATGCCACCGCATGATGTCGGTTACCGACCCCACCTCGCCTCTCTCTAGTGTCTCGAGCGTGACCACGATTCGAAGTTGTGCTCGGACTGTCAGGCTATGGCTCCGAAGGCCTTGCGGGAGCAAGCTAAGAAGCACCTTGCAGCCCGGCATTCAACACCATCCAGCGAGACTCCGTGGAGGTCCCGTCCCGATCGAAGAAGAGAAGGTCGCAGGACCACTCCAGGAGGCCAATGTCCTCTTCGTCCCACTCGAGGTCTTCGGGACACTTGGAGAAGAGGCACAAGAAGAAGAAGTCCAAGCGAACTTCAACTTCGCCTCAACTGTCGCCCGTCGACAAACGAGGTAAGGAGCACCGACGCTCTAGGCACAGTTTTGCGGAGCCCGAGCCAGGGTCGACTTCGTGCCTCCCTCCGTTTCCGGGAGCCGAATCGACCCCCGCTCAAATTAAAGAATTTTACAAAGCCATGCGCTGTGTTTTTGAGCCCTCGGGGCTCTGCGAGGTCGTAAGTGGCCCCATTGGATTCGACGCCATCGGCTCTGGCCACGGGGCTGCTGGGGCCTCAGGGATCTGATCCCAGATCCGGGACGATGCTGATCGTGCCATCGTGGCCTCCCCCAGTGTTGGACCCGAAGTCGGTGCTGCCGGTGCCAGGCCCATCGTTATCCCTGACGACACGGAGTCGGAACGGCGTCACTCGACGTTGATTGAACCCAGGGGTTCTATGTTGTTGCCTGAACACTTTGAAGATGTTTTGGGCTCTGGAGAGGAATGGGAGGGGTCTATGGACCCTTTGGAACACCAGGATGTCTCTGCAGAGCAGATCAATCAATCAATCAATCAGGGGTTTATAAAGCACGCTACTCACCCGTGAGGGTCTCAAGGCGCTGGGGGGGGGGAGGGGTGCAGCTCCGTATCAGCAGATGGACTGGTATGGCGAACTTGGGAGGCCATTAGACTAGACACTTCCCCAGATACTGGCATGCTCTCTCCACCAACTGTGGCTACGGAGGAGGGGGCATCTTATGCCACCGTCCTCGGACTAGAGTTGCCCTCTGTGCAGGTCAGGACTAATCTCCTGACCGAAGTGCTTCAGCCTGGGGCTTCCACCTCGGAACCCCTTTTGCTCCTTAATGAGGCACTAACTGATGTCCTTCTAGGCACGTGGTCCTAGCACAGGGGCTCCTGTGAATAGGACAATTGCACGCCGCAATCGCCCAGCTCCGGGTGACCCAAAGTTCCTCAGCCAACACCCCACCCCTGAAAGCTTGGTGGGGCAGGATTCTACATCCCAGGGCGCGTTCCCTTCCACCCCTCCAGAAATGGGAATCCAAGAGGCTGGAATCACTTGGGAAGAAGATGTTTTCTTCCTCCAGCCTGGCATTGCGGTTGGTGAATACCGCATGCTTATTGGCCCGTTTCTCCCACTCCCTTTTGGAGATGATTCCGCAAGTGCTGCCACAAGTCCCGGAGGAGGCACGGGCTGTGCTCTCTCAGGTGGTTATGGACGGGAGAGATGTAGCAAAATTCACCATAAGGTGTGGCCTTGTCACGACTGATTCGCTGGGCAGAGCGATTTCTTCGACAGTCTCCTTGACTTAGCACAACTGGCTTCTCAGGCAATGTCCAGGCAAATTTGACGGACTTGCCGTTTGATGGAACCCGTCTTTTTGGGGAGAAGGCAGACTCGCCCCTAGTGAGGTTCAAGGACTCTCAAGCTACACCCAGATCCTTGGGCCTCTCTTCTACACCTTGTGGACAGTCTAGCTTTTGCCCCTTTCATGGCAACGGAAGGGGTTTCCAGCCACGTCAGCCCTATTCCCAAGTTGTGCAAGGACGTGGTTCATTCCTACCAAGGAATGGAAGCCAGAAGTCGTCGACCTCCTTGCCCTCGACAGCCACAGCCTCCAAGCACTCCTAGTCTGACTCTGCAAGGCCACATCACTCCAGTTGGCGGTAGAATCGGTCATCATCTCCCCCGCTGGAGGTCCATAACATCTGACAAGTGGGTCTTGCAGATCATTCAGGAGGGCTATTCTCTGCCTTTCCTTTCCTCCTCCCATTCTGCCAAATCAAGAACGGCTGTCGGAGGATCATTTAAAATTGTTCCAGGAGGAAGTTACAGCTCTCTTGGCCAAGAGAGCAATAGAGAGGGTCCCGGATTCACAAGTAGGCAGTGGCTGTTATTCCCGCTACTTTCTGATTCCAAAAAAGAACAAAGGGTTGCGGGCCATTTTAGATCATCGGACCGTTTCTTTCTTCCTCAAGAAGGAGAAGTTCAAGATGCTCACTCTAGCTCAGGTCTTGTCTGCCCTAGACCAAGAAGACTGGATGGTAGCATTGGACCTGCAGGATGCGTATTTTCACATCCTCATCCTGCCCGGCCACAGGTGTTACCTGCGGTTCAAGGTAGACCGCAAGCACTTTCACTTTACTGTGCTCCCCTTCAGCATTGCCAGTGCCCCTCTGGTGTTCCCAAGGTGATGGCAGTGGTCGCAGCTCATCTGTGCAGGTTAGGGGTGTCGTCTTCCTCTACCTCGACGACTGGCTGTTGAAGGCGTCCTCGCCCAGGCTGTCGTCTTCCACCTTCAGACTATCGCGGACCTCCTGCATTCACTGGGTTTCTCTATAAACGTGCAGAAGTCACAACTGACTCCTTCTCAGACGCTCCCTTTCATCGGGGCTGTTCTGGACACAGTGCAGTTTCGGGCCTATTTTGCAGAGCAGCGACTCCAGGACATTCAGGTTATGATTCCGAAGTTTTAGCCTCTATCCTGGATTTCGATAAGACTGACTCTGAGACTGTTGGGCTGCATGGCCTCCTGCATCCTGTTGGTAAAGCATGCCAGGTTGCGTATGCGGGCTCTGCAGTGGGACCTGAAGTTCCAGTGGGCACAACATCGAGGTCTGTTCAAGGGTCATTCACATTTTGCTACTGCCCACCACAGCCAATAGCATGGGACAATAGGTCAGCCCACTTCAGCCATTTGTTCTCTTTACTGTGAGTGGCAGAATCTTGCTCTTGCACATGCGCACATCTGCCTAAAAAGTAATTATTTGCATATAGCTGGGTCTGAACTGAGGTGGCGAAGTGAGCTAAAGAATGATAATGGATTCAGGTATACGCCTGCCGTTGGCAGAAATTGTACTATACTGTACAGAAAGGTCTATTGACCCTCTTTCTGGTTCTCTCTCTACTGTTCTTCTTTTTATTCTTACCCCTGACTAGCAGGGCTCTGTGTTGGGTACTCTAAAGGGTTATCTTTCTGCTCTATCCACTTTTTTGCGGCTGCCAGACCAACCCTCTCTCTTTAGGTCTCCAATTGTCAATTGGTTTTTGAAGGGGCTGGCTCACTTGTTTCCGCCCACGCCCTTTGTTATGCCGCAGTGGGACCTTAACTTGGTCCTCACTTTTCTTATGTGTGCTCCCTTCGAGCCGTTACACAGCTGTCCCCTCCAGCTGCTTACCGTCAAGACAGCCTTTTTGGTGGTGATAATATCTGCCTGGAGGGTGAGTGAGTTGCAAGCGCTATCCAGTACACCTCCCTACATGATGTCTTTTCCAGACAAAGTGGTGCTTCGCACCCGTGCTTCATTCTTGCTGAAGGTGGTGACCCCATTCCATCTGGGTCAGTCTATCACGCTTCACAGCTTCTTTGCTCCCCTGCATCCTCTCTAAGGAAGAGGATCGTCTCCACTGCCTTGACCCAAAAAGAGAGTTGTTGTTCTATCTTGACCGCACAAAAGAGTTCCGGGTGGTCACGTGTGGGGTACGTGGAAGCTAAGAAGGGGCGGGCAGTGCAGGAAAGGACCATCTCTCGCTGAGTCATTCTCTGCATTAAGATCTGCTATGCCCTGGCTAAGAAGCAGCTCCCTGAGGGATTAAGGGTCCATTCCACCAGGGGAAAGGCTGCAACTTGGGCCTTGGCTTGGGGTGTCCCAGGCCTGGACATCTGTCAGACAGCAACGTGGGCATCATTGCACATGTTCGACAAGCACTACTGCCTGGACAGTAAGGTCCGCAGGGGCGGCATTTTGCTCATTCGGTCCTGCAGGACTTCCTAGTGTAAGGAATTGGTCCGCAAACCACCACCGGGATGGTATGGCTTGGGTATCTAATTCAAAGGTAAGGAATCTGCCGCTAGAAGTTTCTATCAGATGAACAAGTTACTTACCTTCGGTAATGCATTATCTGGTAGATACTCTATCTAGCTGCAGATTCCTTACAGGCCCACCCATGCCATTTCCACTTTGAAGGCTGATTTTATTAGGACTTGGGTTACTCCCTTTTTCAGGGCCCTTGTTTTGCACACGTTTTCATCAGTTACTTCGTGACTCTGCGCTTCTGGTGAGGAAAAAACTAAAAGTACTGACGTCCGCACGCATGGGTGGCGCCTATATACGTGACCGCAACGTCATAACTGACGCTGCCGACGCCGACGATGTCATGCGGAGCCGAATGGAGCCACCCGACGGCGCGCGCAAGGGATATTGCACGAGCAAAAGTTTCTGGATCCGGCCTGAAGCCTGGGAAATTCAAAGGTACGGAATCTGCAGCTAGTTGGGGTCGCTACCAGATAACGCATTAACAAAGGTAAGTAACTTGTTAGTTGTGATATTTGTCAACAAATTAAAGCTTCCACCGTGGTATGTCCACCGCAGACACACTTGTTGATTTCCAACAAAACTTTTGGCTGCATTTATTTGGACTGTTGTGCTCTTCTTAATTTGAATGGAGTGTTCTAATTTTTCCTGATTGCAGTTGATGCTTACTCGGAGTTCCTCTGGGTGTGTCCACAACGTTCGGCTGATACTCGCACTGTTGTTAAACTCCTGCAAGTCTTTGTCGAGGCAGATGCATGCACTATATTCCACTCAGACCAGGGCCCTGCTTTCGCCTCGAAAGCGTATAGGGAATCTGTGGCTTCCTTGGGTGTAGCGATGCATTATTCTTCTCCATAGCGGCCTAAGGGAAATTCTGTTGTGGAGAGAATGTACCATGACTTAAAGCAGTCCTTAACAGTTGGAGTATTAGGTACAGGGCTTAGTTGGGACCACCACCTATACGGGGTACAACGAGCACTAAATAATCTCCCTAAGACATCTTTGGGTGGCCAGACCCCATACGAGGTCATTTTTGTCATCAAAATATATGTTCCAGACCTTGACGGTCAAGACAGTGTGGTGGCAGCTACACCCATTAAAGTAAATGATCGCTGTGCTGTCTTACAGGAGTTACAAAATGTCCCTGACAGTCAGTCCAATGAGCAGTTCCATATGTGTGCCTCTGCAGGAATCAAGGAGAAGCCAGAACATTCTGTTTGGATTCCATAAGTTGGGGATCTCGTTCGTGAACGGATAGTGGTGAAGAAAGAGTTTGGCCCATCATATTGTGCTCCGGTGCCATTACTTGGCGTACAAGGTACAAGAACTGTAATTTTGCAACTGCCTCCTGGTTCCGAAGACAATTGTTTTGTCTCCATTGATCACATCAAGTTACATCATGTGGCCGCTTCTGAATAGTAGGCCACGAGGAGTCCTTGGTAGTTTCCTAACTCCTCTCGCTATCATACAGGAAATTCCTCTGCAGCTTGTGAGCACCACTGAAGCAGTTTCTCCCCAGCTGAGGGGCAGGGAATGAACTTTAGTTAATTCCTCATACCGCTACAAAGACCAGTCAGATGACTGAAGTGAGTACTGTACTTACTACTACGTCTTCGGCAGCCGAGGTTGTTTATACTGATCCACCCCTAGTGGACCCCACCAGTTCTTTAACTCTACCTGTGGCTCCTGTTTTTCAACAAATGGCTTCTGGTTATTATGTGGGAGCAAATGATTTTTCATCTGATTCTTTTGGCAGTTCATCCATTTTAGACGCTCCACCTCCTAAGGTTTGCATTTTCTTTTCTTTTAAAACACACTTATCTGCTCCCTCCTTGGATATATGTTTGGATAACACTTTCCTTGGTTTTCCTTTTTCTTTGGATTGGATTTGTGACAGTTTTCTTCTTGCTGATAAATGGCCATTACCTTCCAGAATGTGCTGCCACAGAACTGGTCGATGAGGTATTGATGCCCCATTTATCTTCACATAAACTGAAAAGAGACTTGTCCCTTTGGAACATTTCAGCTGTTTCAGTAACTGATGGAATTGTTTGGGATAAGGTCCCCTACGATATATTCGGTCCTACGGAAATACTGCAAGTAACTTATGTCTTTAGGGTTTCTATGGGTGATGTAATAGTACCTGGGTTACATTCTGATGATTGGGATGTTGAAACTGCAAACTCCATGCTCTGGGAGCTGGAATACTATACTGTTTTCGAATCAGAGGATCTGTAGCATAATTCTGCTAATTATGGTGAAATGTTACCATCATTATGGACATCACTATTTACATCGAGTTAGTATTAAACACCTGCTTTTTAATTATACACAATGGGAACATTGTCCCACTCCCCTGCAGGGGAGCTAAAAAAAATATAGGGATAAATTCACATATTTTCAGGATATGACACATCAGACCTGAAATCTTTTTATATTAAACTTGTCCCTACGCCACCAGAAAATGATATGCTTATGCAAACCAAACTAATCTATACAGATTTGTTTGTTACACAATTAGCTGGGAAAGGCTATGACTATTGGAAGGATACAATTGATTTGAAATCAATTTGGGGTACCAAGCCATGGCAAGTTCAGGGTACAGCCACTTTATTTCGAGCCTGCTTAATCTCAACACAAATGATTTTTCTAAATGATACTGTCCAGCAGACTACATGTCAAGGACTGGCTGAAATTAAAGACATGAATGCACCAAAAATTCCTTCCATTGCTCGATTTGACAATTGGCAACATTTAACAAATTACACTGAAGAACAACTCTATAGTATGTTAAAGAATGGTACATTCAACTCCACACTTTCAAGCCCTGACGGGTGGTTATTGCAGCCACTGGACACAAATGGTTATCATGCTTGTTTCTTGAATTCCACATCAGGGTTTAAGGCAACTAGACCCAACTCTCATTATTTCCAGTCTCACTCAGGTATTGTCACCACCTATTCTGTGGGGAAATTGGGACAGCAATGATTGGAACATTCCACACTGCCTGCAGTAAAACAACATCTTTCCCTTCTGTCTGAAGATATGGACCTGTCTGAATTCTTGTTGGGTCTTAAATCTCCACGTTCAAAAAGATTTATTTATGCTACGTGAAACAAAATTTGGAAATTGTCACAGATGGAAGCTGCGGCACGTTTAAGACAAATTGATCAAGATAATTTGGATAAAGTGCTTGCTGTAGTTGATAATTGTATTAATATGTTGTCTTCTTGCATATACAACTTAAATAATATTGTGCCATCTGTTATTGATATCATGCAAAGTGACATGCTTTCATTGTACCATGGGCAAAGCCAGCTTAGATCTATTATGCAGTTTAGCTGGACGCTACAAGTGCTTAAGAATGGCCACGTGCCATGGTGTTACCTGAATCCCACCCAGCTTTTCTTGCCTTTCAGCCTGACACAAACCACGACTCATGGCTAAGAAAGATACCACATACACAATATTACATCTCAAGAAGTTTGAACAGCTCCCATACACAATAGCAGAAACACCTTCCGCTGTTTGGTTAATACATAGTGTAATTTCTTTGCCAATTTCATAATTTCAATTAGCAGATTGCATGAAACACTTCCCTGTTGAACTATATGAACCACCTAGGAGGCAGCTTCATTCATGAGTTATGGTCACTCCCGTTTTGCTATCGCTGTGAACCAGCCAATTAAGAGGTCTTTCTTACTGGAAAGGAATTCGACTCTTCCGTCGGTCCTTCACTTGTTTGTAAACACGTTACCATTCATGGCGCATGTAAAGCTTCGGTAGCGAATTTGGCCTGTTTTCTAAACGAAATACCAGTCCCTTCAATTCTCCCCCTCATTACTATCCTTTCAAATGGAAGCTATTTACTGTTAAGTGACCAAGACTGTTGCAGCAAAAAATTCTGGGTCCCATATATTTTATCGGTCTCCCAGGTAGTGACCTGCTGTAATAATGTGCTCTTTCTTGCCACCCAAGGGGGTTACGATAGCTCGTTGTGGCCTTCAATTCCAACTTTGAAGGCAGATTTGAACAAGCTAAGCCGACTCAAAGTCCTATTGTTTCAAAAAGATGTAACATTAACATCTGCCCGAGAAACCAATCTCTCATTTCATTTCGGTGACCTAGTGCACTGCATTTTTAATGTGTCCAATACTGCTAGTATTGAACACTTTTCTAAAGTTATTGAGACTGGCTTAGTCAGTTCCTTCCGGAAAATATTTGGAGTAATACTAGCCTTTAAACATTCCCTTTTTTCTAGTGTGTTCGGAGCCATACCTTTGGTGTTATTCATTTGCGGCATATTGGTTCTATTTTTACTTTTCAGCAATGGATGTTCCATCTCAAAGGCCGCTGGCATTACAACCGGTCCAGCTGTGCCATGACCGCATGTTGCGATTCTTTGGAATCCCTTTGCTACAGGAACTGAACACTGCCTGGTCATTGTCATTCCGACCTGCGTGGTTCACCTGCGTACAACCCGTGTTTCACTCCCTATGGTGCCCCTTCGAATGGGCACTGGATATCTGCCTGACTTTGCAAATGCTGGTTCTTGTGGACATGGACCTGTTGATGAGTCCCATAACGAACCATTCTTGGAGTTGTCCCACGAACTTGCGGCTGCTTTGTGATGCATGGTATGAGTCACTCCCCCCGGCAGAGATGGGTGCTTCAGCACCAGGATTGACTGACGTTGGCTCTAATAACATGGATGCAGGACAGCAGGCTACTTCCACAGCATCAGCTGATAACGAGGATCATATCTGTTCTTTGGAGCTTTTAAATGGATTACTTGTGGAATGATCATCTGCTGAGACACAATCTTTTCTGGATTCCCTGACCGCTGATCTTGTGGAAGAAATCCTAGGTGCCTTCGAATCAACTTAATTTGACCACATTTTCTAAATCGTCATATTGCATTTTTTTTTAATGATTATGATTTTCGATAATATGCATATTAGCATTATATTGCATTGAATTTGCTTCGCTTGTGCATTTTAATATTTTGTTAGTCGCTAAGTTACTTTCGTGACCAAGGCAAGGGTGTAGTAAGTTCCCTCGTGGACCCACTGTGGTTCTCCCTTAGTTACGCGTATTACACAATTTTAGGCTGCTTTTGCTTTGCATGTTCAGACATAATACACTTGTGTTTGTGGCATGACACTATTTTAGCAATATGCTGCACGTGTGTTATGGTGGTGTACAAAAAGACGTGATGTAAACAAGATAATGCACACATACATAACACACTCCTTGTAACACCTCTGCTTTATAATTGTGTGACTGGTGGTCGAATGTGTTGCAGTGCTAAATCAGCCTCAATCAAGAAAAGAAACTACAAGTCCCAGAAAACCTTGGGACAGCAATGCAATACTACTTCCTGTGCCGCCCTATCGACAACCAACGTTATATAAACCACGCCCAGGGTGTCTCCCTTGCTTGACAATTTCTTTGTTACAGAGGGCAGAGCCCCTTCAGGCTTGGCAAGAAGGCTGCTTGCCGTTTCCCAACAACATTTTCCACGTTACCTTGGATATCTTTGTTGTGCCTCAATTGGGCGTTTCGAATTTTGCTAGTTTTTGGTTTCTGAACGCTTTTCCCTGAGGCATGCTGCATACGCCGGGACGGGGTGTCTTCATCCTTCATTTTATCCATGACTGCTGTGTAGCAGTGATCCGTTTTTAGGTCGAGCCTAAACAGCGCTTGCGCTGTAGGCGATCTGTTGTATACAGTTTGTGAAATCTGACTCCTCCTTTGCTTACGATTGGCTTATTTCTCTGTCGTTTAAAAATGCGAGCGTGTTACTGGCTGATTAGTGCTTTATGCCCCACCTTTCTATGGAAGTTAACTCCCATGGAGTATTGCCACGGGGACAAGCAGGGACGCGCACGCTGCGTGCATGGCTTTCTTTGCCCGTCCCCACCACTCCTCCTTGTGTCCCTGTAGCGTCTTTCCCCGCCCCCACCACTCCTCCTTGTTTAAAGAAACAATCAATTTGTACAATTGTGATACCTGACGCGGGGTCCGGGAGTGTATAGTAGGCGGTAACTAAGGGGTGTGGATTTGCCCACAGAATGCGAAGAGCAGAATGGCTTTAGACCTTCCATCTTCGGAGAGAACGTTTAGTATTTATTCACCTAGGTCACCGGTTTACAAACAAAAATATTGAAAAGCATAACAATGTCATTCTGTACCAGTTAAACACTACAATATGTGACTCATCCTAAAAATATTTTCAGACGTATTTTAAATACATGCTGGTGCATTAGAGGTAAATTGCTATTAGGGGAAATAATGATGACTGGGCTCTCATTTACATTTTTAAAGCACTGATTTCAAGATGTTTGTTTCAGGATTACTAAATAAAGCCATGGCAGAGCCAGGAACAAATACAAAGGTACGTGCGATCACTTGAAAACGGCAACTGTTGAATTTTATGCTCTATTTTAAACATCTCTGTTAATTTTCTGTGTTGCTTAAATTGAATTGCCTTCTTAAAATATTATTGTTGCTCATCCCCTCTGACCTGCATTTTGACTCCCCGGTCCACCGCGAGCGCTGCTCGTTTGATGTGGAGGGAGGTTCTTTTTAACTTTGAATTTTGCTCATTTTGACTCTCTTCCGATCCGAGGAGGTTGGCGCTCTAGTGCTCCAACCACCTCTATTTAAACCGGATGTCACAAGCGACGCGCAGCGGACGTGCGATCACTTGAAAACGGCAACTGTTGAATTTTATGCTCTATTTTAAACATCTCTGTTAATTTTCTGTGTTGCTTAAATTGAATTGCCTTCTTAAAATATTATTGTTGCTCATCCCCTCTGACCTGCATTTTGCCTCCCCGGTCCACCGCGAGCGCTGCTCGTTTGATGTGGAGGGAGGTTCTTTTTAACTTTGAATTTTGCTCATTTTGACTCTCTTCCGATCCGAGGAGGTTGGCGCTCTAGTGCTCCAACCACCTCTATTTAAACCGGATGTCACAAGCGACGTGCAGCGGACGTGCGATCACTTGAAAACGGCAACTGTTGAATTTTATGCTCTATTTTAAACATCTCTGTTAATTTTCTATGTTGCTTAAATTGAATTGCCTTCTTAAAATATTATTGTTGCTCATCCCCTCTGACCTGCATTTTGACTCCCCGGTCCACCGCGAGCGCTGCTCGTTTGATGTGGAGGGAGGTTCTTTTTAACTTTGAATTTTGCTCATTTTGACTCTCTTCCGATCCGAGGAGGTTGGCGCTCTAGTGCTCCAACCACCTCTATTTAAACCGGATGTCACAAGCGACGCGCAGCGGACGTGCGATCACTTGAAAACGGCAACTGTTGAATTTTATGCTCTATTTTAAACATCTCTGTTAATTTTCTGTGTTGCTTAAATTGAATTGCCTTCTTAAAATATTATTGTTGCTCATCCCCTCTGACCTGCATTTTGACTCCCGGTCCACCGCGAGCGCTGCTCGTTTGATGTGGAGGGAGGTTCTTTTAACTTTGAATTTTGCTCATTTTGACTCTCTTCCGATCCGAGGAGGTTGGCGCTCTAGTGCTCCAACCACCTCTATTTAAACCGGATGTCACAAGCGACGCGCAGCGGACGTGCGATCACTTGAAAACGGCAACTGTTGAATTTTATGCTCTATTTTAAACATCTCTGTTAATTTTCTGTGTTGCTTAAATTGAATTGCCTTCTTAAAATATTATTGTTGCTCATCCCCTCTGACCTGCATTTTGCCTCCCGGTCCACCGCGAGCGCTGCTCGTTTGATGTGGAGGGAGGTTCTTTTAACTTTGAATTTTGCTCATTTTGACTCTCTTCCGATCCGAGGAGGTTGGCGCTCTAGTGCTCCAACCACCTCTATTTAAACCGGATGTCACAAGCGTACGCGCAGCGGACGTGCGATCACTTGAAAACGGCAACTGTTGAATTTTATGCTCTATTTTAAACATCTCTGTTAATTTTCTGTGTTGCTTAAATTGAATTGCCTTCTTAAAATATTATTGTTGCTCATCCCCTCTGACCTGCATTTTGCCTCCCGGTCCACCGCGAGCGCTGCTTGTTTGATGTGGAGGGAGGTTCGTTTTAACTTTGAATTTTGCTCATTTTGACTCTCTTCCGATCCGAGGAGGTTGGCGCTCTAGTGCTCCAACCACCTCTATTTAAACCGGATGTCACAAGCGACGCGCAGCGGACGTGCGATCACTTGAAAACGGCAACTGTTGAATTTTATGCTCTATTTTAAACATCTCTGTTAATTTTCTGTGTTGCTTAAATTGAATTGCCTTCTTAAAATATTATTGTTGCTCATCCCCTCTGACCTGCATTTTGCCTCCCCGGTCCACCGCGAGCGCTGCTCGTTTGATGTGGAGGGAGGTTCTTTTTAACTTTGAATTTTGCTCATTTTGACTCTCTTCCGATCCGAGGAGGTTGGCGCTCTAGTGCTCCAACCCCCTCTATTTAAACCGGATGTCACAAGCGACGCGCAGTGGACGTGCGCAGCGGGCGCCCCGGTGGCGCGCCGGCGGCGCGCCAAAGGCAAGCCCATCTGCGCCCGTCCGCGCCAAGATAGCGCCAGAAGCCAGTACTCTTGGTCAAGTCACCTTAGACCTGGGCAGTACAAGTAAGTCCAAACACTACACTAGACAAGAGCTGCTTGATTTCAGAATCAATAAGATATTTCACTGTCAACATGATTTCCTGCCATTAGTTGAGGGTCCTTTTGCGTGCAGACAATGTCAGTATCAGAGTAATGCTGACGAAGTAGGGCTGACTTGTGTAATACCAGATTATTCTCTATTGAATAAGGCTCCTCCCTGCACAAAGCCGGCCCCCTTTTCACGTGGTATGCATTACATAAATGAAAGACAGAGGACATGGAAAAACATGTTATGTAATGTCCGCTCTTTGCCCAGACACTCTATTGAAATTTGGGACCTACTTTCCTCTATACAACCTGAGCTTGGGTTTTTAACTGGAACCTGGCTAAAGCCCCATTCCACACCCTCTGTCGCTCTTGCTATACCAGAAGGCTATAAGCTTATTAGGATGGACAGACCAACTAAGATAGGGGAGGAATTGCTATTGCTCATAAAGATAACATTAAGGTTTCTGTTTTAGATGAGTATTGTAGTATAAAGATGGAGGTCCTCATTTTTCGAATTGATCTATTATCCCAAGTCAGTTGGAAGGGGGCCTTAGTCTATCGCCCGCCAGGTCCCTTAGCAGATTTTCCACTTTTAATTATTGAATTAATAGCTCCTCATGTACTTGCTAGCAATAATTTTCTTTTACTAGGCGATTTTAACATTCATAGCGAATGTCCCACCAATGCGGAGTCATTAGCCTTCCTGAATGACCTTGCACTCCTAGGCCTATATAAACAGAATGAAGGTCCCACCCATACGGCTGGTCATACGTTAGACATTGTTTTGTCTAATTCCCCCAATGTATGGTGTGAGTCACCATTACAATTAACATGGACCGACCATGCTTTAATTGAATTTTTCATTAAGAGCCATAAAGAAGAACATAGGGGCCAACATTCGGATAATTTTACGATTCGTAGGGAATGGCAAAAGGTCTCTCCAGAGAATTTTCAAGCTTCTCTGGAAGTACCACGAAATAAACCTTCAGACAATTTAGTAGAGGCCTTAACCAACTATAATCTGGCATTAACCCGGACCATTGATCACCTTGCACCCCTGAAACGTCTTTCCACCCACTCTAAATGTCCTCAAGCCGCCTGGTTTTCCCCCCAGTTACATATAAAAAAAAACTGTGTAGGAAATATGAGAGGAACTGGCGTATCACTCACAAGGAAAGTGACAAAATTCAGTTTCTAACCTCTCTGTCAAGCTACCATAGTAGCATTAAGATTGCACGAAAAACCACATTTCCACTCAACTTACATTGGCTGGTAATGCTCCAAAAGTTCTATACAACATTCTTCAGTCATTTGTAAAACCTAAGGCTTGTGAGAATGTTGAAGCACCTTCACAAACATTATGTAATGATATTGCTTCACATTTTTCACAAAAAATAGAATTAATTTATGAAAAAATTGTTTTTTCAGGAAGCCCACACCAGATGCTTATGCCCACAGAAACATCAGAATTATCTCCCATGCTGCTTGAGAATTTCCTCCCACTAACCACAGCAGATGTAGAGGCCCTAATGCATCAAGTGAAGTCTGGCTCGCCCTGCGATTTGATTCCTGCGAGAGTAGCCAGTACCTTAATCCCTCAATTATCTCCATTGATTGAACACCTTCTTAATTTGTCAATAAAGGAAGGTTTCGTTCCACCGGAATGGAAAGCCGTGCAGATAATGCCGATTCGCAAAAACACTAAGGCCCCTCTGACTGATCTGACCAATCTTCGTCCCATTTTGCTCTTACCATTTCTGAGTAAACTAATAGAGAGACACGTCAACAAACATCTCTCAAACCATGTCGAACTTTCGGGCTGCCTAGACTCCTCTCAGTCAGGCTTTAGGCCCAAATATAGCACCGAATCAGCCCTGCTAGTAGTCACGGACAACATCAGAATGACTCTAGACAAGGGCCATTCTATGATTCTGGTGCTATTGGACCTATCCGCCGTGTTCGACATGGTTTCCCATCAAACATTGCTCAGAAGGCTGAGAGAAATGGGACTAAGAGACTCCGCCTTTCAGTGGATGTCAAGCTTTCTATCTGGTAGATCTCAGACGGTTAACCTAGGCCCATATCGTTCGGCGCCCATGGAACTGTCCAAGGGAGTCCCACAGGGCTCTTGTTTGAGTCCTACTTTATTCAACATCTATGTGGCTCCCTTGGCCAATGTCCTAAGAAAATATGGGTTTATTTCAATATCATATGCCGACGATACGCAGTTACTTTTTCCTTTCGATGAACTCACTCCCACTGTCCAAGAGACCTTTTCTTTGGGTATGAGTGCCATTTCACAATGGATGAAAAACAACTTTCTCCAATGTAATGTTGGGAAAACTGAGCTATTACTTTTCGGAGAGGCTCCCTTATTATGGTCACCAAATTGGTGGCCTATTAATCTTGGGAAGCCTCCCAATCCTAAAACCTCTGTTAAGAACTTAGGAGTCCGTTTAGACCATGCCCTTACATTTAAGGAACATATTGGCCAGACCGTAGGCACATGTTTCCATACTTTGGGCTTACTTCGACGAGTTTTTCCTTTGCTCCCAGACTCTGCTCGAAGGACTCTGACTCAGGCACTCATATTGAGTCGCCTAGACTATTGTAACGGTCTGCTGCTCTCTGCCAATGAAACTTCAATTAGTAAACTTCAGGTGGTTCAGAATACGACGGCACGACTGGTTCTGAACATGCCTCCCAGATCAGCCTCCCGCCCTCTTCTTTTAAAACTTCACTGGTTACCCATACGTCAACGGATAAAATTTAAAGTCTGTTGTACTATCCACAAGGCATTGTTTAATCTTGGCCCTAGCTATTTGTCAGAAAAGTTCACTCTCTATCATCCCCCAAGATCCCTACGCTCTAGTACTAAACATTTGCTGAAGGTCCCCCGAATCAAGATTAGGAGGAAAAGCTCTCTCTCATCTTGGCCCGAAATATTGGAATGAACTCCCCCTACATTTAAGAGAATGTTCGAACCATCTTCATTTTAGAAAGTTACTTAAAACCATTCTGTTTTGCTTTTAAGTTTGACAGTTCTGTATATGAATTTGTTACGCGTCCAAAGCGCAGAGATACTCCTCGGAGTCGATTCTGGCGCTATACAAAACCAAAAATAAATAATAAATAAATAAATAGTGTGTTCCAAGATGGCGCTATTCGTCGCCATGCACATCGATTCATTTGATGGAATCCTTCTGGAAGCGTGCTCGCGCAGTACGAGCACAGTCTCACAGCTAGCTGTTGGAGGCACACGTGCTGTATTAAACAAGTGCATGGCGAAGAATAGCTGGCTTTGGTGGTGACATTTCACAGGAGCCTCTCCAGAACTGCCTGCAGCATGTCCGCGCTGTGTAGAGCCGCCTGCCAGAGGCTGCTGCCCCTGGCCCGGGTCCCCCTTCCACGCACCGGTAAGCATACATATTATAAGTTCAGGGGACTCTGTAAATCATATATTTGCAGGAAAGAGGGGAACGTGCACGTGTTCATAGGATACAAATAATATTTTTCTTTTTCCCACTTAAAATATGATTTTTAACGTCCTTTGACTCAAAGTGGACTGGTTGCTGTTTTAAGTTGGAAAAGTTGAAAAGAAATTGAACGTTTTGCCATGTAAAAAACCTCCCTTTTAAATAGGCAAATGGCACGTGTGGTAAAAAATAAAAAGCTTTGTTGGTTTTCAAAGCAATGGTACCTGGGTTACAAGAATTTTGAGGATTGTTTTTAATTTTATATATTAAAACAAAACTTTAACGCAGTTTTATTGAAATTTCTTGAGTACCTGAGGGTGACATTTGTGAGATCGTGGGCCATGAAAGTTACTGGGTGAGGTCGGATTGCCGTTGACACTTATTTGATAGTTCCGGCAATTTGTTGTGAGAGTTCGGTTCTTTATTTGGCCCATGATTCAATATACTAATATATTTCTACCCTGGATAAAAAGTAGTTACTCCTGCCCGGTTTCCTAAGCTCTCCTTATTGCTTCTTGCATGTGGCAAATATCCGATGGGGCAGATTTACAATGAAAGTGACTCAGTGCATTCCGCAAGCCATTTGGCTGCGCCGCACAGAGTCACTTTCAAAGCAGCGGGACTCGACATATTTACAACAATATGTCGCATCTCTGTGCTTCTCCCTGCGCTGGCGCACAAACTGCAGCCATGCACCGGCGCAGGCACCCTTGCACCATGGTCAAGGATGCCTGCGTCGTGGGGAGATTGTTTTTGTGCAGGAAGGGGCTCCTTCCTGCACAAAAACAATCAGTACAGGCCTTTTCCTCTTTCAATGCATGCTGCAGAATGCAGCACGCATTGAAAGAGGAAAAAACGAGGAGAAATGAAAACATTTCTCCTCGTTGCGCCTCCCTACGCCTCGATTCACACGCATTTCCAGATTTACGATTCCTCGTAAATCTGGAAATGTGTATCGTTCCATGGGTGTTGTGTGGGAACATCCACAGCAACACCCATGGAAAGCCCTTTCCCGCAAAGTGCTGCGTGTAAAGGGGCCATATTTACAAGGACCGGAAAAGCCAAGCTGGGTGGCTTTTCCTGTCCTTGCAAATATGGAGCAGTAAGATACGCCAGCAGTACGTCACAAAAAGTGACATACTGGTGGCGCAGGGGGCTTGTAAATCTGCCCCGTAGTGTCTTTGTGTCGGGGTGCCGTCTGCCATGGCTCTGAGGTGCACTGAGCCCGTGCCCTTCGCCTCCTGGTTGTTGTGTCCGGAGTTCTGTCTTGATGCTTACGATGGTGACCCATGCCTGCCGCAGTGCGCAGACTCTCCCTCCTTGCACCTTCCCCACTACAAACTCTGCAGTTTAAAGGAGAGGAATTTTATTCAACATTCTTCCTTATTTTTTTTTAAAAAGCCCATTCTAAATCCAGGAGCGTTCCTTCCAGAACGCACTATCGGCTGTTGCTTAAACCACGGAGTCTTGACTTTAAGAGGAAAAAGACATATTTCATAGCTGCCATGGTTTCAGATTGCTATGTGTGACATTTTCATAATTTCAGTGTAATCAGAAATTACACCCACGCGCCCCTCTAAAAGTAAATTAAATGAGTGACACAACTTTGCAGACAGACTAGTGACTGCTGAGTTTGCTGTGCCCTCGATCTCTGCCTGACTCGGAGCACTGCAGGCATCAGATCTCCGCTACGTGTGCAGAAGGCCTTAAACTGTCCAGGTCCAGGAGTTATTGTGCGGCCTTTTGGCAGCAGGCCTTACTGTCTGTGCAGGTTCGTGTGATGCTGTTTGCGTGGAGAAGGCTTGCATCTGTGTGAACGGTGTAAGTGTGCGCAATGTTGTGTGCGTGCCGGAGGCTTGCATCAGCATTCCGTCCATCAATTGTTTCTTTAGGCTTGCCTCAGTGTACACAGTTTAGCTGTGCACTATGCTGTATGCATGCAGAAGTCCTCGTGCCCGCCCCCTTTGGATCAGTTTGTCATTCCTGCCCTCGACGCCTCTAGCACTGTTGAGGGAATTAAATGCTGGGGCCCTCTTACACCACTGCAAGCGTGTCCTCCCTTCTCCCACAGACATCTCTGAGCAGCAGAAGTCACTCCGTGCTGTCAGCCTGCATTTGTGGATGGGAGGGAGTGAACGTGTACAGTCACTTGAATGCTTCGATGGAGGGGATCACATCTGCCAGCAATCCATTGTGGCCAGCTCAGTAGTTAATGCTGCCTAGATGATAATGAGTATTGCTGGAGGATAGGCTGATTATCAAGCGACAATCCATTGCCATGATGGAGGAAGTGTCACATTACTTCAATATCATTTTTTCCCCCATGAATTAAAAGGCATCCTGCCAGGACAGGAGAAATTAGGTTACCCACCTCACTCCATGTCAATGCAACAATGTCACCAGGCCTGAACTTTTCACCAACAAATTATCGATTTCAGCTGTGTTGGTCTAACTAGTGCCATGGAAGCACAGCAAAAGTACAACACCCAGAATGAATTTTGGTCTCTTACACAAGCCCAGGACTAAAAATAGTGTTTGCAATGACCTGGAAGGTCATAGTTACCTCACGTCGAGTACAGCTAGGGTACTAGTTTAATAAAAGACTGCTCAGTGATCTTATAGGCGTTAAGATCAGGTTTTCATATGTAGCAGCTTGAAAAAACAAGCATTTGCAATGCAATAGGTCTCGCATTTGCTAGAGTTTGAGCAATTGGCATTGTAAATAACAATGCCTTTTATTTATATATTTTGAAAACCTGCAAGCGGTGCGTGAACACTCAGTTTGTACTTCTAGTCGTTGCTTATAAGAAGCAAGGCTGGCAGTAAAAGAGGCCCAGTTATTGCCAGCTTTGCTTCTCGTAAGCAATGACCATAAGTAGAAAGTGCGTGTTTGCGCACCGCTTGTAGGTTTTCAAACACATAATTAAAAGGCATTGTAATTTACAATGCCAATAGCTCAAAACCTTGCGAATGCGAGATCTAGTGCATTGCAAATGCTTGTTGCCGTGGGCATCTAGCATCGTGCGTTTCCTCGCTCAAATTTCTCCATACGTGGAGCGGCAATGTTTTAGGTTGTTACTCTTCCGGCAGCTGGGAATTGACGTCGGTTGCTCCTTCAACTGGCCCCTAGCTTTGCTAAGCGAGAGGAATGCTTAGCTTGAACAACACATACAACTTTAAAGAAGAAAACATCCTTGTCATGGTGACGTCCAACTCGTAAGGAAGTTTTGTCATGGCAAGGAAAGCTACCTCATGCAGATAAGTCCTTTGCATTGGGCATTTTGTTTCTATATTCTTTGTTTTGCTCTTAGTAATTTGACAGCATATTCCTTTGTTACCTGCAACTACCTTATTGGATTTACCTCTATGGAGGGGACAGAACTTTGATTTTTTTCGTTTTGCCTCAACTCTGTGGGAACTCCACTCAGGAGTAATACCTTTCCCCCTCTGGCCCGCCTGGTAACAAGGAGGACAGCGAAACATGGTCTGCTCTTGTGCTACTATTCCTTAATTCTACTACCTGAAGAGTGTGTAGTGAGTATGAGAAGTAATGAGCACTGGATACAGTAACTGTTGTGAGTACCTGGTTTCTTTACGTGTGTTTGTTCTTTTCATATCTTTCTACAGGGTACACACACATTGTTGACTATATACAGAGGGCATTCTTTTCTACTCAGACTAAGCCTTCATGTTTTCTTCAGCAGTTTTTTTTTTGTTTTACCCCTTTTTCCTTATGTGTAGCCCCTCAAGATAGCTTTTTAAACTTGCTCTTGGGAGTTACCACAGGGGTAATTGGGAGAATCAGCTTCGTACATCGCCCCCGCTGGTTACAGACCCAAGGTTAGTGGTGTTCCAATCTGACTAACCTGACACATGTTATTGGTTATTTAGTTCTTCTCTGGATTCAGTCTGAATATTTCGTACAAGGTCGAACAACATGGTGTACTGTTTTCCAATGCTTGGTCAGCAACATCTCCTAACATTTTAGACACAACACAGTGTCACAGCTGCTGTTTTCCAACACAACAGTTTTTCTGTTCAAACTGTTTATTTTGCAAGAGAACAGGAGGGGACTGCTCGTGGACACAGCGTATCGCATACAACCCTATGTAGAGGGCCGGCTGCGTAGAATAGACAGGCAGTCAATAGGCAGCAATAATAGGCACAACCGAACAGTATGACATGCGGGTTACACAGCAAGTCGCCTACAACCCAATGCGGGCCGCCCGCTCCAGAGAGCAATTACTACTGCGTGTCACAAATATGAAAGGAGCGGATGGCGAGTCAAAAGAAGAAGGAAAAAGATGAAAAAGAAAAAGTAGGAGAGACAAAGAGGGGAGGTGAGCGAGGGGGGAGAGACAGGAATGCGCTAAGCCCCAAGGGGAGAGCAAACGGCATGTAGGGGGGGTCTACTCTATATCCGGGGGGGTAGACTGCATCTTCGAAAAGGCGTAGGGCTTAGAGTTTCGGGGGCTGAAAGCGGGCGTGTTCCATTTTGCAGAGGTGAGTGACAAGTGGTTGCCACAGTTTAGTGAAATGGGAATCACGAGACTGTAGGCGAGCAGTGAGCAATTCCATAGAAATAGTGTGCCAGAGGCGCGTGAACCATACACTGATCGGGGGAGTCTCCGATTTTTTCCTGTACAGGGCAATGAGTTGTTTAGCAGCGCCTAGCATGTGAAGGGAAATGTGCCAGTCTTTGCGTGTGAGTGCACGCAGATTGTCAGGTTTGAGGCCTAGGACAGCTGTGGCTGGAGTGGCAGGCAGGGGAAAGCCAAGCACCTCTTTTATGTGGCTGAGGATCTCCTTCCAGTATGAGGTCAAGAAAGAACAGGACCACCATATGTGAAGAAAGTCGCCCGGGGCACTCGAGCACCTCCAACATAGAGGGGATGTCGCAGGGAACATCTTGTGCAATCTGAGAGTCGTGTAGTACCATTGGGTCATGATCTTGTAAGCGGTTTGCCCCTGAGAAATACAGCGGTAGACCTTCGGGATATCACGCCACAGGCGATTCCACTGAGCGGGGGCTACGTCCAAGGCAATGCTCGATTGCCATCTGCGCTGGTAGAGGTGAGGAGTAGTGAGTGGGGGATGTTGCAGTACGTGGTAGGTGCGGGATATGAGCCCTTTAGAGTCATCAAAGGCGCGCACTAGGCGCTCGAAAGGCGTGAGTGGTCGAGTGGCCGCCTGCGTCCAGGAGGAGGTATGTAACCAATGTCACAGTTGAATATATTGCAATCGAGCTCCCTCCGAGAGTTGGAAGTCTGCCTTACACTGATCAAAAGTTTTAAAGGTGTCGCCCAGGAAAAGGTCCCTAATGGTCCGGCACCCACCGTCGAGCCAGTCAGAGAACGCCAGAGGACGTACTGCCGGTGGAAAGTGAAGATTCCCAGCAATAGGGGTGAAGGGGGACGGGAATGTGGTGAGGCCCTTAAGGATGGCAATTTTATCCCAAATATCGAGTACTGTCCGAGTGGGGGGGGCCATGTAGGCACTACGCGATCACGAGGCCCGATGCTGCCTCGGGAGGTCCCAAATGGATCTCCCAGTCACCGCCCTATCCATATGGAACCATACCTTTTCGCTTTGCCACGCCATCCACTCGAATATAAAGCGGAGGTGGGAGGCCCAATAGTACTCCAAAGGTTGGGACAAGCCAACCCGCCTCTGTCGCGAGGAGACATGAGAATTTTGTTGGAGAAACGCGGCCGGTGCCCTCCCCAGACGAACCTGGTGATATCTCTTTGGAGGCTGCTGATCTGATGGAGCGGGATGGGAGTCGGAAGAGATTGAAAAAGATATAGAATTTTGGGGAGTACCGACATTTTGAATGCATGTAGCTGCCCCAGCCAGGAGAGAGTGAGAGGTTTCCATGTTCGTAGGTCCCCGAGAACCGACTTCCGACATTCTTGCCAGTTAATTTGGGACCAAGAGGCAAGAGTGGGGGTTAACTGGAGGCCAAGGTATCGGATGGAGTGGGAGGCCCATTGATAGGGGACTAAAGACTGGAGCACAGGGATCTTGTCCCGAGGGATCGTAAGGTTAAGAGCCCAGGATTTCTCGTGGTTGATTTTAAGACCAGAGGCCAGCTCAAATAATCGAAGAAGGGCCAGGAGGGCCGGGAGGGAGACGTGAGGCTGAGAAAGTGTAAGCAGGAGATCGTCCGCAGAAAGGGCCACTTTATGCTGGTGGCCTCCGAGGCGGATGCCGTGGATGTCAGGGGCCTGGCGGATCAAGATGGCAAGGGGTTCCACTACGAGAGCAAATAGTAGGGGCGACAAGGGACACCCCTGCCGGGTACCTCTACCTATCGAGATAGGAGAGGAGAGCCGGCCATTGACCCGTACCTGGGCCGTCGGAGAAGAATAAGGGGCCATTATCCGAGCTATCATTAACGGGCCGAGCCCAATTTTATGTAGAACTGCCCGAAGGAAGGCCCAGTCCACCTGATCGAACGCCTTCTCCGCGTCGAGCGACAGAAGGCAAGCCGGGATGCTCCAATGATGGACCTTACTCACCAGGTGCGCAATACGCCGCACATTGTCCGCGCCTTGACGGTGGCGAATGAAGCCGACTTGGTCAGGCTCGATGAGGCTGGGAAGAAGTGGATCGAGTCGTTTAGCTAATATTTTAGTGTAGATCTTCAAGTCCGTGTTAAGCAGTGCTATGGGACAGAAGGATGAACAGAGTGCAGGGTCCTTGCCCGGTTTAGGGATGAGGGCAATTTCCGCCAGTCCCATAGACTGGGATGGACCAGCGTCGGTGGCGAAGGAATTAAAAAGACGGACGAGGTGCTTCCGAAGCTGCGGCAGGAACATGCGATAAAAAGAAAGGGGAAGACCGTCCGGCCCCGGAGACTTTCCGATGGGGAGGTCCTTCAGAGCCCCAGCGAGCTCTTCGGGTGTAATTGGGTCTTCCAGTTGCTGAGAATGGTAATTACTGAGTGGGGTCCAGGGGCAAGCGTCGAGCAGAGACCGTATCAGGTCAGTGGAGGGCGAGGCTTGGGCATAAAGGGAGGAGTAATATGCATGAAAGGCTTCGCATTTAGAGGCTTCCGTGGTTGCACGAGTGCCGTCTCCAAGTTGAATGTTAGCTATGTGGGCCTTGGCTGCACGTTTGCGCAGGCGCCAAGCCAAGACCGTGCCCACTTTGTCGCCCCCCCTCATAGTAGCGCTGTTTCAGCGCTAACAGAGCGCCCTCAGCCTTATTAGTTCGATGCGCTAGCAACTGACCACGGAGGGTAGCCAGTCCCCGTTTGTGGGCAAGCGAAGGGCGTTCCTGATCGAGCTTTTCAAGGGCCTTTAGGTCCCTAGTAAGATTAGCTTCGAAGAGGCGCGCTTCCCGTGCTCGTGCAATCGCGATGGAGGTGATGTGGCCGCGGATGGTGGCTTTGAAAGCGTCCCACACAACAGGGAAGGGGGTTTCAGGGAGATCATTAAGCTCGAAATATGAGTCAATAGCCGTTCGCAATTCCGCCACGTCCACAGGATCCCGGAGGACGAGTGGAGGGAGGTGCCAGCGGGGCGGGTGAGGGGCGCGTGCAGAACTATAGTGCAGAAGAAGTTCCACGTGAGCATGGTCAGAAACGGAGATGTCGGACATAGAAGCAGAGACCGTCTCGCCAATGAGGGCATGCGAAATAAGGATATGGTCGATATGTGAGTATGAACGGTGTACGTGCGAGTAATATAAGTAGTCATGAGCGTTGGGGGAGTGGTATCGCCAAGAGTCAAGTAGCGTTAGGTCCGCCAATTGCCTCTTTAAGGCGGAGGACATAGCTCCGGCTCCCTGAAAGGAGCCGTCGCTACGATCCATGGCGGGATCCCAAACCAGATTGAGGTCGCCCCCTATGATAAGAGAAGGGTTGTCTTGCGGCACATGTTCCCGCAGGAGGGCTCGGAGATAAGAGTCCTGTGCCTGATTAGGCGCATAGATACTGCACAATGTGAGAGACCTGTGTCCGATCAAGACCTCAACTTTAAGGAAGCGGCCATCTGGGCTACGGAAGATTTTAGATTTCCCCTGCCGAATGCCAGGGCCACAGAGTATTGCCACACCAGCTGTTTTAGAGGAGGCCGAAGCCCCGAATTGAAGGGGGTACCGGGGAGGAGCCATGCGAGGAACATCAGTTTTCATCAGGTGAGTCTCCTGTAAAAGGATTATATCGAGGTGCTGCTGGAGGAGATAACGCCATAGCTGGTGCCGCTTATTGGGAGAGTTGAGCCCCTTAACATTGAAGGAGAGAATTTTCAAACAGGGGATAGTGGACATGGCCGATGGGGAGTGCGATCTGGCCAATGCATCCCAGAAGGGGGCAATACAGGACAATGGCAAGGGAAGGGAAGAAAGCCGCTGTCATCCGGAGAGCAGAAGAAGTACCACAAGAGGCACACCCGCCCACCAAGGAGAGAGAAAGGGACAGAGGAATGGTGAGAGAGGGAGAGAGAGAGAGAAAGGAGGGACAGGCATTCAAAACAAAAACAATCAACATTGGCCAACAGGGCCACAGTATCCTGTTCCAGTCTAGGGACATTCGAGGCCCAGGGGCACAGGCAATCCCGGAGAAGTCACTCTCCCAGGAACAGGCGGGGAGCGAGTCGCCGGCCACAGGAGATATCATCTGGGCAGGTGATCCAGTGCCGTCAGCACTGCCTTCAGGAAGCTGGGGTGATGTCGAGTCATGGAGCTGTGTGCCACCACCTCAGGCACAGGGGGCGAGGACAGAGTTCAAGGGTTCCACCACCAGCATGGGTGAGAGCCTAGCCAACTACGGAGTATGGGGCGGAGGGCTAGGCGAAGGACGGTCCCCCTCCATGGAGCGAATGTGCTGAATAATGTCATCTTTGGCTTGCGAAGACGATTGCTCCCCAGGGTGCAGAGAGCGCAGGTTACTGCTGACCTGGGACCAGGATGGTTTGGCAGGGGCACGGGATGGCGGGCGTGCAGGGCTCGAGGGCGGCGTGAGAGAGAGATGAAGAAGATTTGCCGCTTCCTGGAGGGATCGTACCATCCGACGCTTGGATTCCCACTGAAAGATTAGCGCAAAAGGGTGACCCCACTGGTATTGGATGTTCAGGCTTCGCAGTTTGGCAGTCACAGGCCTGAAGTCTCGGCGTCTCCGAAGCGTCGTGGGCGCGAGGTCCTGAAAGATCTGGATGCTGGCACCCTTATAGGTAAGTCCCTGTTTGGATGGCGCTGCTTTTAGAATTGCCTCCTTTTCCGTAAAGAAATGGACCCGGGTCAGGATATCAGGGAGGAGGCCCGGTCGACCAGGGGGGGCCAGAGACCCGGTGAGCACGGTCCAGCCCCGGTGGGGAGGCGTCACCGTCACCCCAGACCTTGTGGAGGAGCTGCGCCACATAGGTCATGATGTCTGACCCCTCGGCCCCAATAGGGACCCCCCAGATGCGGAGGTTGTTGCGGCGGCTCCGGGTTTCCAGGTCCTCCTGCTTTAGTTGTAGTTCGATATGTTGTTCCTCGAGGGTAGCCAGGCGCTGCCAGAGTTGCTCCTGGTCCTCCGTACGCGCGTCCACCGTTCGCTCGAGGCCGTCCACTCGTTCCCCTATTTCAGTGACCTCCCTCCGGAGTTCCCGGACACATGAATGGACCTCTGTGCGCAGGGAGCCAATTTCAGTTTTAAGTTCTGCCATGAAGCCGGCCATGAAGGACTGGGTGACCGGTGGCGAAACCCCTCCATTCTGTGAGGCCATCGCTCCAGGGGCAGCAGCGCCCGACTTGCCCCAGAGCGCGACCACAGGGTTGTCCTTTGGGGGTGCCGCTGCGTCCTTCACCGACTTGGTGCGCGTCATCTCCCAGCAGAGTCCAACACTTTCCAAAGCCAGGCTAGACGGTGAGAGGTGAGCGTAAGCCCGTGGAAGGGCAATTAGAGGGTACGGCTGTGTCGAACCCAATCCTAGGCAGCAGGATTCGGGACACAGTAAGTGAAGTCTCTCAGTGAGTATGGATGGAGGGAGGACAGATGGAACCGCGGTGTGCAGGGGCAGGCTAGAGCATCGCCGCCGACGCGGGCAGGGTCTCACAGTCAATTAATGCGGGCCAAAATACTCCCCAGGTCAGGCGTTCGGAGCAGAGCTGGCAGGCCAACCAGGTCCCCGGGGCGGGACAGCGCAGGGCCCCGTCAGCCGCCAAGGGGGGGGGGCAGAGTCCGCTATGGCGCCGCTGCACAGGAAATCTTCTCAGGGAGCCCCAGCCAGCAGGACAGTAAGAACCCCAGCGCTCCGGCGCAGAGGCGAGGCACTCCCGCAGGGTGAGCGCGCCAAGGCAAGGCCGGTCTCCTCGTAGGCCGCAGCCACGCGGTCCAGCGCAGCAAGGCCCGATGCAGCCTACGCAGTCGGGGGAGGCCGCCAGTGGGCCCCGCGCCGGGATGTCGCAGGGGAATCCGCAGGCAGGCAGGCAAGAGATGTGGTCACAGTGGGGGTCCGTGCAGCCGGGCCACAGTCTAGCGCACAGCGCCCACGCACCGCGTCCAGCAGGCACCTAGCGCTTGCTTCAGCAATGTCCGCGCCGGTCCCTCCACGGCTAGGGCCCCCGGCTGCCGCCTCCCCTCCACTCAGCCGCGTCACTCACCGCCAAAGAGCCCAGGGGTCTGGATTTCATCCCGCCATTCGCCCCCTCTGGGCGGTCTCAGCTACGGCGGGATCGCGCCCGGCCCCAAGATGGCGGACAGCTGGGGCGGCGAGAGTGGGTCCCCCGCCGATTGTCAGCGCCACCAGGGTGCCATTCGCCTTAGGCGCTCACCGGAGCATCAGGGAGAGCGATGCGGCACAGGAGGAGTCAGCAGGAACCCAGAACGGAACCCCCAGCCACGAGGAGAATCCGCTTGCGGGAGCCTCAAAATGGCGGACTCTGTAGTCGGAGCCGGGAGGTCAGTGCGAAGAGGCCGCACCACCCCGGCCGCTGCCTCCCAGCCGCCGTCCGCTCGTCAAGGGGGGGCCCCTCACCCTCCGCCACTCCTGTGCCCCGAGTAGCGGCACCGATCAGGCCCCAGCTCCGCTATAATAGCTTGAAAAAGCAGCGAGCGGCCGGAGCTCCCGCGGCGTGCGTCTCACATCGTTCGTGGCGAGACCACGCCCTCTTGATGTCAACACAACAGTTTTTATCATATACACTGTGCTGTGCTCCCTTGGAGCTAGAGAGGAGAATTCCAGCAGAGGGATGAGGTCTTGGAACAGGCGCACCAGCCTTGTGTAAACTGAGTTTACACATACGATGCAGAGGGTAGGCCTAGACCGATATATCATTTACCATTTTCGGACTATTTATTGTATACAGTTTGCTAGTAATGCAAGTTACTCTGTTAAGTTGTATGTGCTTTTTAATCGCAGCCCAACTTCTTCATAATAGACAACAGTAGTTTCAATAAACATTGTAAACTTTCCTTGTGTCTTTTCTGTGTTTATTATGGACAGGCATGATCTGTTTCCATGGTTCCCTTGGGGACTAGGGGGTCATGTTCTAGTTTGCCAAATCACTGTGGGCTAGTCGGACTCTGGGGCCTACAGGTACTGATGTGGTAGCGAGACTCAGTCCCTACATTCTGACGTCCTGCACTCTCCCGGCACAGTTCTGTTTCCAAATAGAATCCCTGCGACATCACAAAGAAATGAATTGCAGATCAAAAATGGATGGCCCTAGGAAGATCTCGATCTTAACTAATACCAGGAAGTTTTGGAATTTAAATGCGGAAGCCTATGGGTCTAGACGCAAGCCAGCCCATTGCTTATAAGTGAGGAAATGTGGATGATATATATCTTAGAGTTATATGTTGCAAATGAAGAGACTGGTTTTATTCCGCAGGCTGAGATGTCTACCTGTTTAGGGTCATTGAATGAATATGGCTCCGCATTAGTAACATTGATTACAAGTTTCGTCCTGAAAGCAAACCTTCGGGGCTATGGGCCCAGATGAAATCCCAATCTCTATAATAAACAGAGAGACCTTGCTACAAGTTTACTAAAACACCTTCAAGGATGAAAACATAAAGGGAGATCTTGCCCATGCAACAACCCGGTTTTAGAAAAAATTGTTCCACTATAAATAATATTGCAATGACGCAAGTAATTCTGGAAAAATATGTAGGGTTCAGAGGCCGGTTTGTGTATGACACATTTATTGATTTTGACATCATCTTTGACCATGTTGATCGATCTACCTTATGAAAGAAACTTGTCTCATTGGGAATACTATCAGCCTTCTTACTTTTAGTAATATCCTTACATACCTCTACCTGGTGTCGAGTTCTCATGGGGGTCACAAGGTGTTACTTTGAAAATAACAATAAATAATCGGTTAAAATTGGGTTGTCTCCAGGCCCGTCAATATTTTCCTTATATATTTATTATTTACCAGCGACATTATCAATCCTCCTATGGTCAGCGGTCAAAAACTATCTGGTTTGCTATGTGCTGATGATATTGTAATGTTAGATTTGATACCTATAAGCCTACAAAGAAGTAGAGAAGGAGATCCTTGATGTGGTAAAAATATATACATGTCTGGGGAAGCTTTTTTGTGCTTCATTAAATGAAAAAGAGTATATATCTCATATTACTCTTACTCAGAAAACATCCAGTCATACAAAATGGGTTGAGAAGATTTTACAGTGCACACAGGCATAGACACTTTTTACATTTTTTAACACTATGTCAATAAAAAATTCCACCTTGTTTATGCAGCAGAGAGAACTGATCAAAAGAGCTGAACTTACATGGATATAGTTGAGGGGAAATTCCTCAGAAAGCAATTATCTTTAAATATGTCAGCAACGACTGGTGCTATTCGGTTGGATTAGGGCTCACCAATGCATATGTGATGAGAATGGCAGCAGTCTTTTGATGGGGTCGTACTTGGTGCATTCTGAAGACAAATCACACCAAAAAATTATTAGCTATTGAAATCTTTTTTTTATTTATTTTTATTTTGCGCAGACTTTAACATAATACAGCTTATATTGCAGTTCGAGTCTTACAATCAGTTACAGGGTTTGCATCCATCCATGGTCACCTTACATATAGCGGACAACTTATATCACATTGCATCATGCAGTATTATAAATGATTAACATGCATTGTTCACTCGTCCCACAAAGGCAACGGTGTATAAAATGATTGATTAGAGGTTGGCTTTTTGATCTTGAAGCAGTTAAGGGCGGTGTTTACAATTTTAGTAAAAGTCGTGTCATTTTTCTGATACAGAATACATGCATAGTGTGGTACCTTCACAAACAAACCCGTGTAGGGGCGGTGACTCTAGTCTATTCTCAGTCCGAACAGCAGATAGTGTACAATTGGTATTTAAGGAATTAGTGATCTATGCTGGGCTGACAGTGCCAGACTCTTCTTTTCCTTTTAGCCAGGATACAAAGGGTTCCCAGATGTCCTTAGGGCGAGAAGCCATGGGCATCAGGTCCCAGAACGCGGCAAGCTGCTCCTGGCAGTAAACAATGTCCTTTATCCAAATTTTAATGCAGGGAGATTGAGGGGCGCCCCAGTGTATGGCTATTCTACGCTTTGCAAGTAAGAGCATCATTGCAATAAGCTGGCGCTTCTCAGGTGGAGCTTCTTCAACGTATCCCAGAAGAGCCACAAGTGGCGTGCAGTCAAGTGTAGTCCCTGTGACTTCCCCAATGGTCCCATATACCACCTCCCAGAATCTAGCTATGGCTGGACAGACCCACGCCCCGTGTAGGAATGTGGCATTGTCCTGTTTACACTTCCAGCACTTAGAGTCCTGTCGCAATCCTAGTTTGTGTAGCTGTGAGGGGGTGCGGTACAATCTATGAAGGAACTTGAAGTGAATTAGTCTCAGTTTATAATTAGGAGATAGGTGACGCAGCTGGGAACAACAAAACGACCATTGCTTGTGTGTTGGCAGGTCTTCCAGATCTATTCTCCATTTAACCAGGGCTTTCGAGTTCACTTGTGGGGTGCTTGATTGCGTATGATTGTATAGTCTAGTAATCAGTTTCCGGGGAGACGGGGTGGCTAAAAGGTGTTCTAGTGGCATTATGGTGGCCGGAGGCAACGGGAAAGTATAGTGAATCGTTTTACAAGCTCTAAGCTGGTAGTATAGTAATAATTCAAGAAAAGGAGTTGGGGTGCCGTCTTGGTTGTGCAGTGTCTCTAAAAATGTGTCCTGCAGGTATAAGTCACCTAACTTGGAAATACCCATTTTGCGGGTGCGCTCTATTGTGCCTTTATCTTGAAGTGTAGGGAATAGTGGGTGGTGTGCAAGTGGGGTGGAAGGAGCATAGAGCAATGAGGCGCCGACCCGTTTTCTTAAACCCTCCCAGACCCATCTAAGAGTTTCGACTGTGTTTACCTCGCCAGGTGTTCTGTGGTGTGGTTTGTAAACAGCGGCGTGTAACGGGATAGGGTCTGCCACGTCTTTTTCGATGGCCACATGTGGCTGAAACGGGATCGGGTGTATCCAGAAGTGGAGAAATTGCGCTTGTGCCCTTAGTGCATAGAGTTCAAGGTCTGGGGCCCCCAGCCCACCCAGCAATAGCGGAAGTGTCAATATTTCCCAGCTCACTCGCGGCTGCTTACCAGCCCACACCAGGGCTATGAGACTAGAGCGAAGAGAATTAAAAAAGGCTCTGGTTAGGGGGATGGGTATACTCGCGAAGAGATATAAAAACTTGGGGAGCACTAACATTTTGGTTAAGGCGATTCTTCCAGCTAAGGACAGTGGTAAGGTGGACCAGAATTTAGATTTACTTTCTAACCATTCCATCAGTTTACCGAAGTTCATACGCCAAACTTCTTGTAAGTCTCTGCTGAGCCACACCCCTAGATATTTTACAGCGCCATCCGCCCAAGTAAGCGGGAATTCCAGGTCGGTTTCTAATGGTACGTCGGTTAGTGGAAGGATTGATGATTGGGACCAGTTAATTTTTATGCCTGACATGCCCCCAAATTGAAGTATTTCCCGCAACACAGGATTTAAATTTACATCTGGTTTACGAATATATAGGGTAATGTCGTCGGCATACATTGAAATTATAAGGCCTCTATCTGAGAACCCTAATCCGCGGGCGGAGTGGTTTTGTCATATTCTAGCTGCTAATGGTTCCATTGCTATCGCAAAGAGCAACGGCGAAAGCGGACAGCCCTGTCTAGTGCCTTGTGTTATATTGAATGGTTCTGAGAGAAGTCCATTAGCTCTCAGGCGGGCCGTAGGTCTAGTGTAAAGTAAGCTGATGAGATTGATGAAGTTGGGACTGAGTCCCAATCTGGGCAGTATCGTAAATAAGTAGGGCCATTCCAGGGAGTCGAATGCCTTAGTGGCATCTAGAAACGTAGCGATGGCTGGTAATTTGGGGTCAATTTGGTGAATAGTAGCAAAGAAAGTGCGCAAATTATGCGCTGTCGATCTGCCCGGAATGGATCCGGACTGATCCGGTCTGGCTATAAATGGTAGGATTGGCTGAAGCCGGTTAGCTATCAGCTTAGCCAAGATCTTTACGTCCACATTAATCATTGATAGGGGTCTATATGAATTGCATAGGTTGGCCTGCTTATCTGGTTTTAAAAGGGAGATGATCACCACCTCCCTCATTGTTGGTGGCAGCGAACCACATTCCAAAGATTCCTGATAGACATCCAACAGGTGGGGTGCAAGTTCTAGTGCGTACGTTTTGTAGAAGGACGTTGTCAGCCCATCTAATCCGGGCGCCTTTGCTTGCGCCTGACAGGCTATATATGACCTGCGTTATATCCTCTACAGAGAACGGGACATCTAGGTAGGCCCTCTGGGCATCACTCAGCCAGAGGAGTTCGATGGAATCAAGATATGTAAGTAACTCAGGGTGTGGGGCTAGCTGTGTGGCAGTATATAAAGAGGAATAAAAGTTTGTGAGGTGGTTGTGTGTGGCTTGTTGTCCCCTGATTGGAGTCAGATTATCGTCTAGTAGCTCAGGTATGAAGGCTGGAGAGGAGTGCTGTTTGAGTGTGTTAGCGAGGGTCCTGCCGGGCCTGTCACCTTCGCTGTAATTACGTGCTTTAGCGTCTTTCCCCAAGAATCTGGTCTCTCTGACAGCCTCTTCCTCAAATTCAGAAATCTTCTCCCTCATTGAGGCAAGATGTGAATGCGCCCCCGACTGGTAAAACAGCAATTCCGAGGATCTAATCTCATTTTCCAAATTTGATAGTGTAGTCCTAATTGATTTTAGCACCCCCGCTTGCTTAGAGATACAAGCTCCCCTAATAACTGCCTTGAAGGCTTCCCATAAAGTGGAGGAAGAGTCCACGACCCTTCATTTGTGGAGAAGAATTGAGTGATCTCGGTTCTAATCTCCTCCTTAAATGCTGTGTCCAGGAGAGCGTGGGGCGGGAGTCGCCAACTGAACGCGCGGGGTCTAGTCTGAGGTATCTTCCAGCACAATGCAACCGGGGCATGTCTGAAAGCGTGCGGAACATGTGCGTCACGTCCACGGTCCAGGCTGCCACATCACCAGTGACCAGCCAGTAGTCTAATCTGGACCAAGCACTGTGATGTAATGTATTGCATGTTCCCTCCTTAACTGTAGGGTGTCTGCTGCACCAGATGTCCATGAGATTATGATCAAAAATAATAGTGTTCAATTGGTTAGCTGCTCTAGTGTGTGGGCTACGAGGCGGCTCCTACTCTATCTAATGCGTTATGTAGTGTGACATTAAAATCGCCTCCCCATATGACTGTGTCTGCTACTGCCGCTATCACCTTGGCCCAAGCTGTTAGGAAGAACTGTGGGTCGTTGACATTTGGACCGTATGTCGTCACCAGTGTCATTTTTGTAGACGTCAGCATGCCACTTATTATAATGAACCTCCCTTCCGGGTCAGTGTGTACTTGAGTGGTCGTCCAGCCTATTCCGCGCCTTATCAACACCGAGACGCCCCGTGCGTAGTTTGAGTATGGAGCTGAGTGCACATCCCCCCAGTATTTGTTGCGCATCCTGGGATCCGCGCCCCACCTTAAGTGCGTTTCCTGCAAAAAACACACATCTATCCGATGTCTGATTAAATACGCATGCATCAATCCAGACTTTCTGAAGTCGTTAAGCCCTCTGATGTTCCAAGTTATAAATGTAACCTCTGTCATGTTGCTTTAGGAATGTTATGAGATGTGCGCCTATGCGGGACATTTCCACCGTAAAACGTGGACCAAATCCTGAAACCTTGGAACATAGTCTTTAAGTACACATGGGTGGAAACATAACATTGATCTTTAGATAAGTTTTGATCTGTGGTAAGACGAGTCTGCAAAGAAAACAACTGCATGTCTGTAAAAGTTATAACCTTCCCCGCCACCCACACCAACCTCCCAAACAGGTTGTGATTCGGTACCCCCCCTCCCTAGACCCTCTCCAACTAATACAAACAAATGAACCCATGGGAGATCTCCCTGTGGGGCTAGGGTCGCCGGCATAAACCTGCCTTATGGCAGAGTAGCCAGGCCGTATCAGGTTTAACGGAATCAACAAATTGAAATGTGAAACAAAATGAGAGTGAGCCAGAACAAGGTCATTTCTGGCGCTTCAGCGTTAGATAACAGTTGAGACTAGTGATGGGAGTGTGGTGCCGGATATAGATCCAGAGTGTGCCATAACCAGTTAGCATAATCAGTCATTATCACTGAGATTTAGTTCTGGGCCGGGTTCATGCGAGGATTGAAGTGGCGTCTTCCTGGCGCAAATATGCTTCGCGTACTTGAGGGCCGCCTTGGCATCGGTGAAGAAATGAGCTTGATCTTCATACGCTATCTTCAACCTGGCGGGGTACAGCATAGCATATGGGATGGAAGCGCTTTGTAGTTTACGTTTCACCGGTGCAAACTCCCTGCGTGCAGCTTGCACTGTTGGTGTGTAGTCTGGGGAAAAAGGAGAGTGTGTTCCCTTGATGAGTGATAGGACTTTTGAGTCTAGCGGCTTTTAGTATCTCATCTCTGTCCCTATAGTTCAGGAGCCGCGCTATTATAGGACGGGACGACGCCCACACCGGTGGTTTAGGACCCAGCGAGCGATGCGCGCGTTCAACGATCATAACTGATGAGAGCACCGGCCCAAATAGTTCACGCAGTAAGTTCTCCACAAATGGCTCCATGCTCGGGATTGCAGTGGTCTCCGGTAGGCCAATAAGTGAGGGCATCGATCTTGTTTTCTATCGTTTTGATGCTGGAGCGAACATCCAACATTATAGTGCGCAGGTCTTCTTCCTGACTCTCTCCCATGTCCCTGGCACCATGATCAGTGTCTGGGTCAGAGCTGGCCTCCGTGGTGCGTTTTTGGCGCTTGTTTTCAAATAGAAGCTTTGATTGGGGTCTGTCTTCCCCATTGCGCCCGCTGGCACCCTTGAACAAACACTCATTTATGTGTACAGACAGATCTCCTATGCGCCGGTCTATAGCTGGGCACATTGGGTTGAGGTATGGCATCAGGTTAACAGAAGACAGCCTTGCTCACTTGGTGATTGTGCACTGATGTTAATGATCTTCCGCTGAGCAGAACACAGGGAGCAGCTTCTACCGGGGTTATGCACCAGCTGTGGGGGGGAGGGACACTCCTGAGTGGTCACATAGGACGGGGGGGTGTGTCCTGCGCCCCCACACGCGGTCTGACAGCTGATTGCGTGTGGAGTAACGCAAAAAGCCGGGCCCCAACCCCTGCAGCATGCTAAGAGAGGCCCAAGAAGCAGAATTATCCCAGCAGAGGGGGGGCGAACGAAGCGTAAGTGGTGCGCGATCCCACACGCGCCCACCGCCTGCCCGGTCTCGTCGCTCCTGGGCGGAGAAGTTCAGCGAGGAGAGACCAAGGCGGCAGCAGCACAAGCGGGTACCTGTCCCACCCGTCCCGGCACACACTAACCTCTCCGGGGAAGATCCGCCGCCCCGAGGCAGTCTCCACATGCGGCCACGATCCGGTACTGCTCGCACTCCCCTCTTCAGCCACACGCCGTCCGCTGGAGCAGGGGCCACCTGACCGGTGGCTCCCGAAGTCTGGCGATGACGCCTCAGGCCGCACCCTCCGCTGGCGCGGGCTCGCAGTCGAGCTGGCACAGTTGCAGCTTCCCAGTAGCTCCGGGGAGGAGCCCAGCTACTGAACGATTGGTCCCCGGCAGTCGAACCTCAACCCGCTGCCGGGTCGCCGAGGCAGGGGAAGGCCCGGGGGAGCGCCGCCTGTCCCAGCAGCTCCGCAGCAAGATGGGGGCGATGCCGCAGAGTGGACCAGGCCGCGGCACAGTAAGTCCAGTATCTCCGTTGTTGTTGCGTTCTCGTCTCCGTAGTGCCTCACATCTAGAGTGGGGGAAGGTAAGCCATGATGTCACACGTTAGTAGCGGTAGATTCCAGTCATAAACGGTGATATCGAAGGATATTTAGGCCTGCCCTGCAGAGCCCCTTCAGAAGGCGGCCATCCTGCAGCACGGCAAGCCACGCCCCCAGCTATTGAAATCATTAAGGTGAATGGTTTTAATTATGTGTTTGGCAAAAATCAATAACTCGCCTTGAATTTAAGTTGGAAAAATGTAACTTTATTGGGCTGTCTAGGTGCGAGTTAAAGCTAATTCTGAAAAAATCTTGCCCTATTCTTAGCATGCAGATCAATAGGGATTCTTGTATTAGTAAAGAAAAGTTCCCTTTCATCAGCTCCTCTTGAAGGGAAAAAAAACACAAACCTATTTGAAGTGGAATTTGGATCATTGTGTTCGAAGAGTAATTCTTCTTATAACATTGAATGTGCTGCATTTGAGGGCCATAATGGGAGCATGGGAAAAGGTAAAAAGGGAAGGTTGCATATGTAATTTGTGTAAAGAGGGTTTTCAAGACTTGGACCATATCTCATTTTTATGTCCAGCATTATATGTAGCTCCAAGGATTTACCAGTATACACTTTTTATTAGATTTGGAATATTTACCTTGGAGAAGGCACGCGCGTTCTTAATTTTGTCACAAAATGAAATGGTATGTTTTAGAATTTTAACATTTTTTATCTGGATATATATATATGTGTGTGTGTGTATGTGATTATGTACCATGTAGATTTTATATGTTCTGGTGAGCCTCGTTAGGCTCATATCTTGTAAAATAAAATGAAATAAAATCAGAGAAGGGTTTACTCCCACACAAAGACTGGGGGCCATATTTATCAACACCGTCGCAACGCTGTGCAATGTAGCATTGCGTCAGAGAACTCTGCGCTGTGTTGCAGCATTTCCTTGCCCTATGGTTGCACTGCATTTAGGTTATGGCGCATCATGGCGCAAGGACCAAAGATGCGTCATGAATTCGTCCACAACAGTGTTGGAATTGGCACAGGGTGCCTTAACGCAAGTGCACCCTGCGTGACACAATGCTGATTTGCGTGTCGTAAAGCACCTCTACGTGCCGTAAATCAGCAGGGGTGCTTTGCGTCGCAGGACCATTTAACTTAGCGCCGCAATACTTCATAATTCTGAGAAGAATGGAAGGAGCCTTTGGGATCCCCAAGAGGGTACCAACCCCAACACAGAAGACTCCACAGCAGCCCTGGGTAAGAGGAGGAAGAAGTCTAACTTCAGTGAGGAGGAGGATCGGATGCAAATAAGTGAGGTGACAAAAAATTAACATCTACTATTGGTCACCTCAAAGTTGCCATTAGGGAGGAAGAAGGCCATTTGGCAAACCATAGAGGACCATCCTGGAGTGCAAGAAGAGGTGATATAATTGCAAGGGCAGGACCAAAGAAAACTGGCCAGAAACCTTAATGCAGCCATTAGGACCAGAGGAGCACCTGATGTCCAGGAGAAGGTGGATCCATTGGAGGAGCAGGCGGCATCCCTCATCCCAACAGAGTTGGTAGCTGGAGTGGAAGAGCAGGACAAGGCTGCAATAGAAGACCAGCAAGAACTACAGGGTAAGTGAAAACAAGGGACCATATATTAGCAAACTGTCATTCAGTGACAAGCAACAACACACTTTGCTGCGCTGAGTGAAAGGGAAAAGGCAGGAATGCCTCACATGTTAACTCATCCTTCACAAAACTGTCCTTTCCTTCGGCAGTACCAATTTTGTGATGAAATTTACTGTCTGGATGTTACAATAATCACTTATGTCAAATTCATCATGGATTCTTCGTAACATATTTCTAATTCTTTCCAGAGGGACAAACAGCACCACCTGTAGATCAGCCTGTCTGTGATGCCCTCATCACCAGCTGACTGGACTACGGCAGCGGCCCTCTACGTAGCGATCGCTACACACACCCCTACAGAGACTTCACACTATGCAGAACGCCACAGACAGACTCATCCTTGACCTTCCCAGACGAACCCACATCACACCTCACTTCAGGCAACTCCACTGGCTCCCCGTACAGAACAGATGCCAATTCAAGCTGCTGACACACGCACAGAAGGCTCTCCACAACCAAGGACCGCCTACATTAACCACCGCCTGAACTTCCACTAACCATCGAGTAGACTATGCTCCGCCTCCCTCTCACTTGCTCATACTACCCGCATCCACCGAAGCAGAATTAGAGGACGCTCCTTCTCCCACATTGGATCAAAGATCTGGAACAGTCTCCCCACGCAACTCTGGACCATCACCTCACTTACTGAATTTCGAATGGCCCTCAAGACCTGGCTGTTCGAATAAGCCTCCGGGACCTGCAGCACACATAGAAAGATCAGATTGTTTTTTGCCGGAAGGTGTCCCTTCCTGCACGACGACAATCATCCCTGCAACGCAGACACCCTTCACCATGGTGCAAGGGTGACTGTGTTGGTGCATGGCTGCTGTTTTAAACCGGTGCAGCGGAGTGCACAGGGATGCGCCATATTGCTTAAAATACGGCGCGTCCCTGTGATTTTAAAATGATGCAGTTCGGCACAGCAAAATAGCTTGCAGCGCCTGCTGCATTATTTCCGCGTAAATGAGGCCCAATATTTTGTATAATAATCAACGTTTTTAGGACTTTCAAAACAGATGAGAGAGAGTGTGTGTTTTTTTTTCAGTGTATGCATCCAGAAATCCCAGTTGAAATCCAACAGGCACCTCACCGTACCGACTGAAAGCACCTACTCAACTATTCATCAGAAAATGCATTTATTAGGAGGGTGTAACACCCCAGACACCCCTCTGAAGCTATACCCCTGATGGCAAGGGAAGACGATGTTGCAGGGTCTCCAGATGAACAGACCCGCAGTGGACATGGACCATCCAGCTTTACCATCACAGCTGAGGACTCCATAGACCCCAAGGTTGTTTTTCAATGGCGAGTGATAGGAGTCCAGCAGCGAATGGCTGATGAGGTTTCGACGGGGAAGGAGACCATAATGGGTACTCTTGAAGGAGTCCATAGGTGTCTTAGCCCTAATAAGGCGTTAACAAAGGACATCACAGACACCTACTCCTGGCTCAATGGGATTGATGAGTCCCTAGCTTACATTGGTGGTGTCATGATGCAGAAGGAACAACACCAGCCTTCTACATCTGACACCAGTGAAATTGTCAGGCAGCTAGGGGTCATACAAAGTACAATGCAGTCCCTGGAGCGCAAGATTGACTCCTTCATTGCATCAATGGGTGCTCTCAATAGCAACGTTGTTGCTTTGTTGGCCAACCAGCAGAGCCTTGCCAAGGATTACCATGCTACCTTACTGGCACTCACAAATCCTAAACCACTTTTTGCAGCAATGGTATCATGAGCAATGTGTGCCTTATCAATGTCATGTCAGAGTGTATCAACAAGATGCATTTTCTTGATAGACACACTGTAAGTAAGTAAATGTAAGTCCGTTTTTATATAGCGCAGCTACTCACCCTTACGGGTCTCAAGGCGCTGGGGGCCGTCGTGGAAATTAAGTGAGCTATTGCCCAGAGTCACATTGTGCTGAGCTGAGCTGCCGCCGGAGCCGGGGATCGAACCGTGAACCCTGTGCTCCGAAGTCAGCTGCCCTGGCCGCTGCACCACACTTCTCCACTGTGAGAAGATTATGACAAAGTACATGCAAACCTACCACCTATAAATGGTATGTGTGTGGCATCTGAGGTCAAAACACTGTAACGAATGTCAACATCAGTGTTGCAATGTAAAGATTATAACATCATTTCCAAATGTGAAAACATCACTGCTCACACAAAAGAAAATGAACAATACAACACTGTGGATGGTTGTACCAATACTAGCCAGATAACCATGCCCATAGTCCTAGCAGATTAGCATAGTACTTATGCCACAGAAGGATGCACAAGGGCAACCCAATACTGAAAATGATAGTGACCAAGACAGGCAAGTGCACCTTGCCTCTCCTTTGTATACTGATAAGTGTTGAGTAATTCAACACCGGCCAAAATAGACAATTGATGTTACTCTGCCACAGAGAGGTCTCATGTGTTGAGTGTGAGTGCATCCACATATCAAATCATTAGCACATTTGGCATAGGTGCTAGACCAGTGAACTTTTATTAATGCTACACCTCGCCAGGGGAGGGGTAAATGGGAGACCTATATAGGACAAATGTTTAGTTGTCAGCTTTTTCTAAGTGAGCTGCATGATGTGGCCCAATAAGCAAGAAACAAATTCAAATAATGATGGAAGTTGTCCAGGCAGGTGTCGCTTCCTGCACAATTAAAATCCACACAACAATGCAGACCTCCTTGCACAATGGTGCAAGGTTGTTGGTGTATTGTTATGCAGCAGTTTAGGTCACAACGCGGACAGGGAGCACCATTCTTTAATAAAAAGTCAAATTAAACACTTACCTACCCACTCCCTTTCACACAGGGTGCTACAGTTGGAGACTGCCTGTGTTGTGCTTTTTTTATTTTATTAGTGCAGAACAAAGAGCAACATTAAAGGGAAAAAAAATTAATACCTATCATATAAATAATCAAAAGTACAACATATCGAAAATAGCATATCTCAGCCAAAGTTCTTAGCAGCCAACGACACTGAACCATGGCACATTACTAATATAAATCATGTCTTCCCATGAGTAAGTACAGTACAATAATCACTACTTTACATTGTGCAATTTCAACACAGTCTAAAAAACATTTTTTTCCCATTAGAATACAGTACTATATAGCTTTACCAGCAAGAATAAAAATCCATTACCTCTAGCAGCATAAGAGAGAAATCTTTAAAGTGCAAATATGGCTAGCAACATAGTAATTACTACAATACAAGAACCCTGAGACAGCCCTGCATAAATGTGATCACAGCTAATAATATATTTTATTTATTTTATTTGAAGGTTCTGTATAGCGCGAACAAGACCCTTGCGGGTATCAGAGCGCTTTACAGGGCAGATGTAGGTAATAAAAACACGCGAAGATAATATAGGTTAGACTAATACAGAAATAGTAACTAATACAGAGTAGCAAATATATACAGGATAGATAAATAGTTCAAGTGAATTTGGCCATGAGAATCGACTTCACATCTTTTTTTTAAAAAATGCTGTGGAAGGGTTCTGTCTCGTTTCTGGGGGCAGGGTATTTCAAATCCTGGGAGCCATTCCTGAGAAGGTCCGGTTGTAAGTTTTCTTCTTAGCAAATCGTTGTGGTTTCAGTAGAAGGTTATTGGAGCTCCTGGTGGCTCTGTTACCACCGGAGAGCACCAATTTCTCCATTAGGTAACTCGGGGTTTTGTGATGTAATGCCTTGTGTGTCATACAAGCGATTTTCAATTGAATTCTAGCCTCGAAAGGTAGCCAGTTGAGGGCCCGAAGGTCAGGGGAGATGCAACAGTTTCTTTTGGAGCCAGTGATGAGTCTAGCCGCTGCGTTGATTGAGGCTCTTAGAGGGACCATGTCGATCTAGGAAGGCCGCATAGAGCGACACTCCCATAATCCACTCTAGGGATTACTAGAGCTTGAACTGCATGTTTGAAGTCATTAGCGGGCAGGAAGGGTTTCAGTTTTCTCAAGGTGTTCATCTGAAAATTTGCCCCCTTTGTAGAAGCGCTGATGTGTTTCTGCATATTTAGCTTAATGTCCAGGGTTACTCCTAGTGATTTCGCTGAGTCGATAATGAGGGGTTGACTGTTGAGTGCTGTTAGGTGGTTCATCCACTCGAGGATGATGGTCGAATGGCTCGGGGGAGCAATTAAGAGGAATTTGGTTTTGAGGGTGTTTAGTTTCAGATGGTTTTTGGCCAACCAGGTCTGTGTTTTAAGGAGTGTTGCATTGAGAGATTTGATGTCCTCAAGGGAGTGGATCTTTATGTAGAGTTGTGTATCGTCCGCGTACATGTGATAATGGACCTTCGAGGAGCTGAGAAGTTCGGTGAGTGGTTCCATGAAAAGGTTGAAAAGTGTGGGTGAGAGGGATGATCCCTGCGGTACTCCTAAAGTGACTGGGGTGGACTTGGACAGGGATTGATTAACCTTGAATCTTTGTGTTCTATTTTGAAGGAAGGAGGTGAACCAGCTTAGAACAGATCCAGATAAACCCATTCTGTATTTCAGGAGATCTAGCAAGTTGTCGTGTTTGACTGTGTCGAAAGCTGAGGATAGGTCAAGCAAGATTAGTAGACAGGCTTCGTTTTGGTCCAGGATTTTTAATGCAGCATCTATTATGTGGATCATGGCTGATTCGGTACTATGCACTGCATGGAAACCTAATTGGTATTGGTCGAGCAGGTTGAATTGGTCTATGCGGTTGCCAAGCTGCGTGTGAACACATTTTTCTAACAGTTTGGCCAAAGTGGGGATGTTGGATATTGGGCGATAGGTGTTCAGGTCTGACGGGTCTGCTGATGGCTTCTTTAGGATGGGGGAAACCTGACCTGCTTTAAGGATATCTGGGATGGTTCCTTGAAGGAGAGAAGTGTTTATAATCTTGGTCCATAGAGGCACTATCAATGGAATGAAGTGTTTTAAGTAGTTTGTGGGAAGAGGGTCTGTGAAGTGGCTGGACGGATTCAGGGCCGTGAGCGTTTTTAGAATAGTTTCTTCGCTGTAAGTGTCGAAGGAGGACCAGGATGCATTGTTTTAGAGGTTGAACTTTGCCGAGGATGTGAGAGGGGCCCCTAGCGTGGGCAATGAAGTGACCATGTGAGTGTCGGTATGGGATAATAGGTCATTGAGCAGGTCTGTTTTTATGGTTTCTGTCTTCATGGTAAAGAAGGAGGCCAATTCCTCACAATTGGGTAGTGTGTCTGGGTTAACTTGGGGGAAGTGAGAGACACCCTTAGATTGAGATTTGATAAGTTCGAATAGCCTTTTAGGACGGTTCTTGGCTTGGTCTAATTGCTTACTGAAGAAGTCTGCTTTTGATCTTCTAATCTTTCTATAGTAGGAGTTTCTTGTGCTTCTTAGTAACTTGAGATGGTCAGAGGATGGTGCCGATCTCCATCGTCGTTCAGTTACTCTTAGTGATCGTCTGTCTTCGTTTAGCCTACCATCATACCAGGGTTTTGAGTCTTTTGTGGCGACTCTTTTCAATTGTAAGGGAGCTAGTTTGTCTAATAACATGTTCATGGAGTCGGGGGCGCTAGAGAGCCCGGAGCAAGATGGCCGCACTCTAGTGAGGCTCTGCCGGCCGGGCCCACAATCGTTTTAAGACCTTCGGATCCACAGCACATCGGACCCCCAAACCAACAGCGTTCAATTGCTAACACCAAGAGGGACCCCATCGTGTGTAGCGGAGGCATGCAGAGGTACTGCTAGCCTCGTATTCCCACGTGCTGAGCTCCGGGGGACGGCGGCCTCGAGGGCGCCTAAGATGGCGGCATAATCGTTCTGCAGCGCAACGAAGCTCAAGTCGCACCGGGTGACTGCCGGTGCAGCCGACTGTGTTGTACAGCGCTGGTGAAACGGTGCATGACGTGCCTTGACTGCGGACACAGATCGACATTGCAGCGAAGCGCCGTGTGCACTGGCGTGCATGCAGCCTGATTAGCGAGTCGCGTTCGGTGCGGAGCGTGACGCGCCCTGTCCCCCAGAGAGAAAAGGCAAGTGACTTACTTTCGTGGCGAGACGCCTCACACGAGTGCCCGCGTAGAGACGTGGGACTACAGCAGTGCGACTCGAAGAAGCTACCGCGCTCCCCCCGAGTGCGGCCGGCCTCATAACTGTGAGACCTGAAGGTGCGCCAGCCCCGGTAGTGTGTGAGCGGGCTGGTGCGGAGAAACGGGGGCCTAAACAGCAGGGGATCTCCCGCGTCACCAACTAGTGAGTAGCAGACGGCTGTGTGCGCTCAGCGCTGGGACGGTGGTTGTCGGCAGCTGCGGCGGGCGTGTGGGATATAGTCTGGAAGCGCGAGTGTGCAGTCTGAAGTTCGCGGGGGCCTGACGGACTGCGTCGTGCTCAAGAGCCTCACTACCCTTGGAAATTGAGCGAGCAGGAGCGGTGCGCTAATAACCCCAGCAATTGTATTGGAGTTTATAGCTGTGTGGGGTGCACACTTGGAAAGGGTGCGTGACGGAGTGGTCCTGCAAAAGACATTGATAGGTGACCAAAACAAAAAACGGCAGGCCCCCGGGTAGAGGCACACGGGGCACTGGTCTTTTTACTTGCGCTGTGCATGAAATAGCGGACTACCAGCAGGACGGAGTTGGCGCTGAAATTGCCGCATTTCACATATAGGCCTCGGGCCTGAAGCCGATCTTGTGGCCCTGTGTGAGTCCCTGTGGGCCTTAGAGTGAACGCAGTGCGGCGCACACGAAGCGGAGACTCCGCGGTTGGTGTGAGGCGTGTGCTCGCCGGACCGGCTTATATGCGGAAACCTGATCGCGTAGAGCTGAGGAGTGGTGCATAGCGACCAAGAGTTCAGCCCTTTAAGATTGTATTTCGTGGGTCTGCGGCGCAGGAGCTATCTCTCCACCTGACATCGACATGGGCAAGTCTGACAAGCAGCAAACAAAACTGTCCTTTGAATCCCGCAGGTCGAGTCGCCCTGCTGGGGCGCACTCTGACACGGAGCTAGAACACCAACAGGCACTGCCCTCCCACTTAGAGGCAACGCTACTCGCAATGCAAAATAGCCTCCAAGCCATTGATGGCAAAATCGACAATCTGTCCCTCAGGATGGACAAAATGCACGCAACATTGGATAAACAGGGTGAGAGACTCACTACAGCTGAACGCTGAATCTCAGATGTGGAGGATGAAGCGCATGCCACGACAAATAAATGTCAGGAAATGGAAAAACTGCTGGAGGTCATTAGGGCCAAAAGCGAAGACATCGAGGCGCGCTCTTGACGCTGTAACCTACGCATCGCGGGAGTGCCTGAAAGCACGAACATGGGTCGCCTTGAGGACTACGTTGAGGCTATGCTGAAAGATCTTTTTGGAGCTGAAAACCTGTCCCAAGTTCTTATCGTGGAACCGGCGCATCGCTCCTTGGCGCCCAGGCCGCCGCCGGGCGCACCGCCCCGCCCCATTGTGGCTAAGATCTTAAACTACAGAGACCGTGACACGATGCTCCGGTTGGCGAGGGAAAAATAAAACATGTCCTACCAGGGCAACATCGTGTCCTTCTTCCCGAACTTCACCATCGCAGTGAAGGCTGCTCGTAGGAAATACGCTGAAGTAAAAAAGAAACTATGCACCTTGGAAATTTCTTATGCAATGTTATACCCTGCCAGATTAAAAATCACACTGGATGGCAAGGTGAAGATTTTTCAATCTCCGCGAGCGGCACAGGATTTCCTCCGGTAACTTCAGGCTCAACGAAAGGCTGCAAAGCGCACTGTCTCTCCCATGCCCGCTGGTCGCTCGGATACTGATGACTAGCGTGGCGCTAGGCTTCAAGGCCAGGTGCGGATTGGTTGACTATCGTGGGCCTGAGCGGCTCCCTGCAGCGTGCAGCATTTGGCGACGAACTGTGGTGTGCGAGACGTAGCCGCTCCACGGCAGGGGGTTGCTACCAGAAACTGTAAGTGTTCAGTTATTTTTATCTGTGGGCTGATGGATTATTGGCCTTTGGCTTTGGGATCCAGTCCACCTGAATCTGGCCTCTGTGCCCCGTCTAAGTCAGACTGTCAGGCATGCTGCTCAGGGACACAGTGGACCTTGCTCATTCTAATATGCATCGGGGTGGTGGTTCCCTGGGCCCTACTCCTTGGAGATTGTTCATACAAATGTGATATGTTTATGGGCTAATGTGATGGCGGATCCTTGGTGGGCGGCTTGTGGGGCTCCCTTTGAGCGGGAGGAGATAGGGGGTTTAAATGTTTATACGCACGGTTATTTTGGATCCAGGTCGCTTCGGCCCGGGCACACCTGCTATGCGGGTGGCACACGGGCACTCTGATGTCCCCCATGTGGGTATTCCCCAAGTTGTTTGCTATGTTTTCTGCACTGTTCCTCGGGGAATGTCTTTGGCATGATTGGGATGCTGAAGTGGGTGGGGGGTTGGGGAGGTTCTGTTCATTGTTTGCAAAGGGTGACTACATTGGCACGTCAGGTACACTCCATTCCGGTGGTTGGTGTATAAGGGGCATTTCCAGCGCTACTAAGCTTCTAAACACGCAAGACAATGACAGAGGGTGACATTCGCTTATTGAGATGGAATGTGCGGGGACTGAATGATCCCAAAAAGACCCAACAGGTGCTGGCCTACCTGGACTGGCACCATGTCCACCTCGCACTCTTACAGGAGACCCATCTGTTGGGGGGAGGTGAAAACAGAATAGGGACCTGCTGGGCGATGGCGAGGGCGGCCTCCTCCTATTCCAGTTATGCGAGAGGGGTTATGATATTGGTTAAAAAAGGAATACCCTTCAAATTGTTGTCCACGGAATCGGATCACCTAGGACGCTTCACATTGATGCAGGGCAATCTGGCAGGGACAGTTCTCACCATTATTAACACCTATGGTCCTAACGTTGACGACCCCGATTTTTATCAACGCCTTAAAACCAAAATCTTTCAATTACACTCCGATTTGTTGATATGGGGGGTCGACATGAACATGTACTTAGATCCAGACATGGACAGAAGCACCAACACAGCATGGCAGGGGAAACGCTCCGCAAAAATGGTTCAGGATATCATGCACACTTTCCATCTGAGAGCCATCTGGAGAGATAGGCATCCAAACACCAGGGAGGGCACATTCGCCTCAGCAGTACATAAATCCTGGTCCAGACTGGATTATTGGCTCCTCTCGGAGACAATGGCGTTCTGGGTCACTGGGGTCTGGCATGTGGCACGCACACTCTCCGATCATGCCCCTGTTGCACCAGATATTAACATCCCGACTAGGCATCATCAACCATTCCAGTGGCATCTACATCCGGCGTCCCTGTTAAATCCAGTCTTCAAAGAGGGCGTTTACCAAGCTATTGAACTGTTCTTTGAGGAGAACGTAGGTAGTGTGGAGGACGCAGGAACACTATGGGAAGCCTTCAAGGCTACCATCAGAGGGACCTGTATAGGCCTGCAGGCTGGGGTATTGAAGTCCTTAAGATCTCGCATGACGCAGCTTGAGAAAGAGATCCTGCGATACGAGAGGGAATATGCTAGCACCATGAATCCCAGTACATTGGCAGAGATCAGACCGCTAGTGTCCGAATACAACGAGACCGCAGACCAAGAAATCAAACATATGTCCAGACATTGGAGAGCTCGCTCGTATGGGGAGGGGGGTCGCCCTGGCCGCACTCTAGCTTCCAAATTGCAGGGGGTGAGAACACAGACATATGTCACACAGGTAGAGAGCGAGGATGGTGCAACTTATAACACCCCCGAGATCGTCGAGTGTTTCCGGGACTATTACGCCTCTCTCTATAGCTCAGGTACAGAAGCCGACAGTGAGGAAACCCGAGAATTCTTTGAGATGATAGCTTTAGTATGGCTTTCGAACGGCCAAAATGAGTATCTTCTGCAGCCCCTCACGGTAGACGATGTAAAATCGGCCATAAGATCCCTGCCCTCTGGTAAGGCAGCGGGTATGGATGGGTTGCCGGGGGAATTTTATAAGGAGTACGTAGAGTTGCTGGCCCCACATCTGGTCAATATGTATGGGGAGGCGTATGAAAAAGGCTCGCTCCCTCCAACTCTCCGAGAGGCACTGATCGTGGCTTTGTTGAAGCCGGGGAAATGGGCAGATAGCTGCGAGTCATTCCGTCCATTGTCCTTATTGAATATTGATGCCAAAATCATCGCTAAAATTATCGCCACCAAATTGCAACCCCTACTTCCTGCCTTGGTCCTTCCGGATCAATCAGGCTTCGTGCCTTCTCGCTCAACAGCACATAATTTGCGTACTTTATTTGCAGTCCTACACCATTTAGATCCGCACTACCGGGCAGTGGCTGTGCTCCTCGATGCCGCTAAGGCCTTTGATTCGGTCAGATGGGGATATATGATTGCCACGCTGCAACGAATGGGCCTGCCGCATCCATTCCTACGGTGGATAGAGATCCTCTATACAGCCTGACAGCTAGAGTGCGTATAAATAACTGTCACTCTAAGCCCTTTAACATCTGTAGAGGTACTAGACAGGGGTGCCCACTCTCCCCCATTCTATTTGCGATTATCATGGAGCCCCTGGCATGCTTGGTGCGACAACGGTATGCAAGGGCCGCACTGTAATTTAGTCAGCGCCCCCTGATAATCTCCATGTATGCAGATGACATGGTTTTGTATATACGCAACCCAGAGGAGAATCTGCATGAGCTTATCCGTGTATATATAAGATATGAGCATCTGTCGGGGTTGCGCATTAACTGGGGCAAATCGTCTGTCTTCCCACTCACATCGAGTACCTTGCCGTTTCAGATGGAGTACCCTTTGGAATGGACGACAGAACCGGTTAGGTACTTAGGGGTCTGGATCCACTCTGACCCGGAGGTAGTCCTGACGGAGAATTTTGGTAGGGCCTTGACCACTACAGAAGACCAAGTGAATCGATGGATTGGGCTGCCCTTTCTCTCGCTGACAGAATAGCAGTAATAAAAATGACTGTTCTTCCCCGGTTCCTATATCTCTTCACCAACGTCCCCATTAAGATAACTAGGGCCTTTTTTTCGCGGCTTCGCTCGACTTTGCTACGACTGGTCTGGGCGAACAAATAATCCAGATGTAGATGGAGCACCTTGACCAGACCTTATGCACAGGGGGGTTTGCAGCACCTGATTTGTATCAGTATTACTTATGTGCCCAGGCACAATTCGCCCACTATTGTTTTTTTCCGCCACCTTTCATTACACATGTGGCGGTGGAGACAGATGATATGGCACCTGACCGCTTAGTGGCTCTGATATCTAAAGATAAGTCCACCTACCCATTCCGAGACATGTGCCCGGCTGACTGTACCACTCAGGCATGGCGTGCGATGGCGAGACGCACGGGTAGGCAACCAGTATGCGCCCCTGCTTTGCCACTAGCATATCACCCTAAACTTTCGGTGACTCAGGAAAAGGGGATGCCGGACGCATTGGCGAACTTGGTCTTGAGCACCATGGGAGATGTTTACCCGGAAGGCACCTTCATCCTAATGGAGGAGTTGCGGGAACAAAGTTCTTGTGACTTAATGTCAGTTTTTGCGTATTACAGATTACGCAACCCACTTAAGGTTTTTAACTCTAGTCACCCTACCGAACCGGTTATCTTGCGGCCCCTACAAGCACTACTGTCCGGCCCATCGAGGGGCAAGTTGGTTACGCGACTATATAACACTTTGCAATCGGACATGGCACCCACATCCAGCCCTGCACGCTTACGCTGGGAACAGGCGCTTGGGGACACTCTTAGTGAAGAGGACTGGGAGTTCTGTTGCTCTATGACTAGGCGACTAACTGCTAACTGTAATCTACGCATAATACACTTTAAGTTTCTCCAACAAATATACTACACGCCGTTACAATTACACAAATATGGATTACGAGAATCTCCTGGTTGTAAAAGATGCGGGGCGCAGGAGGCTGACTTGCGACACCTGGCCTGGGACTGCTCCAAAGTTCATGAGTTTTGGGCGCTGGTTACACAAGCCTTAACAACTATGGTGCTTGAGCAGGTGGATTGTTCTCCCCAGTGCTGCCTGCTAGGTTTGGTGAAGCCTTTACGGGGAGCTGTGGCGGGTCTGTATGTTAGGCGCGACAGCCGGTGACTGATGATACGCAATTGCGCAATTGAGCCAGCACCATGACCCCTACTCCCATGAGGCACGCGAAGCTGCGTCACATAATTTTTCCTTTCAACTAATCGGATGAAAGGTCTCCTAACTGTGAGTACATGGTTAGGTAACAGTGATCAAGGGCAGGGTACACCTTAGCGTGTGTATACTGCCCGGGTCACGCACTCTTGGTCCTGACGAAAACCTAGTACTACCGACTACAGGTTGAAACATGTAGACCTTTTTATGCACATTTTTTCACTTAAAGATACCAGTTGGTCAATTTAACCAAAAGGGTGTCTTACCAATAATTTTTAATATTGTCCAGTTGCTCCATAATAAAAAAAAAAAATTTGAGTTATATCTGGCCAATTTTTAAATCACTTTTTCACTCACCTACACAGAAAATAACCTGCTCCACTGTAATCAGTTGTTGAAGTACACCCGGATGGCATTCGGCCATTCGGGTGGGACCCCGATGATGAAGCATGTCACCAACTAGGTTGGTGAGTGAGGGGTCTTCTTAAGAAAGGACATCTCCTTTCTTGTGCACTTATCCCAATACTTTGGAGACATTGAGTTGTCTCCTGGTTGTACTCCTTCTATTGTTTGTTTACTGAATCTAAAGGGGACCAGGAGTATTCCCTCCACATCGTGGAAATCCCTTTCTCTCTCTTGTGTTTTTGTATATATGAAGCCTTTACGGCCCCAAAATAGGAAGTTGGTTTTAATTGCAGTATTAATGGCTAAGAGAAAGGTGGCCCAGACTTGGGATAGTATGAGATCACCAAAACTGGATCACTGGATTAAGGACTTGGTGTTCTGCAGAGACCAACTGTCTTGTTATGCTGAAGAACTTCCTACACCATCCAGGCCTAACGATGTTTGGGCGCCTCTCACGGCATATCTTTTATCTAATAATTCTGAGGAGGCAGGGGATCTGGACTTACCCCCGAATGTCACTACCGCATTATAACCTGGTTTGGGTCACTGACCGGACTGCTATATGTTCGCCTCTTGGGCGTTGCCATGCCTATTGTCACCCGGAGGGAGCGGGGGAGGGGGGTAATGTTGTGCATCACTCACGTGTTGTATGTATCTTTTTTTTGAAAATGCAAAAATAAAATAAAAAATAAATAACATGTTCATGGAGTCAAAGTAATGGTTAGTCAGACCTTGCACATCGGATAAATCTTCCGGTGGAAGCATGATGTTAGGACTAGAGGTTGCGAGTAAGTCGGGTCCGACGTTTTTTAGGTTCCTCTTCCAAATTTTCGTTCTCGTTGGTTTGGCAGACAGTAATTTGACTGATTCATTGATATGGAATGTGATAATGTGGTGGTCAGACCAGTCGCAGGGTAGGATCGATTCAAGCTGGGTGCAGTCCGCTTTGGAAATTACTAGGTTGAGTGTTGAACCTTTATCATGTGTGGGGCTGTCACAGATTTGGGAGAGGTTAAGGTCTGAGAGGAAGGCTTTGAGACTATTGACCCCTGGGTCGTCAAGGTCATTCCAGTGGAGGTTGAAGTCTCCAAGGAATATTTGAATATGTTGTTGTCCAGCATTTGAAGCTAGGATATCCATGAGATGTTCGATGAAAGTGAGGTTAACCCCTGGTGGGTGGTAGAATGTGTGTAGTGAACATATTGGTTTATTATTACTAGTGACGTCTAAACACAAGTATTCACACGAGGAAGATACCGGGGAGTGGGAGCGGTTCAGCGAGAGGTTGCTTCGATGTATGCAAGCAATACCACCGCCTGGCCTATCAGTTCTGTCTAATCTTGTGATGTGATAGTTTGGGGGTACTAGTATGTCTAGGATGGGCGTGGATGATTCATTTAGCCATGTTTCGGTCAAGATTAGACGGTCAGGTTCATTAGAGAGTATGAGTTCAGCTATATCGGCAGCATGTCTTGCGGCTGACCTACAGTTTAGAAGAATACATTTTAGCCGAGCTTTGGTAGGGGTAGTGTTGGGTTCGAATAAGATGGGGACTCGCATGAGGTTGTTTTCCACTATACCTCTAGAGATGTGTCTTGTAGCTCTAAAGGTATCGGAAGGGATGGATTTGATTATGGAAAATTTCTGTGAGTTATCTGGGTGCGCAGTATTGAGGGGCGGAGATGGAGGCTCATAGGAATGGAGAAGGGCACTTAACTCTTTCGTTGATAGAGGGTTTTTCCTCCGGACGGGATGGGGCATTGTGGTAGGGTACTGTTCTCCACCTAGGGAGCTCATGTTCCGGGGAGCTTGCGCGCAGCTGTTGGGTGAGTTTCGAGTGGTTGATGTGGGGCTGTGTCTTAGATTCTAGTCCGGAGCGCGTGGACTTCAGTTGTTGCAGAATCAGGTCATGAAGAGTTTGGAGGTCCTCTTTGAGTTGTTGTATGGATAGTAATATAACATCGATTCTGGGGTCAGCTTTTGGAGTTAACATATTTAAAGTATGGACTGTGGTTAAGGGCAGTGAGGTTAATCCTTGTGTGGCGTTTGGGGAGGAGTCGTGATCTGGTTCGTTGTATAGTATTCTTTCTGTGTGGTATCCAGTAGAGAGGGGGGGGGGTGTAGAGGCAGGCTGTGAGGAGGTATGGGTGTTTGTTTGTGGTACGGTGGGATTAGTGGTGAGGGGCGGGGTGGTGAGTTGGAAGCGCGGGTTGAGGGGATGTAATGGTGCGGGGTATGATTGGAGCAGAGTGAGTATAGGTGGTACTGGGGGTAGAGTAAGAAATGTGGAGGTGTGTGTTATCCCAAGGACGAGAGGAGGTGATGATGTGGGGTATGCGTGGGCCAGCGGGAGTAATGGTGAGGGGAGAGGGGGCATGTGGAAAGGTATGATGAGAGGAAGTAGAGGTGTGGGGTGTGATAGGAACAATAGGAATCTTGGTGGTGTTGTGGGACGAGTAGGACTTGGGGGGATATGTGTCATCAGCAGGGGTGTTGGTTAGGTCTGGGGAGGGTGTATAAGCCAGATAGGATGCAGCAGGAGAATGTCTTAATGGGGAATCAGACAGGGAGAAGGGAGGAGAACTAGTAGTGAGATCGGCTGTGGAGGTGGGATGGGTTCTTCCAACTTTTTCTTTGGTGAGAGGAAAGATGTTATCCAGTAGATTTAGGTTACGGTCAGATGATTGCATGAGAATGATCCCGTTATGGTAGATGGTGAGTGTTGCTGCAGCTTTGTAGAAAGGGGAGGGAATGATCGATATCGAGAGACCATGTGCTGTTTTCCTAGTGGAGGCAATCGAGAATAGGGCGAGAAAGGCTTTGCGCCATTGGGCTCTTCTTTTAGTGTAGAAGATAATGTCATTAGTTATATGACCTTTGTTGTTTCAGAAGTAAGGGTCGGAGATTGGAATTTCAGGGAGAGATTTTAATAAATTATGTTTAAAGCATTTGGCTGCTTTTTTTGTAAGGTTTGGAGGGTATATAATGGAATAGGTGTGTACACCCGTGAGCTCCATAGTGGAGTTGAAATTATTTAAGAGGGGGTAGAAAAGGGTCAAGGAGTACGTGAGGTATTGTGCCTTGTGAAGTTGAGGAGGAGCTTGGATAGAAGGGAATAGCTCTCAGCTATGAGTTTGTTGCCTAAAGAATCAAGGATGATGTCTCTGTTGTAAGGGAGACCAAAACATTTTGAGTGAGTCAGACCAAGATGGCCGCCCTGTTTACTACCAATGTCTGTTCCTAGGCGGAGGTCCTCTCTCCCTTTCTATTAGTATTAGTAGGTCCTTTAGGGTGTAGTCCTGTTTCCGTTTCTAATGTGGAGTGGACCTTTTCTTTCTTTCTTTTTTTTTCCCTATTGGAGTGATTTTAAGATGGGGTCCTATGTCTCTTTCTAGCTAAAGACCTGTCCTGGTTGAATCTTTCATGTTAGTTAAAACTAAAACTAGTGCTGCCATTTTGTATATTTTGTAGAGGCAGCTACTTGCTGGAAAACAAAATGGGTTCACCGTTGTATGTGAACTGGATTACGCTGAACAAATCAGTGCACCAAGGTTACAGACCCCAAAGGGCTCTACTAGTGTGCTTAAAAGATTGCCACTTAAGAACGACTTGTACGATCACTAGGGTGCTCTGAAAACTTGATTGCTGTTCGATCTGCGCCATCCAAAAAATTGTTTGTGAAGAATCACTGAGATGAGGTGTAAATGATATAGATAGAAACTCTTAGCGCGTTGTTCTATAACCTAGTATGAAGAGGAGCTTCGTCCTCAGACCGATTCTCAACTAACTTAAAGCCGCCATCGAGAGGGCGGGGAGGCGCCGTACCTGCGTGATGCCCGGGTCACAAGAGTGTTCACTGCAGCGGCGCGCCTCCCCGGTCGTATGATCCCGGCTCTCGTGCCTCCAGGGCGGACGGCGAACGTGCCCTCGTCGCCACGGGAACCCCTGCTGAACGAGGTCTCCAGCTCTCCAGATGGAGTGCCCCTGTCACCCAAGCTCGCTCCTGGTCCCTGTACCGGGGATCGTGGGCAGGGGCCACCTCAGGAGGACCGGCACCTCAGGAGGACCAGCAATGCACCCGAAGCCAAAAGAATGAACGAAGCTCGCGGTCTGAGTCCCAAGCAGCCAGGGGCTCTCCGCAGTCACCATTGGTCCCGGATCTTCAGAACGGCCGAGGGCGGATCCAATGCCCTTGCCTCGCTCCGTCGACCGAGCTCCCTCCTGATCGCGGTCTCGAGGCCGGGGGATCGAGGCAGGCAAATGACCACGGAACACCCCTATGCGTAGCCGGGGCTCATGATCAGGCAGGCAAACAACCACGGAACACCCCTGTGCGTAGTCGGGGCTCACGATCAGGGTCCCGTCGCAGGCGCTCCCTGCATTCCGGGCCACCAGGCAGACGATGGGGGATCCGGTCTGAGCTGCGGTCGTCTACTTCACCATACCCACCAGATCCGCAGTCCCGCTCGGTTCTGTGTAAAAAAGGTCCTGGAAGTAAATCGGGAGCGGAACCACCGCTGGGCTGCCTCCAGATCTCCAGGTTAGTGTTGTCGCAGGTCCCATATGTTCGCTGGCTCCAGGTTTCTCCTCCAACCCCGCCGGTGCAGAGGTAAGAAGCTGGAATTAAGTTGAATGTTGCTTGCGTTGTTACATCCTATTCCTCTGTTTGTCCGGTACAATTTACGCTGGGGCTAACAGGGATATCTCTTAAAGTGATCCCAAGCCTGCGGAGCTCTCCCTGTGAGCTCCTCACCAGTCGGCCATCTTGCATCTTGCAATATAACAGTTAATAAAGTGCATACACGGTTAGCAGCCTACTGATTACAAAAGTGCAAGATCGCTTACATACGTCAGTACAATCTGCTTACAATAGAATGTATTACTTTATAAAGTGCAAGGAAAAACGTGCTCATTTCGCCCTGAATCTCACAGTGGCACCCACCCTCTTTGCATAAGCCTCCTCAAATTTATAGGTCCTACACATCTTGTTGATCCAGTGCCCGATCGTCGGTTGTATATTTGTTCTCCAGTTTGGAAAATGAGTGCCCTTGCCACTGTTGATTTTTTTTTTTAACATCTTACCTCCCCTAAAAAAACGAATAAAATCAGAATACAAGATGGACAATCAGACATACAGCGACTAATAGTTACAAAAACATATTTCCAAAATTTCTGTAGGTTAATACATTCAAGATAAGTATGCACCCAGCCACCTTCTTCCAGCTTTTGACATCTATAACATTGATTATCCATTGTTGGAAACATTTTGTATAATCGCAATGGCGTATAATATGCCATCAATCTGGATAGAAAATGCATTCTCTTGAAATTAGCCCCTTGCAGTGCTCTGTGACCCATCTCACTAAGCTGCTGCCTCTCTTTTATATTAAATTTACATTCCGTCTCATCATAAATTTTCTGAAGCCATTCCCTAATGCATTTATCCCCATTACCCTTTTGGTGCAGTAAATGATACCAGGATCCCACACCCACCATCCTATTTACCATTTGTCTGATGATCTGACGCGCTGGTTCACTCGGCATAGCATAATTGCGATTGAGAAAATTAGCTACCTGCCAAAAAGCAATCCACAAAGCAACACTTTCATTGCCATGTTGTGCCGATATATTTTCCCATGTGATTAATCTATCATGATTATAAAAATTACCAAGCTGATCAAAACCTAGATCTTGCCATGAGTGGTACAGCCTCTTGGACAATAGTAAACTCCCCACCATGCAGTCTTGGATAGGGGTATAGGCATGATATGCTGGTATATCTTGAGATCTTAAAAAAAGCTGGATTTGTACTGATAAGGCCGATAAGACCTTATATCTAGTTATTTTAGTACGTTTTGCCGACCATAAAAAAGTGGTAACTTGACTGCACTCTCATTTACCATATGATTTAGTAACAAATTATCAAAAAACGAATTTGTTTCGGCTGATTGTATTGTCAAATTAACCAGAGAGGCCTGATAGTGTGTCGCAAAATGTGGTAGTGCTAAGCCCCCCTGTGCTATATCTAATTGAAGTATAGCTAATTTTACCCTGGGTTGCTTGTTGTTCTAAACAAACTTTCCAATCATTTCATCCAATCTTTAAAATAGGAACTAGGAACTTTAAGGGGAAGGTTAATAAAAAGAAATAAGAATAGTGGCAGTATAGACATTTTTATCATTGAAATCCGCGCTATTAGTGATAGATTCAAAAGAGTCCATTTATCTAATAATTTTTTTTAACTTTCAACAGCATATTTCCATAATTCAACAGGAACAATTGAGCATATTCGTTTGTTACAAAAATACCAAGGTATCTAATAGGGTGTGGTAAAACATCCTGTAAACAGGCTGGGGTCTCCGAGATACTCGAGTTAAATGTAAGAATTTCCTTTTTTGCTTGATTTACTCTCTAGCCCCCAATTTGCTTAAATTTCTCAATTTCTGTATATTAGATCCTTCAGTTCTAAGATACAAAACTATATCGTCCGCGTACAATTTAATTTTAGCCATCCCATTAATGGGGGGTATAATCAGCGATTAGTACGGATTTTTGCCCCTAGAGGTTCAATAAAAAGAGAAAACAAAAGGGGAGATAATGGACATCCCTGTCGAATTCCCTTATTGATGTTGACCATCCCAGCTTCCTCCCCATTAATAATAATTTTGGCCTCTGCCTGATTATATACTTCTTTCAGCATAGCAATCAGCTAATGTGGAAATCCAAACTTTTCCGGAATAAAAAAATAGGGCAAGCCAGTCTACCAGGTCAAAGGCCTTTTCGGCATCCATCATAAGTATTGCAGCCTTGACCTGATTAGCTGAAAAGTAATCAATGGCTTGAATTAAAAAATAAGTATTAGTAGCCATAAGCCTATCCAGAAGGAAACCATTTTGATCAATGTGGACCAGCTGTTGGGCACATGGAGCAATTCTCATTGCTGAAACTTTCATAATTATTTTGTAGTCCGTGTTTAACAGACTAATAGGGCGGTAAGAGTTAGGATCTCACAGGTCTTTATCCTTTTTAAGAATAGTTATCAAAACTGACTCCTTAAATCTTTTAGGAATACCCAGCCTGCCTTTTATTTGATTAAAAAGGTTAGTTAAAAATGGAAGTAATTCATCCTGAAAGACTTTATAAACCTCTACCGGGAACACATTGCTACCACTGGCCTTAACATTAGCCATACTTTTTAGTACCCCAGCGATTTCTGATGATTTTATAGGGTTGTGAAGTATGGTAGTATACTCCCCAGAAAATTGGGGCAGTTGATGTCAATTTGTGTTCTTCTATTCCCTGCGTTTCCGTATAGATTTTTTTTAAATAAGTAAGAAAAATATCTGCGATCTTATGGTTATCCTCTTCTAATTGACTTGTGATTGGGTCTTTAAGTTGATTTATTATTTGCCCACTTTTCTGGGTTTTCATAGTCTGTGCCAAAAATCTACCAATATGCTGGTTTTCTTCATAAAGTTTTTGATGATATGTTTTACTTCCTGTAATCTCTTCTAATACAAAGAAATCAGATCTTCCTTGGCCTTTAGTAATTCCTGCTGCTGTACCTTAAAAATATGCTCCCCTGTTAAAGTTAAACTTGCTTCTTGTCTAGCTTTATCCACGGCGCCCTGCAGTCCCACAACGTTTTGCGTGCGCTGCCCTTAGTCTAGCTATATAGGAAATAATGTGTCCCCTAAAGCCGGCTTCAAAAGACTCTTAAACAATGAAGATTGGAGCAGTGTTTTCTTTAATTTGAAAATATTCCCAAACAAAAATTATTTTTCTCTTGCAAAGATTTATCGAACCGCCACCTTGATTTCTTTTTGGAATGATCCCTGGAGTTAGCGTAAAGGAGACTATAGAATGGTCTGAGAAAGAATTAGCTAATATCTTCTTCTTACCATTAGCCAACCTCTTGTCTACCAAGAAAATATCCAAACGTGATGCAGTCCTTTGTCTATTAGAACCGCAGATAAACTGGGAAAAACCAGGATGTCCCACCCTCCATGGATCAGTTAACACAAAATCTGTTTTTAGAGTAGTTATTATCTTTGCAGTTTTTGGCTTTAATTGTCACTTTGCCTTGGTGGAAGTATCCAGTGTCGAATTTTTAATATAATTAAAATCACCCCCAATAATTAAAACACCTTCTGAATTCATAGCTCTATCATAGGATTGCTCCAATGCTTTAGTCTCATCTACAATGGGGCCATAATAATTCACAAAATGTAACACTGTCTCAACAACCTTTACCTTAATCCATAGCCATCTTCCCATCCCGTCCCACTTCCTTGATCTGCCAGTCAGTCGTATTTGCTAATAAAATTCCCACCCCGCCCACTGCTACATTCGCCGAAGAAAAATAAGCAAGTACGTATTTTTTTGGCAGATGTGTCTTGGGGGTGTTGGTCCTGAGATCTTGGGGGTGTTGGTCCTGAGATGAGTTTCCTGCAGAAAAATTACTTCTGGGGAGAAAAATGCTAGCCATTTAAGAAGAGCACTGCTTTTACTTGGTTTCAGCAGCCCATTCGCATTACATGTAACTATTTTTATATTTTGTGTCAATTCATTTATTCTCCTTCACCTAAATCTGGACCAGCCTTTACTGCAACTTTTACCCCAATTCCCAGTGATGTCCCTAGAATATATCGTACAAAGTTTGCTCTTGTCCTGCTCAATTTTTGTCTGCCACCCCAACCCCAACCTCCTCTGCCCCCCCGTTTGCCTACCCACCCCCCTTTCCAAAGCTGGAGGACCCCCCATCTGCCAGCCCCACACCCTCCCTCCACCCATTGGTGCCGTAGTGGGGCACTTGGGTCCAAGACATAGCCCCATCACCAGAGATTGTGTAATTTATTTTCAAAACACTCCTGTATCCACAATTATTATTAGACTGATTTTGACAAAAAAAAAGAATTTGCGTCTTCTACTGATCAAAAGAGATTAAATTGACCATTAAGCAACACTTTGAGTTTAGCTTGTTGAACCACAGATGCTGCCCCCCCAGCTTAAATTCTTGCATCAGACCCTGAAATGCTTTACGACACCGGGCTGTCACTAAAGCTAGATCTGAAAAAACTCATGTGGGCATTATCAAAAATAGCGAAAGATTTTTGACGGATTGCTGTGGCCAGGATCTGTTCTTTAATGCAGAAATCTGCAAAGTTCACTAGTATGGTCTCCTGGTTCTTAGCATCCACTAAACGCTGGGGCGGAACCCTCTGTGCTCTAATAATAGATAAATCATTTGGTGCTGTTGGCAACATAAATTTCTTTTGAGAAGATTCATCAGCTGGGGAACACTCTGAATCTCCACCTGCATCTCGCTTCCTTCTTGAATAACAATAAATATTAAGTTACTACCTCGTGAGTGATTTTCCATCACCTCCACTTTAGTTTCCAATTGATGTAGTTTGTAAATTCCAGGAGAATGGTCTTATTGAATCTTTGAAATCTGTCTTCAAGATCAGATATCCTTTGCTCGGCCTCCTGGTGACGTTTAGGTAGCTATACCAGGCTTTCCTCAATTTTGGACAGTCTTTGATTAACTGTTTCAGTGTCCAATGCTTGCTGTACTTTCAGCCCACGGATCTCCAATAAAATTGCCTCCAGCAGTGGTCGTAGCGATCCAGGTGTAGTGTCTATACAATGCTCTGCATTATTCCCTCTCAACGCTGAACCCCCTATAGGCTCTCCCTGATGTAAATCTTGTTGCTTATCCTGTGCCAATCCTTGACCCATGGTTACTTTTTCGAGAATGCCTACCAGCCCTGAATTTCCTAATGACCTTGCTGACAATGGTAAGTCGGGTATAGTCACCACCTGAGTCTGAACTGGATTTGGTAACTCTTGCGAACATGGGACTATCCCAGCCTGTACTAAGCTTGTTTTGTGTGTCAGTTTCTGAAACAGAACTCTTAAGATTTCCCAGGTGTTACTAGGGATGTTGTAGGCAGTGCGTCAGTGAGGTGTAAACTGGACTGACTGATTGGAGATTGCATCTGGAATGGATCAAATGCAGCCTCAGCTCCACCCTCCTCTACAAAAGTATCCTCTCCCATCGAGCATGATGATGAATGGGCAGACTCATTCATATCCATGGACTGTACTTCCCTAGTAGCTGATAAGTTAGTGCTCGCCAATATCCTCTTTTCTCTCCGTCCTGCTACGCGACTCTGAGACACTATTTTACATTGTTTAGGTATGACAGGGGTAGTTGGGACACTCCTGGCCGGTTTTGGGCACTGTTGTCACATTATATTGGTGCGCATTAGCTGGCTCTAGACCCTTAGGTTGAGCACACCCGCGACTCCTTGCGCACCACGCCCACCTACCTTGGGTCTGTTGGTCAGCCCTGTGCACCCAATAGTCCAAAGGCCAGCACTGCCCTGGAGCCTCTGAACTTCAGTGCTACAGCCCCACACCACCTCAGCAATCCTAGGTGACTTGAGTGGGCTCCACAACACTCCTGTACTCAGTAACGTCTCAATTAAACATGGTGCGCAGTTCTCCTTCAGCTCGCACTTCAGGTATCAGCCGCTGTGTCGCCATTGAAAAATAGAGGAAACCGGCCTCCCGTAGAGCTCCTCTGGCAATCCAAAGGACGGAAAAACCCATAGAACCTCAGCGTCTCCATGGGAGCGGTCTTCCGGACACCTCCGCTACCGCCATGCCGCGTCGCATGTCAGTAATGTATGGCGTACTCTGATGAGAGGTGGCTATGTCTCAGGACTCAGCAGTCAGTCATGGGGGCTACGCTGACCGCCTCCTGAACGCGTTGTTTGTGACGTTCAAAAAAATGGTCACAACGCGGACAGGGAGCAACATTCTTTAATAAAAAGTCAAATTAAACACTTACCTACCCTCTCCCTTTCACACAGGGTGCTACAGTGGGAGACTACCTGTATTGTGCTGTGTGTAATCTCACTTTCTGAGCCCCACTTTGAGCGTCTAAAACATGGAAATAGCTCCATACAGAGTTCAAATCCGAGGAAGACTTACATTTGTCCAGACGCCTCTAACAAAGCAACATATATGAACAATGAACTCAGGACAATTTGTCCATCATCTACCCGCCTAACACAATAGTACCCTCTCTTGACAAATACATTACACCCAACTAGAGAGCAATAATAAATGTATTAATGTTGAAAAGGTATTATGTACAAAAACTAGCTAAACCTACCTATCCTACACTAACTATCCTTAACACTAGCCTACACTATCTTATTTAAATCTTAACCTATCTTATCCACTGTTCACACATGACAAGCTAAACATCAGCCCTTCACCCCCCTTGATTCACACAGATCAGTACAAAGCAAACATCAACTACATCCTAAACATATACTACCTACACATAGTCGCCTAAACAAATATATATAGTTTTTCTTATCCTACACACAAAACATTAACCCCCCCACCCAAGTACAAGCCTACCACACTAACAACATACTAAAAACTATCTAAAAACTTCGTAATAATCTGAAATTTATCTCAACTAAACCTACACTTACACTAAACCCTAACTCTCACTATGCCTACTAAAAATTAAAAATTATCAACAATAAAATTAACTGGGAAAATTATCAACAATAAAATTAACTGGGAAGGGACTGTTCTGAGGGAGAGAGTTAGATCTGTTTTGCGGTCTGCTTTGCGGTCTGCTCCAGTGCCTCCTGGCATGTCAATAATATTTCTTGAATGCTCGCCTGCTCTTTCTCAATGTGAGCAATCCTCCTGTCAATTTACTGCATCATTTTCAGCATGGCGAAGTTGAAAGTGGAGAGTGCAGCACGTCTGCCCCTCTTTTTCCCTGTGGCTGCCCTGTTTGATCCGCTTGAAGGTCCCAGAGGGGGATGTGTGCTGCCCTGCTGCTGCTTGCCATCATGATGATCTTTTGCAACCCTGATAATCTTTTGCCGCTGGGGTCTTCTGTGGGCCGGACCTGGTTCCTGATCCCCATATGCCACTTGCCTTTGCCTTCTCGTGTATGCAAACCATTTTTCGATAGCCACAGGCAATCCTACGGACGTGGACACAGCATGCCTGTCGAAGCTCAAAGCTCTTGGCCTTGTCTGCTGTCATGTTATCTAGGGAGTAAATGTAAACACATAGCTCAAGTTGCAGATGTACAGGACATTTACCAAATGTTGTCTGACATTGACATGTAATCATAAGTGCCTGTCCACACCTACACCAAATCTTGAGATAGACATATATACAATATACCTTTAGTACAATGACATCTTCTAATACTATATGTCAAACTGACCCAAGTGAGGTCAGTGTAGGTGTACAATATATCTATTTAGTCACAATATAATAACATGCATATCACTCATACCCGTGATTCACACTCATTGAGATGTGTCAATGGGAAACTCTACATATGGACCAGATATGTTCACTTTTGGTGTTGGTCTTTCATCATGCAGGGGAGGGGGCAAGGTTTTGGCACAACCTACGTAAGAGGTGTTAAGGTAAGCTTGTACAGCATGTATAACCTTGAATTACATAAGTAATCTGGAGTTACGCAAGGAAGCACCCATTGATGACATGTCTTATTCTGTGTCAGAGAGCCAGTCCATAGAGAGAGGGCGGGTGTCTCACTGCCGCAAGACTTTCATTTTGAACACTTAACTAATTTAGCATAATTTATAAACCAGAAAAACGGACATAATGCATCATGAATATCGGTGTACCAAAACCAGGAGAGACTTTAGATTTTAACTTTTCTGTACACTCATTCTCCCTGTGGTGCATTTGTCAGCGCACAAAGAAAATGCCAAATGCCTCTGATTAGTGTGTGTATGCCGGCAGGAGTACTGATCTGGCCAAGAACTATGACCCTCACAAACTCATATCTATGAGGGCACGCAAGGCCACTATGTGTGGCATTGAATGGCAAATATAAAGAAGAGAGTAGCGCACTCCTTAGATCATCAAAATGTTCTCAAGGTGGTAATCAAGTAAGTGGTGCAAAAAGGTAAGTCCTCCTGAGTATGAGGATAATCCAGACGTGATTGCACTCTCCTGGGTTGAGAGAGTGTCCCCCTCTGGCACTCAGTAGAAAAGTTTAGTAGTTAATCAGAGTAATAATTGAGTACTTCACGACGTTGTCATCATTATATGTCTCTAGTTTTATTGTTCAGTTATCCGATAACATATTTATCCGTGAAACCATAAGGTTGACTTTGAATTCAACATTCATTCAAAAGTGCCCAATGCATTTCGGGCCGATGAGCCCTTCATCAGGGGCTAATATACTATGGAAAAGGAAACAAGGTATCAGCAAAATAGCAATGAATATTCATTATACACATTGGGGGGGACACTCTCTCAACCCAGGAGAGTGCAATCACGTCTGGCATTGAATGGCCTCATAGATATGGAGTAAGGCAAGGCAGTGCAAATGTTTGATTTGTTCACCATTCCGTCCATCATCTGTTCTTTTTGCTTTTGTTGCCCTAAGGGGGAAGGGTATGCCCAGACGTGGGTCCTGTGCTCACTCTGCACCTGGATTCAAGCTAGCCTTCCTGATGAGGGGTGATACCCATAAATCAGTCCCAGGATGCCTGTTTCCAGTCCAGGGAGGGCCTGGCAGTTCAGGCTGGACTGTTTCCATGGGGAGCAGGGTCCAGACTGATTTGCATAAGGCTGGGTCGAAACTGGGGTTGCATGGTGAGCAAAAGAACAATAGATTAACCTTGGATCTGTGACGGGGGTGAGTGTTTGATTTGTTCAGCATTCCGTCCATCACATTATTTTTGCTTTTGTAGCCCTAAGGGGCAAGGTATGCCTAGACGTGGGTCCCGTGCTCACTGTGCCACTGGATTTAAGCTAGCCTGGCTGATGAGGGGTGATACCTCGAAACCAGTCCCAGGATGCTTGTTTCCGGTCCAGGAAGGACTTGGCCTGGCAGTTCAGGGTTGGACTGTTCCCATGGGGAGGTCAAGACTGATTTACATATGGCCTGGTCCATCTGGGGTGGTAAGCTAAAAATGATGGATTAAACCCAGATCTGGGACTGGGGGTTAATGTTTGATTTGTTCAGCATTCCATCCATCATCTGTTCTTTTTGCACAGGACTAGTCGAGGCACCTAAAGCGGTGCACCACATTGCAGGTTTTGGATAGAGCTGCATTTTATTTCTTCTGTCCATACATCTGTGGATTAGAGAATGGATTCATCATCCATGGTTGCAAACCATATCCCTGGTCACCTGAAAATAGACATCAGAAGTCAATCATTGTATTCTTTGTACCTTCAGCATAACTACCTATAAATAATTTGTATGCAGGCATTATGAAAGACATTTGATTTTAATTGACACTAATATGTTTTAGTTCTTGTTGAACATTGCTTTATATATGCTTGTTGCTAAATAAAGATTATTTTTATGTATTGTACATCATGTAAGGGATACAACACATCAACGTGAGAGTTAACGTGTTTAGACAGAAGATTGGCAGGGTAACAAGTTTGTCTATTCGTATCTGCTAAATGTAAATTGAGGACTATGTGTGTGCACTGTCTCCAACTTTAGATGAGAGTCTCTAGAAGCCATGTTGAGATCTGTGGTTTGGAATAGTGACAGTAAGTTTGACACTCACAAATACATTTGACATATTTTTAACTATGATGTTCTTGGTTGCCTACATGGTATGCCATGGCCTTACATAGTTATGAATTTTCATTTCCAGTTGCTTATTAAATGTTTAAATTGTTTGACATCTGATATAGATATTTCACTTTGGAATAATCATCCTTCAGATATTGTTTTCACCATGGCAAGTTGTCTGGATGAACTTAGACTGGCACATAGCAATAGAAATTTGGCTCTTTTCTGTATGAGACCTAATTATGTTTGAAAGACTGACTTGGTCCAACAGACCTGTACAGTAAAGTTTCTGTCAGAAAATGTATGTATGTGATATTTCAATGTTGATGAATCAGTACTTATAGGCCTGTATTCTTACACAATTTCTTGAGCATAAGTATGTAGATTTATTTGTGGTAATTACACTGTGATACCTTTTCTTCATCAATATATGACCTAGGTTTGTTCCTAGTGAATGACTTCTGTATTGGCCTGTGTAATCATTGTGTGACAATTGCTTTGATTAAGTGAGATACAGCAAATGTAAGCAACTTGCGGCATGCATATAATTATCTATTATATTGATGAAGAATGTCTGTGTGCATTATTATGAATGTGTATTATTTGACTTTGAATGTTGTAATGGCTGGTGTATACGTGCCATTTGCTCTTTTAGTGTGACTTATGGACCTATAGTACATATTTGTTACATTATTTGATCCAACACTTTCAGTGATTCACAGTCATTGATATTTGATGGTCATTTCACATTTGTGGACCTAAGAAATTCACCAGCCTACAGACATACTGCCATGTGTGAAACAGATACTTTGGATGTGAAGAGTTTGCCTACAACATTTTGAAATCAAGAGAATTAACATATATATAAGTTGCAAGTAAAAACAATCATAAAACAAATTTCCATGTCATTGTGAACAGACATCGCATTAGTTTGGCAAATATTTGACATATATTCCCACTTCGATACATCATTGCGTGCACACACACATTTTTGAGGTTGTTCCTTTAATGTTAGCTTCAAAACAATTGTGGGGCACATGGTTTGTCATTTGATAGCAATGTAATTACACTAATTGTGATTCTGCCAGCCAACTCACACAGTACGACAGGTCACAACACCTAGCACTATGTATTTTTTCATCCTTCCATTTCTAAATCTGTGAGGTAATAACACATTGAGACATCACTGGTTACATCTTTCAGGGACATACTACCACTAGGTGCGCATCACACACAATCCAAACACAAACACAGAGAGGCTTATTCAGCCATTCATTTCAAATAGGCAAAGTATTGGTAATTCTGCTTTCCTTACCAATAAGTAGGCCATTCCCATAACGGCCATTCTCGAACCGCTCATTGATGAGACTATGGCGGAAAATGTAGGCATCATGGGCTCTTCCAGGGCATTTAGCCAGAAGGTTTATGAAGAGTCCTTTATGGTCCACTATTGCCTGGACATTTATTGAATAATTATGTTTCCGGTTCCTGTAGAGGTGTACAGTGGCTGCAGGGTGCACAAATTGCACGTGTGCAGTCTATGGCACCAAGCACATTGGGGAATACAGCAATGGTGTAGAAGCCTTGCCTGGTATCCTGTTGTTGGGTAGTTTTTGAGAGGAGAAGGTACTGAGGTGTGAGTTTTATGATGACGTCCAACACAGATAGGTGAAAAGCAGAAAATGCTACCTGTGAGATGCCTGCTAATCTGGCCACTGTGGTTTGGAAGGATCCTGATGTCCACATGTGTAGCACAGCCATCAATTTAACATGTGCTGGAATGGCATGGGTACTTGTAGTTGCTATCTGTAGACTTGGCCCATCTTCTCCAGCAATTGCATGATGGACTCCGTCTTAAATCTGTAAAACTGTATGACCTCCTCCTCCCTGAGATCAATGAGAGATATGTGTTAGCTGTCTACGTTGTTGTCTCCGAGCTACTCCCAGTTGCAGTATAACAACCTCCATGGTATAGTTGAGCTAGCCAAAGTGTTATGTGATGGTGGGGAATTTGTATTACAGCCACTGCGTCATTTCCTACACCTGGGTTGCCGATGCGCAGCAATTCTGGCGCATTTCTAGCTTTGCGTGGCAATTGTACACAATGCATGATGCAGTACTACACTTATAAATACCACTGTGTTACGGTTGCGTTGGAATTTTGCGAAGGAATGCCTATGTTGCATATATTATTTCCTGCATGACCCAGCAGGATTCGGCACAGCTTCTGAGTAAGTAATACCTAAAAAAAACAATGCATTTCTGTAGATGTGTTGTTTTTTAAATAAGACTTACTGCTTGCACTGACCTTACGTCACACTACGTGATGCAGGGTCGATGCACACCCTTAATAAATATGCCCCTAGGTCTTTAACCTTAAAGTAAAAAACGCAGACTTTCAACCTATACCTGAAAATGAGAACATGCTGAGTGCATCAAGTATGACAGAAATCATGAGCTTCCCACTCAAAAATAACAAAATAATCTTGAACGGAACTTCTATTTGAGGACACAATTAAAATGTGTACACGGACTGATGTGTGTATATGTCACCAGAACATGCCACTTCGTGTGTGTACACACCTTTATATAAATAAATGCATCCAGCAACGAAAAAAAAACGTAAACGTATGCAATCAGCAAAATAGTGCATGCAATAAAAAAGTTGAATAAATGCAGCAGCAAAACATGACATGAAATTTACAGATTACCTAATGTTGCATGTAACTTTCAGTTCTCTGAGTCACTGCGTGAAGCATTATATATCTGAAAGAGACAATTAGTTATAGATTCCTTACCTTAGAATTACCCCCAGGCGTCAGACTGGATTCGGAGAAATATTTTCTTAGCAGTACCCCTGCGCGTCGGTGGGTGGAGTCGGTCGACTCTGCGTCCGTCGTCGGCGTCGTGGTCGCCGGGATGACGTCGCGGTATCTACTTAGACGCCGCCCTTGGACGCTGACGTCAGTTCTTTCTTTTTCCGCGCCAGCCAGCGCAGATCCGGAGAGAAGCTTGCCCCTTTTGTCACTTTTTGACAAAACTTTTTTCGACTTTTGTCTAGCTATTTTCGAGTCTTCAATCGACTCCTGGTGCGCGAGGGATGTCCCATCGTCCGGGCTTCAAGCGTTGTGACTCCTGTCACAAACTGATGTCCGTAACCGATCCGCACTTCGTGTGTCTCTGGTGCCTGGATTGCGACCACGACCCAAAATCGTGCTCCGACTGTCGGGCCATGGCCCCGAAGTCTTTGCGGGAGCGGTCCCGAAAGCTCTTGGTGGCCCGGCAGTTGACTCCGCGCCGCTCGAGGTCCCGGTCGAGAGGAAGGTCGCGGGACAGATCACGGAGCCACCACCAGCAGTCTTCCTCGAAGTCTTCGCACTCGTCGGGTAAGTCGAAGCACAAGAAGAAGGCGAAGAAGCATCGTCGCTCTTCGCCTTCTCCCCGTCCGTCGGCCGACGTGACGTGGGATGCGGAGGCTCGTGCTCTCCGGCTCCGCCCGCGGAGCCTGCTGGGTCGACCCCGCGCTTCCCTCCCTTTCCGGGAGCCCAGCTTCATCAGTTCTACGAAGTGATGCATGACATCTTTGGGCAGTCCGAACCCGCTGGCACGCTTTCGGGCCCCGCGGATTCGGTTGGGGGACCTAGGCCTTCGACACTGGAGGCTCTGACGCCGCAGGTTCCCCTTGGATCCATGCCTGGATCCGGATCGGCGACGGTCGACCTCACTGGTCCTTCCCCGACGCTGATTCGACTGCCGATGACTCCGATGCCGGTTGTGTCCCCATCCGGCGTTGACCCCGGCCTCCCACTCGATCTGAACGCGGAGCCGGACCGACGTCGATCAACGCCAGTACCGGCGCCGGAGGGTACCTTTGTGCCCACGTTCTTCCCTGGCGTTCCCTTTCGCCCTGACTGGCGGCCAGTGGATGATGATGATGAGGAGGACTGGGAGGGGTCTGGTGACCCTTTGACTGACCAGTTGGAAGAACCGGACTGGAGAGAGGAACTGGGTGATGCCAGTGGACTGGACACATCACCAGACCTTGGCATGCTTTCCCCCCTACCGTGGCTACGGAGGAGGGAGCGTCATACGCAGTGGTGTTGCGTAGGGCGGCTGAGTCCTTGGGCCTCGAGCTTCCTACGGTGGCAGTCAGGCTAACCTCCTGACTGAGGTGCTTCAACCAGCGGCATCCTCTTCGGAGCCCTTGCTGCCATTTAATGAAGCCCTCACTGATGTCCTTTTGGGCTCCTGGTCTAAGCACAACACAGGGGCTCCTGTGGATAGGAACATCGCCCGATGCCACCACCCGGCTCCGGGCGACCCACTTTTCCTCTCCCAACACCCTACCCCTGAGAGCTTGGTCGTCCAAGCCTCTTCACCCAAAGGTAGCGCGTTCCCTCCTGCTCCACCGGATAGGGAATACAAGAAGCTGGACCACCTTGGAAAGAAACTGTTTTCTTCCGCCAGCTTAGGACTGCAGTCGGTGAACACTGCATGTCTCTTGGGCCGGTACCAGTACTCGGTGTGGGACACAGTTGCGCAAGTGCTGCCACAATGCCCGGAGGAGGCCCGGGCTGTACTCACCCTTGCCTTTGCAGAGGATCGAGACGCAGCAAAGTACACCATTAGGTGTGGTCTGGACACCGCCAACTCACTAGGCAGGACGGTTTCCACGTCGGTAGGACTCAGACGCCTCGCCTGGCTGAGGACGTCTGGCTTTTTGGGGGATGTCCAATCAACACTTTTGGACATGCCTTTTTGGCGACAAGGCAGACAATGCGCTTGAGCGCTTTAAGGACTCTAAGGCAACGGCCAGGTCCTTGGGCCTCGCAGTGTCGTCACGCCCTTTGCAGTCTGCTTTTCGCCCCTTTCGTGGCTACGGAAGGGGTGCCCCACCATGTGCCAACCAGAGCCACAGGCTGGCGCAAGCTACCCAGCCTATGCGCGGCCGGGGGAACCAGTGGCATGGGTCAGAGGGCGGGCCAGTACAACACGCCCCCTCTGCAGCAGCCTCCAAAACCTCCTAGTCCGACCCTTCCGGGCCACCAAAGACCAGTGGGAGGCAGGATTCGCCATCACCTTCCCCACTGGTCCACCATCACATCGGACAGGTGGGTTTTGCAAATAGTCCGAAGGGGCTACTCCCTACCCTTTGAGACTGCCCCTCCATCCATGCCACCAGCATTCTGCTGCATGATGGAGGATCACTTGGCCCTTCTCCAACAGGAAGTTTCGGCTCTCTTGGCCAAGGGAGCCATCGAGCGAGTCCCTCTGCCAGAAGTAGGTCGTGGCTGTTACTCCCACTACTTTCTGGTGCCCAAGAAGGACAAAGGCCTGCGTCCTATCTTGGACCTCAGGGACATCAACCACTTCCTCCGGAAGGAGAAGTTCAAGATGTTGACTCTGGCTCAGGTCCTGTTTGCCCTCGACCCTGGAGACTGGATGGTAGCGTTGGACTTGCAGGACGCTTACTTTCACATCCCCGACTTGCCTGCCCACCGGCGCTACCTGCGGTTCACGGTAGGCCACGAGCACTTTCAGTTTACCGTGCGCCCCTTTGGCCTTACCAGCATCCCTCAGGTGTTCACGAAAGTGATGGCGGTGGTCGCGGCTCATCTGCGCAGATCAGGGGTTCCAGTCTTCCCCTATCTGGACGACTGGCTGTTGAAGGCGGGCTCGCCCCAGGCTGTCATCTCCCACCTCCAGACTACGGCGGACCTCCTGCACTCACTGGGGTTCTCAATCAATGTGCCGAAGTCGCACCTGATTCCCTCTCAGGAGCTCCTTTTCATCGGAGCAGTTCTTGACACGGCGCAGTTTCGGGCCTATCCTCCAGAGCAGCGAGTCCGGGATATTCGGGCTATGATACCAATGTTTCAGCCCTTATCCTGGGTTTTGGTGAGAATGACCCTGAGGCTGCTGGGACTCATGGCCTCCTGCATCCTGCTGGTGGATCATGCCAGGTGGCATATGCGGGCTCTACAGTGGCATCTGAAGTTCCAGTGGGCGCAGCATCAGGGCAATCTTTCCAATTGCGTCCAGATCTCGGAGGGCACTGCACACCAATTGCAGTGGTGGCTTTCGAACCAGGATTGGGTCGACGGCAGATCCCTCTCCCTTCCCCAACCAGAGTTCACAGTAGTGACGGATGAGTCACTTCTGGGATGGGGCGGCCACATGGGAGAGGCGGAGATCAGAGGCCTCTGGTCTCCGGCGGAGTCCCAGCTCCAGATCAACCTTCTGGAGCTACGGGCGATCCGTGTCGCTCTGAAAGCATTCCTTCCTTCGGTCAGAGGAAGAGTAGTGCAGGTGTTCTCGGACAACACCACTGCTATGTGGTACTGCAACAAACAGGGCGGGGTGGGGTCGTGGACCCTATGTCAAGAGGCCCTTTGCCTCTGGACATGGCTGGATTATCAGGGCAAGTCCCTGGTGGTTCAACACCTGGCAGGTTCTCTGAACGCCAGAGTGGACAAACTCAGCCGCAGATGAGTGATGGATCACGAATGGCGTATTCACTCGACAAGGTCTCTTTCGACAGTGGGGAGAGCCTTGGTTAGATCTATTCGCCACCGAAGAGAACGCAGAATGTCAGCAGTTCTGCGCGTTGGAATTTCCAAGGCGGCACTCGCTCGGAAACGCTTTTCGTCGCAAGTGGAGTTGCGGTCTTCTATACACCTTTCCGCCTATACCACTTCTGCCCAGAGTGCTGAAGAAGATCAAGCGCGACCGGGCCCAAGTCATTCTTGTGGCTCCGGACTGGGCACGGAGAGTCTGGTATCCCGAGCTCTTACACATGGCCATCGATCCGCCGATCAGACTGCCTCTTCGGGAGGATCTTCTGTCGCAGCAGCAGGGGAGGGTCCTCCACCCGAACCTGTCCAGCCTCCACCTCCTTGCGTGGAGATTGAGCGGCGACAGTTGACAGTTTTCGACCTTCCTCCTGAAGTCTGTAATGTAATCTTGGCAGCCAGGCATCCCTCCACTAAAACGGTATACGCCTGTAGGTGGAACAAATTTGTGGCATGGTGTGCAGCAAAGGCTGTCGATCCCCTTTCTGCCCCCCTTTCTGAGGTTCTCCTCTTCCTTCTTTCCTTGGCCCAGCAGGGCTCTGCTCTGGGCACTCTGAAAGGCTATCTCTCGGCCATTTCGGCCTTTCTTTGGCTGCCTGACCAGCCTTCTCTTTTCAAGTCCCCGATTGTAAATAGGTTTCTTAAGGTCATCACTCATCTCTTTCCTCCTTTTCCTTTTGTGATGCCCTAGTGGGACTTGAAGCTGGTCTTAACCCACCTTATGTGCGCTCCCTTCGAGCCGCTACATAATTGCCCTCTCAGGCTCTTAACTCTCAAAACTGCCTTTCTGGTTGCCCTCACCTCTGCTCGCAGGGTGAGTGAGATCCAAGCTGTTTCATCTATGCCTCCTTTCCTTGCAGTCCAACCGGACATGGTTGTACTCCGCACAAGGCCTTCATTCCTTCCCAAAGTGGTTACCTCTTTCCACATAGGTCAGACCAACACTTTGCCCACCTTCTTTCCGCCCCCGCATCCGCCCAAGGAGGAGGAGAGACTCCACTGTCTGGATCCAAATCGTGCGTTATCATTTTATCTTGATCGCACACGTCAATTCCGGGTGGACTATCTACTCTTCGTGGGCTATGCGGGTGCGAAGAAAGGTCGGGCCGTGCAGAAATGGACCATCTCTTGATGAGTTGTTCTTTGCATCAAAATTTGCTATTCCTTGGCGAAAAAGGAACCTCCGGTAGGCCTGCGCACCCACTCCACCAGGGCGATGGCAGCCACTACCGCTTTGGGACGTGGAGTCCCCCTTAGTGACATCTGCCAGGCAGCCACATGGGCATCACTGCACACGTTCACCAAGCACTACTGCCTGGATAGTCAAGTAAGGAGAGACGGCTTCTTTGGCTGTTCAGTTCTCCAGGACTTTCTGGTGTGAACTTGGTTCGCAGACCCACCTCTGGGGTTGGTTTTGCTGGGGTATCTATTATAAGGTAAGGAATCTATAACTAATTGTCTCTTTCAGATTAACCAGTTACTTACCTTCGGTAACGATATATCTGTAAAAGACATAGATAAGTCATAGATTCCTTACCGCCCCATCCATCCTCCCCGTTCTGCGAACTGACTTTTAGTGTGAGGGACTCCCTTTCAGGGCCTTAGTTTGTGCACCAGTAGTCAGTCTCTTGCATGGCTCTGCGCTTCTGGCGTGGAATGTCGTGTAAAAAGAACTGATGTCAGCGCGCATGGGCGGCGTCTAAGTAGATACCGTGACGTCATCCCGGCGACCACGACTCCGACGACGGACGCGGAGTTGACCGACGCGCAGGGGTATTGCTAAGAAAAAATTTCTCCGGATCCGGTCTGACGCCTGGGGGTAATTCCAAGGTAGGGAATCTTTAACTAATCTATGTCTCTTACAGATATATCGTTACCGAAGGTAAGCAACTTGTTCTTTATGCTTCTTGAAAGTGAGCTCATCCTACGGTATACACACAATGAAATGTGCATAGCAATTTAGTATGGTTAATAACTTACCCCTACTCCCCAGCAGTGTTGTAATGAACCCCATCTCCTTCCTCCCCCGCGCAGAATGTGATGAGGAACCCGTGAGTCTCCTATATCTTGCAGACATCTATTGGCCTTGGGCTTGATGGGGCCCCTGGAAGGGTTGAGGGGAGCACGTGAAGGATTTGGGGGCCCCCTGTGCTGCAAGGGCTGTAGGGGTCTGGCTTATATCCCTGCTTCCCAGTGGCACAAGTATAGTTGGGATGGCGCCCTGCTCCATGGATCATGCTTCAGAGCTAACTGCTGCAGGCAAGTGCAAACCTGTGAAGATGCAGATATCCTAGAGATGGAAACACGCAATTTATAACAGCGGGTGATGTGTTATAGTCACACTTTACTGCTCCTCTGACTTCATGTACCGTAAGACAATGCAGGAATAATTACCAAAACACCAGGCACACTTTGGCTTGAAGACTGTGGCTGTCACAGGCAATTTACTTAACCTGGACTCATTGCTACGGTGAACAGTGTGTCACTGATTCATTGCGTTTTTGCTGCAGCACAGCTTCAAAAATTAAAAGAAATCTGCTTAAAGTGGTCAGGCATGGCTCTCTTTGTGTGACACGTGGATCAAGAGGTGGCACCGGACACACAATGAAGGCAGTAAAAATGGTGTAAAGAAGTGCTGCAAACCACAAAGTAGAGTACAAAGGTGGTTTATTCTGGAAGGAAATGGGTGCCCACAGGATTGATGCCTTGTCAGGTGAAATCCAACAGTAACTGCCTAGAGAACAGTTTAGTGGAACACACACAGCAACCAGAGTCCAGAACATGGGACCAGGTCAAACAATAACAATAGCCAGGTAAGTACCAAATATATATACAGTTATGTGTTGAACATACATTGAACCCTTAGAACTGATGAAGTGGAAACACTACATCAATCGAAATATACAATAATCCATAAATATACAATAATCCATAGAGTACAAAGGGTTTGTTCAAAACAATAGGAGGGTTTGTTTCAAATAATACAAACAGCAAGCACCAGTCTGTTGTTTTAAGGCATGGACGCGTGCCGCAGTTGATTGGCCACAGACAGCAGCTTCAGTGAGGGTCATGTTTCTTTTTCTTAAACTCTGCCGTGCCCGCTAGGTAGAAAAGTGGTGCCCGACCCCTCTGTGGACTCTGTGTGGCGGTTGGAGCCACCAGACTAGGTGTCCCTGCAGGTTTCAGCCGCAGGAGGGGCCATGCCTGGTGGTGCCCAAAGGTTATATCCAGGCATTTTGAGCAAGGGACAGGGATGGGCGGAGCAGCCTGGCCCATGAGACACGGAGGTCAGGACTGGCTCCTCTCGGCCCAACCGAAGCCACAAGAGAACCCTGGTGGTGGTGCTTAAGGAAGACTGCGGCGGGCCTGGTGGAGCCTTTCTGTAAGGATCTAGGGATCCCAAATTGTTCAGGGATCCCCGCAAAAGAGAAAAAAACCCGTGGGGAACAAGAGGGGGCTAGGGCAGTGGTACATCAGCAGAGGAGTGAATTTGAGCTCAAAATAATGGGTGGCTAAGAAAAGAAATAACCAGCCTTGTGCGACTTCATTGTACCCCCAGAGACCCTTGAATATTGAGCGGGCAAAGTGGGCACCAATGTCAGGGTCCTTGAAAGTATGGACTGGCCATGCTACCATGGACTTTTGAAAATGCTGCCAGCCTGAGGGCTCAGAGCCTGTAGCAGCAGCAACAGATCACCATATGGATTGAAGCAAGGTAGGCCATGCCAGACTTGGCCTTTCTCATGCAATATTCAGCACTGCAGTGCACTGCCTGGTCGCCCCCAGCCCCCATCCCCGGCCTGATGTAGATACCCTGGCCTATCCTGGCAGTGAGTCACTGGAGCAGCGCTGGTCACTAGGTGAGTTGAGATGTGAATGGGGTTAAGGTGGACTTGGATAGGCCAGCAGTTTCTACAACTTTCCGAGAGAATAATTCTGGCAATTTGTTCATGTTTTAAGATTCGGCAAAGGCCCAGACATGATAAACAGGACTTTATATAAAGTTGTCTGCGTTCTTTTTTAACACTGCTTTTCCCCTTGTTTTACTTTACTTCATCAGTGACAGACCATTAAAGCAGTCCTGGAACACATTTTAGAGTGCTTTATTCTTGTTTGGAGTTTTAAATATGCACTGAAACAAGGAAAAAATACCAGCTTTTAGTGATTTTCTTAATTGTTGTGCTGGCGGGAACATTAAAGTACTGTTCAAGAGGGTAAACAACCGGCAAGGGAGCAACCCTATTGGCTGGTTCTAGTCGAAGCACCTGGGCTAGAATGGTTTGCTGATTTACAAAACAGAACCAAACAAAGAATTCAGTAAAGTTCAGGTCAACGATATACCGAGCGTATAATGAGAAGGCAATCCAGCATGGATACGCCTCCTAAGATTAATAAGAAAAGGTCTTCTTAACACATTCAAAAAGAGCATACTTTTGTAGGGTTCTGGACAAAGGATTTTATACATTTAATACACTTGTACACGTTTCCCACTGAATTAACCAATCAGAATTAACTAGAGTGAAACTATTGACATGGAAATACAAGTTTGTCCATGTGCAAATGTCATAAACATAATGGAGCTTGAGGCCTACAATTGTTATGTCAGCTGGAGTTCGATTTTTCATTAGCGCAATCCATTTATTTTCGAAAAACTAAGTTAACAAAAGCCCTCTGATGATTCAGTAGAATCATCACATCTTTCCCTTCTAAACAAGTTTCACAAAATAGAAGTCGTCAGCTTTGGATTTTTGCTTGTCAATTCTTCCAATCCCCTCACATCATCGTAAACTTGACTTTGGAGTTAGTCCAGCCCTCTTCCAATTGAACTAGCCAGAAAAGCTATTCCTTCCCATCCACCAATCTCCTCTAACTCTTTGACTTCATCAGTGGTATTTTTTATGGTATTCACAAACTCGTTAATCTGGTTATTGACTTTAGGTATATACGCACACCATTGCCGTAAGCAAAGCATGTAATAAACTCTGCCTTCTTTTGCAAATAACCTGTCTACTGTAGGACGATTTTGCATTATCATGCCTCTTATAGCAAGCATGTCTTTGTTAATAACTGTTAGTGTTCCTGCTGTGTTAGTAGTAAGCCTATTCACTAAGGTATGCAATTTTCTAATCTTCCCATCAGTTCAAATCTACTCCAACAAAAGGCGTTAGAGCGCCACTTGTTCAAAGCTACCTCTACTTCTCCTCTACCCAAGTCATCTGTATGGTATATTCTTGGAAAGAATAAATCCACATAGCAACTTCCCACCCAATGACATGGTCACTGAAAATATGCAGATTATACAAACATACTATACTATACCCTTATACTAACTTCCTGTACTATTAATGCTTAGTCTAAAAACAAATAGCTGTTATCATGATCTCTCCAATCCACCATTTCTGCAGTCTCATTCCCTTCCCGTTCAGGAAAGACTCATGAGTTTCCTCTCTGCCACATCCAAGTTTAACATCGGATGTATTTCTGTCCTTTCAGAGTTTTGTTTCCCCTGTTCGGACTTATCCTTCATCCCTTTATTTGACTTTTCCCTCTTCTACCTTATGCTTTTGTTAAGTTCTTCTTTGAAAATCCTCTCGGCATGGTTAGTTTTACATGAAAGCTCACTTGCACTTGTATTAGTGGTATTAGGTTGAAAATAAGGTTGGAAATACCTTACTATGCATTCTCTTTTACTCACCCTTCCATATGTTTTTGAGAAATAGGTTTAGTCATACAGATGTACGTATTTGAAGAGCTAGTGATAGGTACCTTCTCAAGAGGTGATTCATAATTGGAATAAAACAGCTTAATGGTATCCTCATAATAAAACAAATAAGAAAACACTACAAGAGAATGAATATGACAAAGAAAACAAGAAAGTATTTCCCTCAGCTGCAGAGAGACGTAAATAAAAAGATACATCACAGTTTTCTACTTTCTTTAACCTTACATACTCTGTTAACATTTGATAATAAACATTGTACTAAAGATACTTTCAGAATTAGTCTTATGTGTGAATATTCCTTCTAATTTGTATTTATTATTTACTAGCATCTGATCCAATTTATTGTCCGGTGAAGCATCTCTATCCAGAGGGTAAATGTCTAATAACAAGCCAACTACATAGGTTACTAAGGCGATTGCAAGAACTACTATTACATTTTTGCTGCACACCTTAGTGCCATGTTAACCACGTTACAGCTCATAGCAGAAGAAAACTTGTTCTTTGATCTCGTCAACATTCAGTATCAGTTCAGTACTTTGTCTTAGTCAGTTCAATCCACACTCTATGCTACAGTCCTTACTCTATCTAGATTCTAAAGTGACTTGTCATCTTCTTCAGTTGGATACCGCTGATCTCTTAAAGACTTTCAACTGATGCCCTAAGGTACAAATGAAAAAATCATTTCTTCTTTCAGTGAGCTTTTGCAAGTCCAAAAATCGTTGACATAATTCTTTCACTTTGGTTACAAATTCTGCATTTCATGGGAGCTCTTCAAAGTTAATCTGATAGACATTTAAGTCAGTGTCACTTCTCACAAAGTAAGTTTGCTCAAGATTTGAATACTTTTTGGTCGGTTTTCTGAATCTTCTTGACTTAAGGACACGTACTGTAACTACCACTAAGCTATACCCGTTCTACGTCCTCTCGCTATTATAGCTCTCTTTCCTCTCTTGACCAATTAATAATACGCCTACGGAAGCGGAAGCCTGAAGTCGCTCGCTTCACCGTTTCGCATGCATCGCAGGAGCAAGCGTTGCACCAGACTTGCTCCCCCCTTCAGTGGGCCCAAGGAGGGGAGAGGAGTCGAACAAGCGGCGAGGTCGCGAGGGCATGCAGGAAGTGAGGTAAGGTGCCCAAGCGCAGCAATAGTAGTTACCGCCGCAGAGCGAGAGCCCGGGCCCCCCACAAAAGCGGCCCAGCTAGGCCTGGGCGCGGCTTGCGGGCAGCCTGGTGTGCTCCGGCTCAGGCTCTCGTGGCCTACAGGCATTAAGTCCACGCTTTCTACAGACCCAACGGGGAAACCTGCATCCTTTCCTGTCGCTGCGCCAGATGTCACCCGCGCTACCCAACGCCCGCTTACCCCCACGGACATCCGGTGCCATAGTACTTCAATGCTCCAGTGGTCTTTTAGCAGTGGAACAAGCGGAGCAGCCTACAGGCTCATATGCTGCCCGGGGTCAGTCTAGTCCAGTAAAACAAAGGAGGGCATATAACAGCGCCATGCACTAGACCTCACTGCAGGGAGTGTGAGCGGAAGACAAGGAAGGCAAGGCTATAGGTCAATAGGGCAGCGGCACCTGACCAGAGACTGCAGAGGCAACTGGTATTAGGATGGTGTAGTTTGTGTCATTAGGACAAGGCTGCACACCAGCTCTGCTATTCACACCTTATTACAACAACCACAGCAGGCAGGTAGGCCTGATTTCCATAGTCCCGACCAGAAGCACCCTTCAGCCACGATCTCATGCACTAACCTACTTCCCACAAAAGTGAGAAGGGTGAAGGGGTGCAAACGTCCAGAAGCCATTCAATAAGCCTCACGCAAACTACCTGAGGCATTAGGGGGAGCGTGTCATAGGTTGCCATTGGTTGCTAAAGCCAAAGTCAGAGCCCTTCAGGATACCACAACCTCTAAAACAGCTGGATCCGAGTATGAGATCAGGCAAAGTGAGAGGCCCTGTCCCAAGGGCAAAAAAGCACAGAGGAGGCCAAAAGTGAAAGGCCCTTGCCTGCGAGAAAAGTGATAAAAGCAAAAACAGTAGTAGCAATAGTATCAGTCCCAGCAACAACAATAGCTACAATAATGCGGAGCAGGTTGCAAATCAGAGCATGGATCACAAGGAGAAAGGGAGGAAAGGCACAGAAGAACTCTTTGTATAGATGGAGAGGTACGGAAGGCTGGATCCTGCACCTAACAACCAAAAATCTATACCAAATTTGTATTCTCAAAGGATCCTGGCACTGTTCTTTACTCCACCAATGATGAAGCAATGGGCCTGCGATCTCCCCTACAACCAGTATCTTCAAACAACAACTAAACTCCCACGGAGGGACAAAGTAGGACCAGAAGAAAATAACGAAATCGCGGGTGTAGCTGACGAAACTGCAGAGGCTAGAAAAAGTTAAATGCACCTATTACAGAGCCTATCACTGATCAGTGGGGGGACCCTTTTAGGGCACAAGTAGCAACAGGAGGGAAAAAGTAAAAAATCCCTGGCCTTGCCTTTCAATCTCACCTCGGGAAAAGCTATAGGTGAAGACATGCATAGCCCAAATCCAGGCGCAGGCAGCACACCGAAACACGGACCAGTGCTCGGACAGCAAGAACTGGATAAGTCTTGCATCAAAATCAGCCCCCCACAACAGCTATTTCACCCGCAACACTAAATTGTTCGCCTGTAAGCGCATCAGTAGCAGCATGCATCGAGTCATCAATGCAATCTGTGGACAAACCTCTTTCTCACCAGATAAAAGATGATCCCCAACAGATTAAAGAAGAATCCCTAAGGTACCGAATGCGATATGTCATATCTTGCATCCAAGGAGTGGGAAGAACTGGTAGACTCCTACACACAAAAAAACAATTCAGGCATGAACCCCTCAGCCCCTACAATTCACCCAGCTTTCAAAGACAGAGGCACAATCGGCGAAGATCCAGCTTCTGACTTTTTTGGGGTAACTCTCCACAGTACCATACAGCACTCAGTGACTTCCTTACAATACCAGTCAGAGAAAATGGATTTACAACTAATAGTCCTCCACTCCCTAGCAGACTTTGTATCCAGAATTGATGATAAGCTGGCAGATCTAAAAGGCTGATAAAACGGGGGCAGGCTGCCGTCCAGGCAGCTCCACCTACACAAATAGACTGCACCTGTGCGCCAATATTGGACAAAATAGTTACACTCCCAACCATCCTGGGTGGCTTAATAACTGACCTAAAACAGGACCAAGAAATGCCACCATCTCTAATCCCCCAACAGAGCAATTGGGGGTAGCTGCACTCAAGCAAAACAACACGACAAGCAGGTCCCACACAAAAAGCTGCCTCTCACCAGTGTCAATAGGCGAACAAGAATTGCCCCTTACAGCTCCCTCTACTTCATTCAAACAAGCGTCCAGCAATTCCAGCCTAAACAACACACAAGCCCTCCACAAACAAAGAAGGAAGGGTAGAAACAAGAAAAATTTGATACTTGGCCTTCTTCGAGAGGACGCAACTACAAGGCCATTAACAGACCCAACCGAGTACGACCACCAACAGCCACTTTTTCACCCACCTGCAAAACTAACAACAATGGAAGAGAAGTCAAGCCAGGCAATAACTACACAAGCCGTAAAAACAGAAGGGGTACCTACCAGCAGGTCACCTGCAACACTAATAATAATGGAAGAGAAATCAAGCCAGGAAATAACTAAACAAACCAAAAAAACAGAACGGATGCCTGCCAACAGGTAATCTGAAATACCTCGAATAGGCAACAAGTGCACTAGCAACCCTCAATCCTGGGGAACTAAGAAAGAGCATCGAAACCCATCCCCGCCATATCATACTAGAACCTCAGAATATTTGGCACAACCTGAAACGGAGACAACCTTGGCTCAACCCAAACAGGTAGAAAATTATCCATCAAAAGAAGATGGAAAAGGCTTCTGTAACCTCACGCTCTTGGCAGCAGCAAAAGGACCTACAGAAGCACAAGCCCTTGCAATATCGGCTATAGGAAGTAAGTCTGACCACAGCATAACATGAACGACCCCGCAGGCTTGAGAGTCTTTAGAAAACAGGCAGCTTGACATCAACCCTTCCTTTAACGTTGTATCACAAACACAAACTAAAGGCACGCGAACACAGCCTAAAAGGTATCCAGAAAACGAACAGCTAATAGCAAACTCCATAATATTCCAGCCAGAATATAAATTCAGGGGGAGAGGAGACACTTTAAACAGGGGAAACATAATGTGTCTCCTCCACGCAATAAAAAATCTGGAAGACTTAAGCTCAGCCGACCTAGCATCCATAGGATGTATCCACGTTAACAATCTCCAGGGACTAGAGGCAACTAAAACAACATGGATTACAAAAGTGATAAAAAAAGTAATGAACGAACTGCCCATATTCCAACAATGGGGGATAGGGATATACCTACATCACAATCCGGGCTATCCTACACCACTGTTACCTGAAAATTCACTTAAGACCAGATCTCAAGAGCAATACATCACCCACTCCATACTAAGGGGTGCAAGAAGTACGTCCCCCCTGGCTATGGATCACCTTAACTACTCAAGGGATAGAAACAAAATAAGGAAAAGAAATGAGCCACTGGACGAAATAGCTGGGCGGAACTGGAGTTGGCTAACACGAACATTCAATGTTACCAATAGGCAATGACAGGCAACTCGCTATACCTGCCACAATCTGGCAGAGTCTAGACTAATCCGTATGTGCACATTGAACATCAGTGGCCTGGCAAACAAAGTAACTGACCCACAGTTACTGACCTACCTCCAAACCTTCGACCTCATACTCCTTCAAGAAACCTGGGCCGAAAAGTCAATATACCTGCAGGGTCATAATTCCCAACATGTCCACGCTCGGAAAGAAGCTAGGTATATCAGAAAGGAGGCTAGTCAACGTATGCATCAATCGCAACAATGGGACCCATCAAACTCCTGAAGGCAACTATACCACCGCCCAATGAACTACTAGCAGTAAGAACAACAATTAGAACCAACAAAGACGAATGTCCGACTGTATTTCTAAATGTCTACCTACAGCCTAGGCACAAAACTAAGGGGGTTAAACAACTAATCACTGAGCTGCTGAGAATCATGGAGGAGGAAGAGACTAATAATATCATAGTAGAAGGGGAACTTTAATCTTCACGTCATGGGAAATCTAACTGATGACCTGCTTCACGACCTAAACAGAGAGTGGAAAATTCCAACACAGGGAAAATGTACCCTACACAAACAGACTGTATTAGGTATCTACCTCCTAAGGGAACTTGAACACCTCAACTGCAGAGCCCTGAACGGACGCTTCCAGGAAAACAATCCGCCAGCTCCCAGGTTTTATTCAACATCTGCCACCTCATACATCGACTACACATTTGCATTCCACAAAATATCTTCCTACCATCTGGGGGAATCTGATCTGAGTGATCATTTACCTCAAGAAGTCACTTTTAAAGACATTGCTTCGCCACTACTTACAGCAGTCAAAGAAATTGCTACAGAATATACCACTAACAACAAAAGGATCAAGTGCAATCGTGACTCAGTAGAGAAGCTCCTAGAATCAGCCAAAACTATCCTTCTTGAAGATCTCAATCAAACAAGGAATCCCTTAGTTATATGGGAGAACTTTACTATCACCCTCAGAGAGAGATTTGCAACTAATGTAGGTATCAGAAAAGGAGGCTCAAGCAAGAGTCAATTAGTTAATGCTAACTCACCCCAAATAACAAAATATAAATCCGCCATTAACCAAACTTTAAGGAAGCTTTGACGGAATCCGCAAGAGCTCTCCCCTCCGGGGAGAATTGAGGAAATTTAAGGCAAGCTTAAAAAAGATAAAATGGGGCACAAGGAGACAAGACAACGAAATGATATGGCCAAGGCTGCTCCATGATTCAAAAAGTAAGAACAGCACAAAGTTCTGGCGAATGATCAATATCTTACAACGCCAATCTCATCATGGAATAGACTCCTACCTTCCAGAGGAATATTGGGCCAAGAGAGAAATGGGTATGAGGAAGAAGAACCCTGGGCAAATACGGGTGACAAAGTGGAATTGGACCCAAAAAACAGCATAAAGGACACTAATGCAGGGAAAGAATTGTCTGAAAACGGCGCACATCAAAATCTTCGGAAGAATCATTCAATATAAAAAAAAACTCCAGATTATGAAGCAAATTGCAAAAGGGAGGCCGGAAGGAGCTCCAGGACCAAATGGGAATCTGCCAATGTTATACAAACAAGACCCTCAGTACTAGTCCGATATCCTGGCACCAGTGTACAATCAAATCATGGTTAATGGAATAATCCCAGAATCGTAGAAGGGATCAATAATCTCTCCAATCCACAAGCAGGGCGACAAGGGCGACGTAAAAAACTACTGCCTTGTCGCCCTGATCGACAATGATGCCAAATATTTTGCAGGATTGATTCTGGAAGAACTGAAATCCTGGACCTTTTCATTATCCATTATACAAATAAACACAACTCGATTCTGTAAACATATGGGAACAATCACTAACATCATGGCCCTAACACTACTGATTGACGCTGCAAAGGAAGCCAGGCAATCATTATTCCTGTGTTTCATTGACTATAGCCCAGCTTTTGACCACATTGACCGAACTGTACCATGGCAGAAGTTGAAAAGCTGGGGCATACCACCTGTCCTTCTAAAGCAACTAGTCCTACTACACATGGACTCATGGGTAAAAGTCAAACTGGGTACTGGGACACACCTCTCTAGACGCATTACCACCACCAAGTGGCTAAAACAAGGGTGCGTCCTTACTCCCATGATATTCAATCTCTTTATGGCAGATTTACCCGCAAGGCTGGACAACTGTATATAACATGCCCCTAAGCTTCGAAAGATGATCATCTCCAACCTTCTTTATGCTGATGACTTAGTCTAAGTAAGCCGAACACCAATTGGACTTCAACATTTACTCGATGTAACACAAGAATACTCGCACAAGAATGCACTGAAGATTAATCTAGGCAAAACAAAAACAATGGCAATAATCCACACCAATAGGAAAAAAAACGCACTCGCATCTGGAACCACAACGTCTAGAACCAGTCACAAAATACAAATATCTTGGAGTCATACTAGATAATAAAGGTTACTTAAAATCTCAAATAGAAGCTCTGAGACGAAAAGGCAACATAATAACATTTGCCATGAAGACTCTAAAAGAAGCACTTGCCGGGCCTTCCCCGACACCCCTACTTGAGGTCATCCAAACAAAATTCCTTCCGACGATAACCTATGGGAGTGAGTCAATGCGTGGAAGAGATGTAATTACCCTGGGTAAAATAATTATTAGGTGTGATGTTGATTCTTAAATGTTCAATAAAAAGAACTATAAAAAAATAAAATAATTATTAGGTCATTCAGAACGATCTTTCATCTTCCAAACTATGCCTCTCCCGTGCAAATAAGGTTAGAGCTTGGTCTACAGAAACAGACTCTGGCTAGAAGGGGTGCATTTATAAAGTGCTGACACGAGGAGGAGGAGCAGAACAAGATTAATTAAACTGGCATCTCTGGGCTGAATTGTCACTACGACGGAACTCACCGGCTGGACCATATCTTAGAGACTCCCTAAGCAAACTAGGTTTGAATAGCCTATGAGAGTCATCAGCGATCCACACTAGTTTAAAAAAAGCGGTCTCTAAATCCATCAAAGTGATGTCAATGGCAGAAGATAAGTCGGCACTAGCGAAAAGGGAACATGGTTGGCTTGTACTCAACAACTATGTCACAGCCAAACCACAAATGTATCTGAGCTCTGAGTTTAATATTCTACTGAAAGAGAAATTCTTAAGATATCGGCTGGGTATAATGCTGATTCTACCTCACCTACCGCCATGGAAGAGGCGATCTGGAGATAACAGCTGTCGCCTATGCGGCCACGGACCAGAAGATCTTGTCCACATAATTTGCATTTGCACAAGTCTATTAAAAGAACAACGCTCACTTTTTTGTCCGTTCTTTAACCAAAAACGAATCCGCTCTTACAGACAGGCGGTGTTGGCCTGCTTTAATTTTGCTAGCACGCAACTAAACTGCCGATTCACAAAATTCCTCAATGTAGCAGACAGGATATTGCTTGCATATTCACTCAGTAGAGATAAAACAGCTAAGTAACGCAAAACGGACAAAACATAACTTCTCAATATAGTAAAGCAAACGGAAGATCATCCAGAACGATTAAAAGAATACAGAAACAATACACATATACCAGCCAAATCCGACAACATAAAAGATAAATACAGCTCGTGACAACCAGCACGAATAACAGATTTTGACAAACTTGACAAGTATACCAACCCAGTGACTTTTTATTGCACAATTTTGCCAGCTTTGCACACCGGAAATTTGAACAAAATATAACATTATCCACTGCCACAGTAAAAAAGGTTATACTGCAAATCTTCTGTCAAATGGACAAGGACTGGGGGAACAAGACTGCCCTCAGCGCAAACTTGGAACTACGCTTTTAAAAGTTTACTTTGCACAGTGGTAACTTGCACAATATATATTATTATTCGAAACATTGCTATTATACCCAGGTCTATATTACAATCCTGAAGACCTTTCCTTGCCACCAAAACAACACCGCTGGTCAAAATTAAGAAAAACAGAACTCAGAGATGCTCTCCTTTTGTTTGAAGTCCAAAGTTTTATTTTTTGCCAAGATAAACCAAAAGAAGGATTTTATCTTTATTTATAATTTTGTATAAATCATGTTAATTATATGTGCCATGTATATGCAACAGATTTTATTAATCATGCATAATAAATGTACTTCTCTCTAATGGTCTCTGTTTTTTTTTTTTATCTTGTCGTCCCTCTCTTTTTTGTATCTTCATTCTTTGGCCATTTGTCTTTGTGATGCACTTGTTCCCTTGAAGTACTTGTCTCTTCCAATTCATGGAGCACATTTTCAGTTTCAAAGTCTGGATTTACCTCTACTGCTTCGCTTGCATCGTCTTCAACTGGCTGTGCGCAGATTCCTACTTGATTGTTCTCTGTTTTCCAGATCTTGCCATGGACTCAGCGGATGCAGAATTTTAGTCTTAGTCTCTGAGGCCCATATTTACTAAGGGCTTTTGTTGGCCTTGCGTCGCGCAAGCCAATGCAAGCCCTTAACTCAAATTTACTAAGCCTTGCAAACTCACCTTGCGTGGCTCTGAGTGGCTTAGTAAATCCTTGCCTCACTCTGCATTGGGAAGGCGTTCCATTGGGTGTAGTGTGGGTGTTCCCATGCATTCACCCATGGATTTTGGCGCATTCCCAGATTTACCAAGAATAGTAAATCTGGGAATGCATCAAAATGCTACGCTATCCCAAGAGGCGTAATCTGAAGAACCATGTTTATTTTGCCTCCTTATTTCCTCTTTTTACGTGTTATGCATTCTGAAGCACACGTAGGAAAAAGGAAAATGCATCCGAGGATTGTTTTTGTACAGGAAGATTTCCCTTTCTGCACAAAAACAATCCTGCCTGTGCTAGCGGTAGGCAGCGGTCAGTATGCCAGTGCAGACAAAGAGTAGGAATGCACCATATCTTAGTAAATATGGCACATTCCTGCTCTCTCCATTTGACGCAAAGCAGCATGTTGTCTTGCTCCTTGCACCAAATGTTAGTAAATCTGGTCCTGAGTTACTCCCTGAGCTGGATACCCTTGTGCTTCTCTAGGGCTCTGCTCTGGCTGCTGGTCAGGTGGTGTTGGTGACACTCAAGTAGAACATCTTCTTTTTCTACTTCTGACACCACAGACACTTCTAATGGAGCTGGGCTCTGCGAATCAGTGAGTTTTGTCTCCACTTCTCACTCTCTTTGTATGCAAGGCGTATATCCAGTTTGGTAAGCCTGCACATTTCACAGCAGTGTTTGCCACAAAGAATACTTGATGAGGTCCTCTCCAGCGGGCTTCCAGACATGACGTGCGCCTGTGCTTCTTCACAAGAACCCAGTCGCCTGGGTTCAGATTGTGACAAGATTTGGGTCTCGCTGCTGCAGTCGCCAAGTCAATCTGATGAGACATAAAATGCAATACATCAGCCAGTCCTTTGCAATAGTCGAGAAATAGGTCATCTGTAATATTCACAAGAGCACCAGCAGGAACAGAAGGAATTCTCATGGCACTCTCCATCAAGATGTCAAGGAGGAGATTCCTGTTCTTTTACAGGGAGTACTCCAGATGCTAATAAGTGTAGTGTCTTGTAAATATGAATAGCACTACCCTTCTGGTCTCTGATGGACTCTGTGGAGTGACCTAGTCTTCTGGGTGTGTCTGGGTGTGGTTAACAAAGTTGATGATGCACTGCGTACAATAAGTTAACAGTTGCACTCTGAAGAATAAAGACGTGCACTACAGAGCGCCGTGTGTGGTGTGGTCATTTGCATGCTACCAGGCTGGGGAGAATGCCACAAACGGCAGCGAGTTAGAGTATCTGCAACCTGAAGTAATGAAAGTGCTCTCCCTGAGAGTTTGCTGAGGTCCAGCAAACTGCTTGTGCATGCCACGCACACCTCATTCGAAGTGAAGCAGTTGACGGTTGGCGCATGTGGAGTCAAAGCATCACTCCAGCAATTGCAAGGCTTTCGAGGAAGGCCCTACGGAAAGTGTAGTCACAGTTGACCCAAAATCTGCTGATAAGGCCGAAAGAAGAGGTACTGCACCTCAACATAACACAGAGCTAGCATACATATAGTACAATAGCACTAAAGGCCGTGATAGCCAGGTGCAGAAAGTGTGCCAAAAGTAGTATCATCCAGGTGCCACAAAACGCTAAAGCCAGTGAAAACCAGGTGTGATGCAGAAAGTTGAGAACGGAAGTGAACCTAGGCAAGATACAAAGCTGACGCTGCCTGACAGGAGACGCTTTGACTGCGACTGCCGACTCATTGAGGTTGGCTACGGCACATCGCCACTAATATTGGGCCCACCCTATCTTGGTTGGAACAAAGTTTTTCTTCTACTTGACTTCATCCCACGTCTGTTTACTTAACTAATACAAAGGGTTTTCTGCATGCTCGATTAAATAGCCAAGTGGACGAATACTATGATATCTTATGGCACAGACGTCTTGGACAGATTGACCCCATACCCTTTTCGCTCAACTGATGTGAAGGGTTTTTCTTTAGTTTGACCGATAAAATAGACATACGGACGGAATATACAATATCCCCTGCTGCTCTAACTTCCTGGACAGATTGACGTCATTTATCACATGCAAATTAACTATGCCCTGAAGAAGTCCATGTTTATGGACGAAACGCGTCGGCTGTTTAGTTCATCCTGATCGTTTTTTAATCCTGTATAAATAAAAGAAGAACTTTGAAGAATATACCTTTGGACACTGATCTAATTTTTTCCTTGTTTGTACTTTGGTGGTGCACCTTTGCTTTTGTTTTAATTGTGATATTCCTGCTTTGGGATTGCATTGTGACAGTGGGTGCGTTAACAGTGTGCACACAGATCTCTGGGTACTCCAGTGTATATATATTACATAGGGATAGCAGGTCAGGTGCTTTGTCTTATAGGGTTCCACTGTCTAGGCTTATCTTTGCAAGATACAAAGCTGTCACTCACCAACAAAGATGAAAAAGGGGCCATACGACTTCATGGTGGTCGCGACAACGCTGATGCAAGTCCATGGCTGGGACTTAGAGATGGTATGAATGGAGCAGGTCCAAGTGGGCAGCCGACAGTGCCAAAGTGAGCCCTGCTCTCAACAGCAGGAAGTCCCACAGGTGATTAGTATGGCAACATGTTTTTGAAACCGCCCCTTCCTTTCAATACCGCCAAAAAGCTGAATTTTTGTGCCAGATGGACTGCCTGGATGGAGAAGTTTGACGATTTCATTGATGCGCTAGACAAAACAAATGACAAAAAGATCATTAAATTCTTAAAGAACCTTGAAGGCGACAGTGTAAAAGAAAATACCAAAAGCTGATGAGTTAACTTACCATCAGATTAAAGCGGCATTAGGAATCTAGTTCAATCCAATGCCAAACGTCTTTCCAACTTGATCAGACGACGCATGCTGTGCAAGACACTCAGCCTGGAGAGAGTGCTCATGGCTGCGAGAGCAGAAGCGCGTGCAGATTGACAAGCTGCTGATATGGAAGCTGGAGTCGCCCAGAGTGAAACAGCTCTGAAGCATGAAAAGTAAGCAGAGGCACAAGGACAAAGGCCATAAAGTGAGGTCTCTGAGGAAAAAGAAATTGTGTTTCCTATGCACATTCTCCTTTCCGCATGAAGGTAAATGTCCCGCCATTGGACATACATGCAAGGGTTGCAAGAAAGAAACTCCTTTTGTAACGGTTTGCAAAGCGAAAGAGAAAATTATTGCGTCACCTTGAGAAGAGAAAATGGATACCCGAAAGTTCCAGAAATCCTCTAGCCATGCCCACAAGACACCAGTTGAGGCAAGTGGAAACTAAATGAAGTCGATAGTCATCAAATTCATCCTCCAAAGGTTCTTCAACGTCACTGTTGAGCGACAGTAGAGAAGATGGCTGTGCGATGATGGTGTAGACTGGTGCACGTCGGAGCACGTGGGTTTGACTTCATACAGGCAAGTGTCCACGTCTAAGAGAGAGTGCCACATGAAACAACTACGTTCCTTTGGACACTTTCCCAAGATCACATTAAAGGTGAATGATTGTTCCATAGCTTTTATAATCGATAGTGGTGCATAGATAAACATCATGCCGGCAGAGAAGTACAAGAAACTGTTGCCGGTGCCCTGTCTCACACCTTCGAAGACAAATGTATACATGTAGGCTGCCTCCACGCCATTGCAAAGTCAAGGATAATTTGTAGCAACCCTACAACAGAAGAAGACGAAGGTACAAACACCGATTCATGTTCTTAAAGGTACTTCGTAAAATGCATGTTTACTTAGTTTCTGTACTGCTGCAGACATTGGTCTGATTTCAACTATAACATAAATGCACATGCAGACACTATGAGTCAGTTCACATCATTTTTTCATGGATTAGGAAAGTTTAAGACCATGAAAGTGCAACTCCACATCAATGAGGACACTTGCCCTGTTGCTCAACGACAACTGGCCCGACACCATGGGTTTCACTTATATTGGTGATGCCTAAAAAGGACAGTGGATGTGCAGTGCGCGTCTATGTTGACATGCCAAGCTAACAAGGCAATTGAGAGAGAACGACATCCTGGTCCGCACATTGCAGACATGATCACACAGCTGAATGGTGCCAAAGTCTTTTGTCATCTCGATCTGAATAAGGGGTATCATCAACTTGAACTGGAGGAAAACTGCAGGTACATTACCACCTTTTCAACCCACATTGGCTTGTTCAGATATAAATAAGTTTTTGGGTGTCATCAGCCGCAGAACTTTTTCAAGATGTCATTCGCCGCATAATACAGCCTGTCACACATGCTTTCAATTACAGTTGTGATATACTGGTATTTGGGACCACACAAAAAGAACATGACAAAGTTCTTACACAAGTATGCCGCTTGCTGGCTGATGCCGGTTTCACTTTGAACGCAGAAAAGTGTGAGCTTCACCAAACTAAACTATTTTTGGACATATTATTTTCTGAAAAGGGGATGACACCAGATCCGGCTAAAGTACAAGCCTTGTCGTCCACTTCTCCATCGCAGGACGTGACCATGCTGCAATCCTTCCTTGGCATGGCCAGTTACTGTTCCAGGTATATCCTTGATATTACCACAGTCAATGCCCCTTTGGGAGACTTGACAAAAAAGAACGCTGCGTTCAAGTGGTCACCTGAATGTGACTGTAGCTCTAAGAAAAGCAAACATGCAATTGAGAATGCTACTGAAATGTCCTATTTTTATCCAAAACTTCACACTGAGATTGTAGTAGATGCCAACCTAGTGGGGTTGGGTGCAATCCTTGCCCAGAACAGTGGGCACAACAACGCTCAAATGCACATTGTGGCTTATGCGAGCCAGACTCTGTCGCAGACCGAATGTGCTTATTCTCAACCTGAGAAAGAAAGTCTAGTTGTGGTGTGGGCTTGTGAACACTTCCATGTGTTTCTATACGGAAACACTTCACCCTTGTCACTGACCACCAAGCTTTACTTACCATTTTTGGGAATCCGAAAGCCAGGATGCCCCCTCACATTGATAGATGGGGGTTGCGATTGCAAGAGTATGTATTGTGCACAGGCCAGGGAAAGATAAAAATCCAGCTGTCTACTTTTCACGAGCGCCAGTACAGTGTCACAATACCATGTCTAAAGCAGCCGAGGCCTATGCTAACTTCATAGTCAAGTCAAGCATACCGGCAGCTCTTTCAGTGGACTAAATTCTTGCTGCTACAAATACAGATCAAGATCTGTGTATTCTCAAACACATTATTACTCAGCAGTCCTGGAAGAAACACACTCGATCTCTTACGGATGACTTTGAATACCAAAAGTTTAAAAATGTGAGCGAGGAACTCTGTCACACAAGAAGGCCTTATATTACGGGGTTCTAGAATTGTCATTCCAGAAAGCCTGTGACAAGAAGTCATTGAATTAGCCCATGAGGGACATTGTGGCATTGTCGCCACCAAGAGAGCTCTTCAAGACCGGGTATGGTTTCCTCGCTTGGACGAAAGAATTAAAGGGCTGTCATTTGTGCAACGTCTTGTCTCCCAAAACAATGCAGCATCCATTAGTTATGTCTGATCTCCAGAAGCAAGTTTGGGAGAGGACTGCAGTGCATTTCTTTGGACCCCTTAACAATGGAGACCATCTAATGTGAATGGTAGATGAGTACTTAAGATTTCCCCTGGTGGGCAACCTGTCGTCAACAACACATTACAAAGTAAATGGGAAATTAGATGACATTTTTGCAACATGGGGTGTCCCCTCCATTCTTAAGTCTGACAAGAACCCGCCATTCAACAGCGGAGGGTTTAAAGAGTGTCTCGCCAACATGAATGTCAAACATCAGAAAAGCACTCCTCTCTGGCCACAGGCCAACGGCGTTGTTGAACGCTTCATGGGAACTCGAAAGAGAGTGGTCCAGCGCGCTTCGCTAGAAGGAAGTGACCTCAAATCGGCCCTATGTTCAGCCCTTTATGCCTACAGATTGACTCCCCATTCCATTACAGGTGAAAGCCCTGCCACCTTGATGTTTGGGGAGCCATGGGATCAAAATTGCCACAATGGACCACTCATGGGTCGACCGATGTGGATGAGGTCCATACGACGGATTCCTTGCACAAGTTCAGAATGAAGACCTAGGCTGATAAATGCCGAAGTGCTCGGGACATGGTTGTAGGAGGCTGGCTTAGTATATGGTGCACACTTATTTAAGAGAAGCACCTTGCACTAATCCAGACAACCCTTATGGTGATTTTAGTGGTCTTAGGCAACCATAGAAAGCTCTCTAAGTGGTAGCTGTGGAGAGCAGCCTTCAGGCTTAGTCCAGAAGGAGTGTAAAGCAGCTTGTTTTACCAGAACTAATCATATAGTGTAGGTTAAGTGAAAAAGCACCCCACAGTGTAGTTATAAAAATATGTATTTATTATAAACACTCACTAACACATTGCAATATCTCCTACCCGGAGATATAATCACAATACACAAAATACTTCAACAATAGAACACGTAAGTAGCACAAATACACAGTGGTCTCCAGGCGGAGACCAAACCATATACTAAGACAGTGGAATGCGAACCATGACCTAAGTCGAGACTGGACCCAGAAGACGTAGAAGAGCTGGGGACCCAAGGAACAACCCAAGGTAAGTACCCCGGAACCCCACGGAGGCCGCATGCAGAGTGGGAACACGACTGCTTGCTCAATACAAGTCAATGGGTAAACCGCGGTTGCAGTTTTTCAGAAGAAGGACACTTCCCAGAGGACCCTGAAGAAACCCCATGGAAGATGGAAGGTTGGAGAGTCACCCCAACCATGGATACCCTGGGAACCAGGATACCTACACGAGGAAAGCCGGGTGCATAGGTGCGAAGTGACGTCGGAAACCGCCGTAAACCACGATGGAGGACTTCAGTGAGGATGCCGCTGGCGAGGAAGGTGAAAGAGTCCGGTGGAACCCAAAGGGGGATTCAGGAAGAGAGGTACCTGCAAGCAGAGGGGTCAGAGTCTATGCCACTCAGTAGTGACCAGGAGGCCCAGGAGACGAATGCCCACCGATGTCAGAAGATGCAGGAGAGTTGACGGTGACCATGGCGCTGCAGCTGTGCGGACCAGGCGACGCTATGGAAGACCAGGAGCTCTTCACGAGCTGTCCTACGTCGGATGTCAAGAGCCAGGAGGTCAGTGTCCGGCTGGAGCACCAACAAGCCTTGGCAACGGCAACAAATGTGGCTGACAAAAAAGGTGCAGTGTCGAGACCAGCAAAGTCCAAGGGACTCACCACAAGCAGGTAACTCAGAGTAGGCCCCAAGCAAACAGGGGAGCCCACTGGAGCCAAATATCTTCGAGAGGACCCCCAGGCCATTGGCACAGGAGTCGCAAGAGGACCTCGAGCAGCTCACCAATGATGCAGGCCCACAGTGCAGAGGATGCAGTGAGGACAAAAATCTTGGTAGAAAGAGATGCTGGAGGCTGGAGCTTCTTGGAGCCTGAAAATCTCTGGTGAAGAAAGTCAACAAGCCTTGGAAACGGCAAGTCGGTGCGATGCACAGGGTACTGCTCCAGCGGTTCTGACGAGGGATACTGGCTTCAAACTTGCTGTGAAGACAGTGCAGACCTCGAGGGAGATGCAGAATCACCACCTGTGTTGCTGAACCTTTTGGAGTCCGTGGGAGCTCAGGAACAGCAGACCGGTCAGCTTTGTTGCGGTGCCTGCAGATGCAGGGGAGTGACTCCTTCACTCCAAGGGAGATTCCTTTGGGTGTCTTGGATGTCCACAGGCCTGGTGAAGAACCTGTATGGAGCGCAGGCACAGACGACACCGAAGACTAGCAGGACGACAAGACCAGGAGCAGCAGGAGTCTTCCCAGTTGCAGTCTCGGTTCCCAAAGCGAAGTCCAGCGAAGTCTAAAATGCCCAGACGGTTGAAGATGAGGTGGTTTCGGATCTGAATCTTGTCCCACGGCTAATCTAAAGAACCACCCACAGGTAAGCCCTTACGTACCCTAAAGAAAGAGTTGGGACGATTCAGGGGTCCCTCCCACAGGAGGGGCTGGACAGTGGGGGGGATACTCCCATGTCCTTTGTCCAGTTTCGCGCCAGAGCGGGAGCCAACGGCTCCCTGAACTGGTTCCGACTGGAGTATGCAAGGAGGGCACCAAATGTGCCCTTCATAGCAGTCTAGTGGTGCTGACAAGAGCCCCATCCCTGGCCCAATACACTAAGTCCTCTATGGGAGGTGGTCACACCTCCCTGCAACAGTAAACCTATTGTCCTACCTTCCCCTGCTCGAGCTTGGCTCAGCAGCAGGAGGGCAGAATCATGTCTCTGGTCGGCAGCAGCCATAGTTTGCCACCTGGGTGTGGAAGACTGGTACTGAGAGCACAGAGGGCTTCCCGGAGGAGCCCTACAGTGCATGGAATCATACCTCCAACACCATTTACGGTGTTGGGGTATGATTCCAACATGTTTGATACCAAACATGCCAAGGTTCATTACACCCAGTTTAGGGTTAGCCATCGTGTAATGACGCATGGCCACTCTATGTATCGTAATGGCTGATGCACTTACAACGCCTGGAGAATGGACTCCAGGAATTGTAGGGGTGCCCTGCTCATGCAGGGGCACCTCACACTTATAACCAAGCACCCTGCCTTCAGGATTGAAAGGCCTGCCTTAGGGGTGACTTATAGGTTTTAAGTGTAGTGACCTCAGATATAAGAAAACCTATATCAGTTGTAAGTGGTGCCAGCACCAGCTTACACAGGCTGCAATGGCAGGTCTGTATTCACAAGTTGAGTGGTCTCCCATGGGTGGCACAATGCAGGCTTCAGCCCATGGGGGACCCCTGGTGTACCTATGCCCTGGGTACCTTAATCCCATATACTAGGGACTTATAAGGGTACACCGGTAGCCAATCTGGGGAGTACGTACGTACTCACCATGCTCCAATTTAGGGAAGAAGCACAGAGACTGGGGTCCTGATTAGCAGGGTCCCAGTCAAACTAGTCAGAAAAACATGACACCAACAAAAAGTGGGGGTGTAAGGAGGACGACGCCGGGGCGGACCGGAAGTGGAGAAAGGTTGCGACACCTCAACCCGAACCGGAAGCTGGCAGCGGTCTAGCAGTGGCCCAGGCGAGCGGGGAGGAGACTATGACGAAGGCGGAAGAGGGTGGTACAAAAGACGCGGAGGAGCAGGAGACGAAAAGCGGTATCGGAGGAAGAGAGGCGGCGAGCGGGAAGGGGAGCAGCAAAGAGGAATAAGGCGAGAGCGAAGAAGAGCGGACGAGACGAAGACGGGAGAGTGTGTTTTACACCGCTACCGAACCCGATGGGCTGAAGGAAGGAGAAGACGCCCCGGGTCCCGACGCCACGGTCCTAGAGCCGGGCCGTGGCCCAAGGCGAGTACCCCTCCGGGGATCGTTCTGGTGGGGAAGGTGGGGAGGTGTGGGGCGGTATGGCACTTGAGTGGTGGACGTTTCCTTGTTAAAAGCCCACACGAACCCTCCCGCACATACGTGTTGGTAACGGTAGCACAAATCAAACCCTATTAGAGAGCACAGTTACTGACCCCGACCTGTTTTTGTATTTTTCTTTTCCCCGCCCACCGAGTGTGTCCAAGCAATCCAAACAAGAGTGCAAGAAACCCAGGAGGACCCCGGCCTAACCCAACCCTGACGTCCCGGAGCCAGGAACCTAGAAGAGAAGCTGTCTCCTACTGTTCTTTTTGTATTGTTCCTTTGATTGACCATTCTACCGGAATCCCCTTAAAAATTCCTTACCCACTCTATACCTGAAGAGAAAATAAAGATATCACGTATACCATAATACGACGTCTTGTGATCCATCCCACCCCGGTGACGCTGATAACCCTTACAAGTGGTGTCAGAAGTGGGATCATATCCCCAGGTGTCGAACTCAGACACAGCCCGCGCCTGTAACCATGGAAAGCATCATCAACCAACTTGCGGAGGGACAACGGCACCTGCAACTGGTGCTCGAACAGCAGGTCCAAACCGCCCAGAAAGACCGGGAAGCATTACAAGACGCCCTGAGGGACCAAGCCGCTCTCCTCACTTCAAACCAACAGGTACAGGACACGGCCATACTCCGGCTTACAGATGCCATAGTTAGCACCCGAGTGCGCCCAAACGTCCCTGGGTCCGTCCTGCAAAAGTTTCAGGAGGGGGATGACCCTGACTATTTCGTCATTAACTTTGAAAGGGTGGCAACCACCGCTGCCTGGCCCCAAGAAAGGTGGAGCCAATACATCGCCCCTCTCTTGTCCAGGGAGCTACAAGCAGCCTATCAGGCCGCCAACCCCGCCGGTACAACACCCTATGAGGATGTGAAAAGGACCATATTGGAACGATTGGGGTGTGATCAGGAATATTATAGAGCCAAATTCAGGAAAGAAAGGTGGACCACCGGGGACAACCCGCATGCCCTCTATTACAGGATCAAGGATCTGGGAAATCGTTGGCTGACGCCCCAAACCTCCAGTATGGAAGAAGTGACAGAAAGAGTGTTCATGGAGCAGTTTCTAGACGCCCTGCCAGCAACAACCCGTAGCTGGGTAAAACAGCATCCCAACCTCACTTCTGTAACGGCTGTGGACTTGGCTTGTGCTTTCCATAGATCCCCAGAGTTCAAGGCTGGTGTAACACAAACCCCTTTATTGGCCCCGAGAACCACACACAGACCCGACACAAAACCCCAGCCAGTATCTCGTGCAACCCCCAGACCTATACACCCCATACCAGGTCCAGGCAGGCAAGGACCTCAGTGTTACCACTGTGCCGAGTGGGGACACATAGCCCGGCAGTGTCCCCAACGAGCCCCAGCAGCAGAACCAATGGAAGTAGGGTACTCTAGGGGACAAATCTATGTGACCGGCAAGGGTCCCCAACAGTACAGGAAGGACGTATTGCTAAATGGGAAAAAGCACCAGGCCCTTTTGGACACTGGGTGTCACGTGACAGTGGTGGACAGAGCCCTAGTATCCCGACCCCAAATACGAGAGACAGAAAAGGTACGTCACCTGTGTTCACGGGGACACTAAATCCTATCCCGTAGCGGAGGTCCTGTTGGATGTATCAAACTACCCACAATTGCGGAAGGTGGGGGGTTATACCTTCACTACCTGAGGCGGTCATTATCGGCACAGACCACCCCAGGTTTGAACAGTATTTGGATGAGACAAAAGGGGAGGACTTACCCTGGTTACATGAAGCCCCTTTCAGAGACAGCGACTTGGAGAACACAGCAGGAAAGAATAGAAAGAGCAGGAATGAAATACGGAGGGAGAAACAGCTATATACACAGACACAGACATCACACCATGCTTTTCCTCTCTCCCTTACAGACCCAGTTGAGACAGCCCCGGTTAGCTTTCGATCAGCCCAGAGGGAAAACAACACCCTTGTCCATGCCTGGGAACAGGTGCTGGAACAGGAGCCAGACAAGGTAGGACCATACTTTTTTGTGAAAAGGGGATTGTTATATAGATCCGTAAAAGGGGGAGAACACACCAACGCACAGCTAATTGTACCCCTTCCTTTCCGTGACCATGTATTACAACTAGCCCACAACCACACAGGGGGCGGACACTATGGAAAAGAAAATACGTTGAGATACCTTTTGAACAAGTTCTACTGGCCGGGGGTATACAGGGATGTGGCAAAGCACTGTGTGAGATGTCAATATACTAACCCTGAAGGGATAAGAAAGGCCCCTTTGTTCCCCTTGCCTGTCATAGATGTCCCGTTCAAGCGTGTCGGTATGGACCTAGTGGGTCCCCTGCTTCCCTCAACCAGAGGCCATAGGTACATCCTGGTCATAGTGGACTACGCGAGTAGGTATCCGGAGGCTTTTCCTTTGTCATCAATGACCACCCCTACTATAGCCAGGGCCGTGGTTGCTTTGTTCTCCCGGGTGGGGTTCCCATCAGAGATACTCACTGACCAAGGGATCCCTTTCATGTCCCGTCTCATGGCACAGGTCTGTAAGATACCGTAAGATACTAGGTTTTAAAAACATATGCAGTCTACTTATATCTATATGTGGTTGTAAGAAACTGCCTTATTATTTTCCATTGTCTTATGACCTAGAGTGTATTTAAAACGCAATGCAAAAACAATAATTATTGCCAGAAGATCTGTAATAATGATATACATTATTTCAGCGTATTATACATGGTTAGGTGACAACTTCACACTGTTTTCACCTGTGACTTTGGGCAAATAGATCACTATACCTCACACTTACTGGGTGTCGTATATCACACTTGTCTATTCCTCATTACAATGGATAACTGTTTCAGGAACAGAGTATGTCAAGCATTACGTTCCACGCCTTTACATAGTAATTTCCAATACATTGTCGATGACATTGTATGCAGTAAAATGCACATTTCTCCTTAATTTGAATTTGAGTAATCAGGCAATAGATGTTTATTCTCAAATGGCTGTAATAATTTTCTAGACGCAGTTTGTGATCTGCATTTGTGATAAACATATCGCGTGGCAATATAGAATGATCTACTTATCTGAACATACTTCACCATTCTAAGATGGCGCGTATTTGTTTTCGAGCCGACCCACTGCCCCTCTTTCTATCTCTATGCTCATAAGAACTCGCTGCCTAAACACGGCTCGAGTGGCGGTATTTTCAATGTTGAAACCAGGACGGGGATAGAGCTGTGTACTGAGCAGGTACTTTTATACGAGTGTGTTTGCAGTCAAGATTGTATGTCTTTATAAAGTTTAAGCGCGATCATATTCCTGTGCCAGTAACTTGGGAATATTAATTCTTTGCAGGCTTATCAAGGCTTGATTTAACTCGTAATTGCGGTAACTGGTGCAAGTACGAACAGACTCGGGAATACAGGTAAATGTGTTCTCCTCGCGTGATTGGTGGTTTCTTTTGGATACATGGTAAAAAACATTTGGATATCTTACTAAAGCCCTCAGACATAAGCTTATTTGGTGTATATGTGCTGTTTCGTTATATAGATTCCTTTTTGCATGACGGAGGTGTCCGTTTTCAGATCACCTCGTTCCTGTAATATAGTACGGGAAGATGTAAAATGAGTCATTATCGTCTGTGTTTGCGATAATAGATATGCAATATAAGGAACCTGATGAAATTAGTGTGCTATTCATGTATTGAGACCAGTACAGGGCTAGAAGTTCTTGTTTTACATATAGCACAATTTATGGATATATGATACCTTCACCAATGGTTATGAACAGTCCATTTTGAATTTTTGTCATGTGGTTTCTGTGAAGCCCTTCTCATTAGTATATCATATGAATATTTACTATTTTGGATCATGCATTGTGTTAGGACCCCGTTTGGGGCTATATACAGAAAATATACTGCCTATATATAGGGCTGTTTCAAAAATCTTGGGGTGTCCCACTCTCGAATTTATTTATATTTTTTATATATATATTTTTTTATACATCTGTGCGACATCGTGGTATTGGATATGTCCCACTTGGTGAACGATATTGGTAACGCCCTTATAATGGGACGTATGAATTGTGGTTTCGAAGTGCTTGCAACATTAGGTGTATTAGTTATTATATATTTATAAATACAGTAGGATCATCAGTTTCATTTCCTATTTCTGCTTATGTCTATATCAGGTCTGCCACTACCTGTACCCATACGCTTATGTTTTAAACTCTCCGATTTGGAGGTACGATTTGATTAAGACAGAAGGGACAGAAAAATTCTTTTTACTAGGTAAGACTAGTCGGTTAGTACACTCTACCATTGCGTTACGATATGGAGAGTGACACGATGTGCTTTGTGCGTTTTCTTACGACTTGGTCTTTGACTTTCACTCTCTTTGTGGTGGCGTCTTTTGAACTTTGGACTCCTATGGGTACACTTTATCACATAAGATATCTTTTTCATCTAATATCTATGACAAAGGGTGGCTTTTAATGGTCACACAGTTTCTCTACCTTTGGAGCACTTGAACTCTGACTATTTGCAAATACATATTTTTTGACATGTGTTTGCAAGTCACTTTTTTCTCTTTTCCGTATCTCACGGCGCTAGTGTGGTTTGGTGTTCAGATAAAGGGATGAAGGTCTATAAATTTGGGCCTTTGCACCAATGTCAGTTTTAATTTTTATACATGATAAGATTGTAATATTTTGATTTTAATGTACTTTTATAATTGTTTGCAGCCTTGAGAAAGTCCGTTTGGACGAAACACGTGTCGGCTGCCTGTTGCGTATAAGTGGATTTTGGCAAGAGAATAAAGGATACTTCTAAAGAAACATAGAACATTTTTTTGGACTTCTTCTTTTTCATGATGATGGTTACTGTCTTATACATGGACTGGGACTGATTTGAGAAGTGCCTCGGCATATGTGTGATAGATTTGGGGATCTCACAAGGGATTGTTATCTTCTTGGAGAGCCAGTTTGGTCCTCTGAAGGCGGAGGGAGGCCTAATGCCTGGAGAGCACCAGAACTTACTAAATCATTGAGAATTATTTTCCGACAATTGGTGTGGATAGGATGTGCATTCGCAATTTGGCAACTCTGCCTTGGTGTTCTGTGTAGTAGATACTAGGTATACGTCAGATCCGGACATCCGTTTACCACCCCCAAACGGATGGCCTTGTGGAGTGCTATAACAAGACCATCAAGAATATGCTCCACAAGGTCATCTCAGAGACCGGAAGGGACTGGGACCAGAAACTGCCCCTTATCCTCTTTGCTATACGAACACATGAGCAGAGGTCAACAGGATATTCCCCGTTTGAGTTGTTGTTCGGGAGGAAACCCCGAACACTACTAGACATGGCAGCGGAACAGTGGGAAGAGGAAGACGAGGAGGGACTACCCCTATCGAAGTACGCAGCTGATTTGAAATCAGCAGTCTCTAGGATATGGGGTCTGGTACACGAGAACATGGAAAAAGCCCAAAGCGTCCAAAAACATTATTACGATCGAAACAGCCAGCTGAGAGAGTTCACTCCAGGGGAAAAGGTACTTATCCTACTCCCCTCAACAGAGAATAAGCTTTTAATGCAATGGCAAGGTCCCTATGTCATTGAAAAGAAAATAACCCCAGTCACCTATAGCGTTCTGCAGCCCCTGCGGGTTGGGGGAAAACAGATATATCATGTCAATCTGCTAAAAAAATGGGAAGAACCCGCTGTGCCCACTGCTACAAGACAGTCAGCATTGTTTGTGAATACCGAGAGGCCCCTGGAGATTTCTACAGCAGACAGCCAGAGAGAACCGAATGAGAAAGCCCCAGTCGGGGACATAATGACCCCGGAACAACAGACCCAACTGTTTGCCATGCTGGAACAATTCCCTAACCTTTTTTCCTCCACACCTGGGTTGACCACTATGGTACAACATGATATCATTTCCCTGGACCAGACTGTCATAAAGCAGAAACCCTACGGAATCCCGGCAGCCAGAAGGGAAGCAGTGGAGAAAGAAGTAACAGCTATGCTACAGGCACGTATCATAGAACCCTCCTCGAGCAACTGGTGCTCCCCAATTGTGATCGTGCCAAAACCGGACGGAAGTCTACGTTTTTGTATCGACTTCCGTCAGGTAAACAGCATCACCAAATTTGACTCGTACCCAATGCCCCGTATCGACGAGCTAATCGAACAGCTAGGAAATGCCAAATACCTGACCACCCTTGACCTTACTAAAGGTTATTGGCAAATACCTCTGTCTCCTCAGGCCAGAGAGAAGACCGCCTTCTCAACCCCCTCAGGACTCTACCAATTCAGGGTACTCCCTTTCGGCCTCCATGGGGCATCGGCGACGTTTCAGCGCTTAATGGATTGTTTGCTGAAACCATACGCCGCCGCCTACTTAGACGACATAGTCGTCTTTAGCCCAACATGGGCAGACCATGTGAGACACTTGGCGGCGGTATTCACTGCCATCCAAGCGGCCGGCCTAAAAATAAACCCTAAGAAATCCCTACTGGTCACAGATTCCGTACGATATCTCGGGTACACAATACAAGGGGGACTGCTTAAACCTCAGATAAGCAAGATTGAAGCCATTAAAACCCTCCCTATTCCCAAGACCAAACGAGACATACGTTCCTTCCTTGGATTTATTGGTTACTATAGGAGATTTATCCCGAATTTCTCTTCCCTGGCCAGTCCCTTAACTGATCTCCTGACCAAAACCTACCCCTCCCGAATAGCAGCCTGGAGTAAGACACACGAGAATAGCTTTCAAGCCCTGAAAAATGCCATCTGTACAGCGCCTGTGTTACACTGGCCCGATTTCCATAAACAGTTCATACTCCAAACTGATGCTTCTGGTCTGGGGCTGGGTGCCGTGTTATGTCAGCCTGACTCAAGGGGTGAACTTAAGCCTGTTCTGTACATCAGTAGGAAATTGTTCCCCCGAGAGGCGCACTACTCAACTATAGAGAAGGAATGTCTGGCAATCAAATGGGCGGTTGAGGCACTTCAATATTATCTGTTGGGACGCCCTTTTACTATTCTCACAGACCATGCCCCTCTTACCTGGCTCATGAAACACAAACACTCTAATCAGCGCATCCTCAGATGGTTCCTATCACTACAACCTTTCTCCTTTCAGACTATGCATCTACCGGGTGCCCGACAAGTCTGTGCAGACTACCTATCCAGAAACCCCTCCACAGAATGGCCCCACCGTCCATTCCTAAGGGGGGAGATCTGTAAGGAGGACGACGCCAGGGCAGACCGGAAGTGGAGAAAGGTTGCGACACCTCAACCCGAACCGGAAGCTGGCAGCGGTCTAGCAGTGGCCCAGGCAAGCGGGGAGGAGACTGTGGCGAAGGCGGAAGAGGGTGGTACAAAAGACGCGTAGGAGCAGGAGATGAAAAGCGGTATCGGAGGAAGAGAGACGGCGAGCGGGAAGGGGAGCAGCAAAGAGGAAGAAGGCGAGAGCGAAGAAGAGCGGACGAGACGAAGACTGGAGAGTGTGTTTTACACCGCTACCGAACCCGGTGGGCTGAAGGAAGGAGAAGACGCCCCGGGTCCCGACGCCACGGTCCTAGAGACGGGCCGTGGCCCAAGGCGAGTACCCCTCCGGGGATCGTTCTGGTGGGGAAGGTGGGGAGGTGTGGGGCGGCATGGCACTTGAGTGGTGGAGGTTTCCTTGTTAAAAGCCCACACGAACCCTCCCCGCACATACGTGTTGGTGACGGTAGCACAAATCAAACCCTATTAGAGAGCACAGTTACTGACTCCGACCTGTTTTTGTATTTTTCTTTTCCCCGCCCACCGAGTGTGTCCAAGCAATCCAAACAAGAGTGCAAGAAACCCAGGAGGACCCCGGCCTAACCCAACCCCGACGTCCCGGAGCCAGGAACCTAGAAGAGAAGCTGTCTCCTACTGTTCTTTTTGTATTGTTCCTTTGATTGACCATTCTACCGGAATCCCCTTAAAAATTCCTTACCCACTCTATACCTAAAGAGAAAATAAAGATATCACATATACCATAATACGACGTCTTGTGATCCATCCCACCCCAGTGACGCTGATAACCCTTACAGGGGGTAACCATGAAAGCAGATCCTACTTTCCTACAACGGTTTTCAAGGAAGGAGACCACGTCTGGTCAAGCAGAAATGCAAGCGTAAGTATGATGCTCTGTTTGATGCTGAACCCCTCAGGATTGTGACAAGCAAAGGACATATGGTGACCACTCAACGTCCCGGAAAGTCCATAACACGAGACTCGTCACATTTAAAATACCGACCTCGATATTCGTTGGCTCCGGATGTCAGAAGTGAGACATGCCCATATGGAAGTCGGGAAAACCTACCTCGTACGCCTACCGCTGCATCCCCGGTGCCTGAGGCAGACGCTGTTCCTCTGCTTCATCAACCTCACACGACTAGGTCTGGAAGACTTGTTAAAGCACCTCGACAACTCATTGAGGAACTATGACACATTTAACAGAGGGGGAGATGTAGTGTCTTGTAATTATGTATAAAGGAACCCTTCTGGTCTCTGATGGACTCCATAGAGTGACGTAATTCTTTGGGTGTGTCTGTGTGTAGTTAATAAAGTTGATTATGCAATGCGTACAGTTAGTTAACGGTTGCACTCTGAAGAATAAAGACGTGCACTACAGAGCTCTGTGTGTTGCGTGGTCATTTGCATGCTACCAGACTGGGGAGGATGCTACAATAGGTTCCAGCTGGAGTGTACCTAGTCATTTTAGAAATGTGGAAGCGCATGCTTTTGCCAGATTAGCCTTAATTGCCACATTGACCCTCTCTGACTACTCCTGATAGTATTCCTCAACCCACTGTGAGAGCAAACACGCAACTACTAGAATATACTACAGCTGGTTACAGAGGGGCATTTCCAGAAAACCAGTTTGAAGGCAGTTGAATGGACAATCTGACTTCACTAAAGGATTTGCGGTCGAAATATTCTTTCTTCCCACATTTAATTTCTGAAACACAGTACAATTTCTATATAATTTCTCAGCCTTGGCATGAAAGTGTGGCTTGAACAATACTGTTTGAAGGTCGGCACCATTCTATCTCTGCCGGTATGGGTCGGTCGACGTAAATGTCGAACCATAGCTGGCAACATGGAATCGGGCTGAACTGCTTTTTATCACTGGATACTCATAAGGCACCAGCATCTTTCACACAACCTGCCCTTTCTCATTTTTCCTTCTCAATCTCAGGCACCTCAACTTGAAGCTAGCTAAAATTCAGCGCAGGGGCTAATAACATATTTGGAACACTTTCATTTTCATCATTGCATGCTTCATCCAAGTAAAATGTGCTGGACTCAAGCACAATACCAGGCAACCTCATCTGTGTAACGATGACCAGTGGTGAACAAAATGATCGTCATTCTTGTAGACTAAACACACGACTGCTATTACCCTGGGCAACTGGAGCGTATTCAACAAGTTCATGACATACATGCTTTTTCAAATAGGGGGTCCAAACAGAGGAGGTCAAGAACCCTCTCTGGGACCATAGTTGTCAAAAGTTGTGAACCACACTGAATCTATACTGGCTATCAGAATAAATGGGAGCCATTAGCCCGTCAGATACATAGCATGCCCTTATTAATGTAATCTATTAAGCTATGCTTGCGAAGCTTACATGGCACAAGTAAGATGCTTCCACAACATCATTCATGGTCCAAAAGGAATACCTAGCTCTCAAAATTCTTCGTCTGTCTTTCAAACAAGAGCCATGTACAAATTGTGTGTGACCAGACTCTTTGGTACATCCAGAAATTCTGGTCTCAACGCTGCTATGGTTGAACTCATCCTCTTCAGAATAGCTGTCAGGAACGAGCTGAAGGCATGAGTATGCTGCAGACCTCAGTGACAAATTCTCAGCTGCCAAAATACCTATGCATACTTAGTGAGGCGGCTACTCATAATTTGTTGAGTTTGAGTGCAGGTCAAGAGAATTTCCGTTGAATGCAGAACAATCCAGAGTGAGTACCCCATTGCACAATGCCCTCACTCTGCTGTATGCCCAGACTGACAGTAGCAACAGATTTTAGGCAACTAGGAAGCGCAGCAGCTACTTAAACAGGTTTAGATGAGAAGCATGCCACTGGCCGCCTCACTTCCCCACGGGTCTGTGCCAAGACAGATAACATGTACCCATTGTGCTCCTGACAGTCCAAAGTAAACTCATTGTAGTGTGGCTTTCCCAGAGTGAATGAACTGCAAAGAAAGATTCTGAACTCTAGGAAGTATTCCATGCATACTTCATCAAACGATAAAGGGTCATTGATATAATTGTGCATGGGCTTCTGTAAGGGGTTCGCCACTAGGGAAAAGTTGGGAATCCACTGGCGACAGTAGCCCACCATTCAGAGAAACATTCTCACCTCCCTCTGAGTGGAAGGGGGTTGCATTTATAGGACAGTAGAGATGCGATTGTGGAACACTCTCTGCCTCCTTTCTCAGTCTGGTACTCTAGATAACTAACTTCCTTCTGACAGTACTGCACTTTTTTGGGTAAAAAGTTGAGCCCATTTTTAGCAAGGTGGTGTTCAGGGCAATTTTGTCCTGCCTGTAGGCCTCTTTGATCATGGATTTCATGAGCAGATCACCAATGTACTGCACCAGTGTCGAACTACAAGGCAACTGTAAGGTCTCTCGATTTTTCTTCAGTATCTGGTTGAAGAATGAGGAACTTTCTGTAAACCCCCGAGTGACTCGACATCACAGAAGAATTTTATGTTGGATTCTGAATGTGAAAAGGTGTTGCCTGATCTCATTTAAAGGGATGGGAAAGAATGTTTGACATTAACCGATGACCGTAAATACCCCAGCATCAGGGGAATTAGGAAAAGGATAACAATTGGATTAAGTACCACAGGATAGAATAATAACAATTTGGTTACTTTTTCAAAGGTACTGCGCTATCCTCCATTTCTGATTTGGTTTTTTGAAACACCATTATCGGAGACCTACTTGGACTCCCTATGACTTCTTTTAGAATGCCCTATTCCAACATGCCTTCAATGATAGTTGTCATACCAGCTATTGCTTCTGGTGAGAGTTTGTATTGGGGCATCTGTGTGAAGACTGCATCTTGCCTCAATGTGATTTTCAATGGCTTTGCATTTTTGAGTAGCCCAATTCCTTCCCTGTGAATCCCATACGTCTTCCTTCACTTTTAAATCAAGCTGCCAAGTCTCAGCCCCAATTCTGGTGAGAATAGGTTTGATCAGAGACACTTACCAATTTGTGATATGCGATTAAACTCCTGTGAACCTACTAGGAAGGCACTTGCTCAGTAAACTAAATTGTGTGATCTACCGCACACCAGAAGGTGTGGAGATGGAGACTCAGGCAGTTGATGCAGAATTCAAAATAAAGTGTCAAGAGTCAGTAGTCAGGCTGTGCCCAGTACTCACGAAGCACAACATGGCTTCACCTGGCAACTGCCATATACAAGTACAAAGACTATAAAACCCTGTCTGCTAATGAGTGACACTGACCATCTACAGGACTACTAGCCATACCCATCATAGGCCATTCCATGAAGAAGTCAGCAGTCCAGCCACATAGGTTATAACTAGCTATCAGTGTATTTTTACATAGGTCGGCAGGTCTGATAAATGCAGGCTAGAGTTCTCACTAACACACAATACTGTTTGGGGTTGTATTCATTTGACTCCCATTGTATTCACCTTTGCAGAGATACAGCTATACCCACTTCTCTGGGAGATTGCACAATATAAAAACGAATGTAGAATCCTCGGGTCTATTTTAAACAGAAAGTCGAAGAAAGGATATTGTATGGTGAAGAACTACAGAAAAGCCACAAACTATAACACACAGACCTAGCTGTGGGAAGTTCCCTTATTAGGACGAAATTCAACCGACAAGGAAGGAGGTACGGTTCCAACTACTCTACATCAGGCAGCGACGATTGGTCCAGCGACTCAGACACTCCTAACCAGGGTGAACCCATCACCAGAGTCATTGCCCGCAGGAACAGAGGGGGTTGGAGAGGCTACCGAGGAGGTCCTCCGCCTCCACCGCCACCCCAGTGGTGGTCGCCAGGACCTTTTGGCTATCCGACTTTACCACCACATGGACATATGTTTCCATATCAACAACAACCACAGATGTATCCTAATCAGCCTTTTTAGGGTATGGCCGAGACAGATCCAGAGGGAAACGGCGGAACCAACAAGCCCAGGTACATTGGGCAGACAACCCGCCAGCTCGGTCAACCCGGAGCATGACAGAGGCCCAAGCAGGATCGAGCAACGAAACAATTTAGTCATAAACTTGAGTAGTCGGACATTGAACACAGATGAACAGGCCCTCTTGAACAAGGGATTAGGCTTTGTTCCCTCATACCAAGGTGACACCTTCATGATCAAACAAGAATTTGCCCGCTTTTTTCGCAAAATTCGTCTCCATTTCTTTTTCAGAGACAAGACGCAAGATGCTACTGATGAGATTGACACCAATACAGGACTGAAGAACAAGTCGACATTTAATCCACTTTCACATCAAATTCCTTCACAGGTCCTGACTTTTGAAAAAGCAGTAACGACCCAAGTCACCAATATCTGTGCCAGTAACAACAGGCAGTACCAGAATCTGACGAAGAAGGAACGGCAAGCAATGCAATCACTGACCAGTGATGACACCATAACGATTAAACCTGTGGACAAGGGGGGAGCCATTGTCATAATGGATACCTCCTCCTACCGAACAGAGGGTCTCAGACAACTGGAGAACACCCGTTTCTACACACCCTTGAAAGAGGATCCAACGAGGAGGCTAGAGAATGAAATTAAAATACTATTCGAAGAGGCACGCACGAATGGTTGGATAACCACACAGGAAGCCGCTTTTCTGACCAAAGCCCACCCGGTCATTCCATACTTTTATGCACTACCTAAGGTGCATAAGAATCAAAGACCGCCTCCGGGTCGCCCCATTATCTCCGGGTTGGGCTCCCTGCTCGAACCACTCTCCACCTTCGTGGACCATTTTCTGAGGCCCTTGGTAAGCGAGATGCCTGACACGAAGGATGTCCTGCGGTTGGTGGATGACATACAATTCGACATCGAGTGCGATTTCCTCGTGTCTTTTGACGTAGAATCTTTGTACACGTGTATTCCCCAGGATGAAACTCTATCTACCATAGAAACTCTGCTGTTGAATAAAGATACAATCACCCCAGTGTCGTTCATCATCAACTGTGCCCGTTTGGCTATGAAAGAGAACTTTTTTAAGTATGAGGATCAACTCTTTCTCCAAGTTTCGGGCACCTCGATGGGGAGCGTTTTCGCCCCTAGCTTAGCAAACCTCTATGTTCACATCTTTGAACAGGACCACATTTTCAGTAGCGATAATCCATACAAAGACCATATACGTCTATGGAAGCGCTATATCGATGATGTGCTGGTTATTTGGAGAGGTGCACCAACATCGATTGTTGAATTCAAAGCATGGCTAAACAGCAGGAATGATTACTTGAATTTCACCTGCGAATATAGCAAGACCAGTTTACCATTCCTGGATGTTAGAATTTTTCCTTTGGACGGTGGCCTGAGTACTGAGCTATACAGAAAACCCATGTCCAGGAACTCACTTCTGTCATACGAGAGCTTCCATCCTAAAGCTCTGAGAGATAATTTGCAGTTCGGGCAATTCTTAAGTATCAAAAGGAATTGTTCGTCAACTGCTAAATATCAGGAACATGCACAGAATTTGGCGGTCCAGCTAGAAGCTAGGCATTATCCGAGAAAACTTGTAAAAAGATCTTTGAAACGCGCAGCCAACAATAACAGGGCAGCATTATTAGAGGCCAGTGAACCTAAGGAGAATGACAACAGACTAACCTGCGTGAATACATTCTTCAGCTTTTCAAACAAAATCAAGAAGAGCATTCTTTCTAATTGGAAGATATTGAACATTGGGACTACACCACTGCCACGCCCACTTTTGGCTTTCAGACGCAGTACTAACATTAAAGATCGGTTAGTACACACACGACCGTGTTGGACCAAGATAGGACAACAGGACACTCTCTGGGGGTTACCGCCCGTGAAAGGACATTTTCCATGCGGTTCGTGTGCAGCCTGCCCACAAACGCCTCACTCCACTGAAATAAACATTGGGTCAACAAGACCCTGGATACTTTCTAACCATACAAATTGCAATAGCGAGAAGTTGATTTATTTAATTACTTGCCCTTGCACACTCCGATACGTGGGCATGACTACACGTAAAGTTAAAACCCGCATTCTGGAACACAAAAGCACTATCCGATGTAGAAAATCCTCCACTAAATTGACTAGCCACTTTCTTGAAGCCAATCATTCCCCACAAGATCTCAGATGGACAGTTTTGGAAAAACCGTTTATTCCAACTCATATCACTGACATCGCTACATACCTGTTCAGACGAGAGCAACGGTGGGTGCACAAACTAGACAGTGACAACACAGGTCTGAATGACGAGATCCCATGGGTCTCTTTATGAGGACAATTGAATATGCCGCCCCACTAGGCTCTGTCCCTCTACTAACTAATGTACGCACTTCTTTCTTTAAGTAGAATTAGCGGGTCTACCCAAAAGTCTATGAAACTGTATACCCAGGTTAAATGCAGGTTTTCCCAATTTTGATGTAATTCATCAATACGACTGGCTTCAAGACTGCCATGCCAGGCCGTTTAGGTCATATAATGATGTCTTTTTCATACCATTTGTGAGATTTACTGCATTTCCTGATGTTAACCTCAATAGGCCAGGTATAGAAGCATATCACCACCTGCCATACCAGGCCGTTTAAGTCACTTATCGGTGTCTTCTTTATGCCATTTGGGATATCCATTACATTTCCTGATAGTGACTTTAATAGGCCAGGCATAGAAGCATACTACTACCTGCCCCATGCCTCGGGTGTCGTATCCGCTCAGGACACCCTCTGCATACTGCACTATACGGTTTAAATTTTGGCTGTCAGTATAATACAAAGAGTTTAAACATCGCAATATTGGTGGTGTTTGTGCATCCATGTTAACTGCCAAATTGACAAATGGCTCTCCTAAACAGAACTAGCCATTGAGTTAGGCTCTGTAATTGGTGAGCGAAGTCGGGACACCATTCCTCGCATTAATTACTATAGTAATTCCATCGAGCATCTGTTAGGACTCATTCCAACATTAAACTACAACTCCCAGCATACATATTACATGCTGCGCATGCGCGGCTGATTTGTTAACGTGTATTTGATATAGAATCGTTAATCGGGGCTCTACAATGGCGTTCTTCATTTTCAGAGTAAACACATTAAATATCTCATAATGACGTGTTTTTTAAACCATCACGGAATGTAACGACGTTTTCTGGCATATCTACTCTGTAAGGCGCATGTGCGACCGATAAGTATCTTTTCATCGGCGCATGCGCATTATAGTTTGAGGGCAGGGTTTCACGCACCTGTTGCTCATTTCCTTGAGGATTTACACTACAAAAGAGAGCGTTTTTACCGTAGACACTCACCTCCGGTTACAGGCGCATTTGGGCACGGAGTACCGACGGAGAGGTGAGTGTCACGGCGGGGCTCTGCTCTAATTGATCTATTTGCCTTTTCCTTCCTAGCATTATGGAATTGTTCTAAACTGTGTTAGCGCTAGCCTGCTCAGGGTCCCCCTCCCATTTTTTATGGATTACATTAAGCAAGGGGATGAGCGGCTACGAGTAGGTTGCCCTTATAGTCTTTCATTTAAAATGACCGGATCTATTTAGCAAGATGTAGATATTTCCTTGCTGAAGGGTAGGTCTTTAAGTGTTCTATAGCGAGTTAGACCACACCCTGTTGTTTGGTGCATATGAATACATCTAGAGGGTCCTACCTATGGGATTAAACCACCGCCAGACACCAGGGTGAGACTGTGCACTCCATCAGGTTCTCCTCCATTTATGCTCCTTGATTCATGCCTACCCTAGTTTCATGAATTATGAATACTGCTATAAGACTATGGGTAGTACATGTTGTGTGAATTACACATGCACCGATATTGATTTGCTTTTCCAGAGCGGTGCCCCCATCCTGAGCTGTCGCCAGTTTGAGGTGGAGTCCCTTACCCAGCAGTACCTGGTAAGAGCTTTCTTCCTTATTTTCTCAGTCTCACATACTGAATGTAATTATTAAAGCCACCATTTATACCACTCTCCTACAGGTTGTTAAAATCTGATTGAATGGTTCTGTTTCCATTAGGTAAAGTCACCTTCCGAAGCAGACGAACCATGAACATTTCTGGTTCACATATTCTTTTTTTGTTTATTCACTTGAGCACTTAAAGCAGCAGCATCTGTATAGGTCCTGACGAAAGCCTTGCCGGACTGAGGGGCATTTCGACTGAAACATGTTGACCACCACCTTCCACCATACAAATGCGGTTTAAATCCATACCGCTGGTGCACTGTTTTTAATCCTGGCAGTGGGTGCACCTGAATAAATCTTACATTCTGCGCTCGCTAGCCAGTTTTATTCTCACATTCCTCAAAGTATACATTTTCTTTGCGCTGCGCCCTCGCTCACACTATTTTGTTCATCACATGTGGATTTAGAATATCCTGATAGAGTAGATATTAAAAACATCCCTGAGCTCCTCCCTCTCATAGAGGGGGGTTGTAGCCCTCAAAGGAACTAGGTTATTCCTTTGAGAGGAGAATCCCATATGATGAAGCATGTCACCTTTGGTGAGTGAGGGATTTTGTCCTAATAAGGGAACTTCCCACAGCTAGGTCTGTGTGTTATAGTTTGTGGCTTTTCTGTAGTTCTTCACCATACAATATCCTTTCTTCGACTTTCTGTTTAAAATAGACCCAAGGATTCTACATTCGTTTTTGTCTGATACTATTGGGGATATAATCCTTTGCAGGTGTTTAAAATTTCCCTAGGACCCTCCTGCTTGAAACCTTTTTGTTGTGTTAGATTACACAATATACCTGGGTCTGTCTCCAAGAAGGAGATAAGAGGTACTTGAGGAGTACATGAGGAGGTAGTGTGTGACCTCTGTTAACTATCCTGAAACAAAACAACAGAGGAGCTTCAACAGCAAGCTGTCTGGGATCGGTCATTGTTATTCTTATCTAACAATCAGGAATGACAGACTACAACACAACTAGTTGCAGCTCCATACCTCCAGGGTCATTGCTAGATTCACTGCTATTGTCCTCTTGCCCCATTCTTTAGTATGGCTACAATGGGGCACTTCCAGCCAAGATACCTGCAGTCTGCCAAATAGTCTCCAGTCTCTTCTATTTCAGATCTCCCTATTCACAATGTAGCACTCTGGAGGCAGGGTGTCAGGGGAGCAGCATACCCTGCGTCTCTTGGTGGTCCGCAAACTTACCACTCCCAGCCCAGCCATGAGGTGCTTCCACACTACCCCCATTTCTACAGCAGCACTCATGAATCCTTCAACTGCTAAGGACCATGCCTGCTGTCTATCTGGATGCTTTTGAACATTTCTATCAAAACAACCATCTACTTTTGATAAAGACATTTTCTACATGAAGAAGGGGGGGACTTTGGGAATCCAGAATATGACTATCTCTTGAGTTCCTCCTACCTGGAGAACAGGAACTACAAAGAGAAAGGGTCGTCAGAGGTAGGTCCTTAGAGACAGGCTTTGAGAATGCTTGAAATTGATGTCTATGCACCCATAAAGTGAGTTCAAGAGTAGGAGTTGAAGGACACATCTTTGCAGAAGCTAGACTAATGCACATCAAAGGGAAGGATGGTCTTTTTGACTTTTCCGTCAGCTCAGGATAGTATGTACCATCTAAAAAGTTGGCCCTGTATATGCAAAACAGGCTTATAAAACCAATAGGTAAGGAGATGTGACCTGCCTTAGAGAGGAACACCGTAGACACTAAGGGGCCGATTCCGATCTCGGTCGGAGGCGCACCCAATACCATTCGGTCGGGAAAAAAGCCATGCGAAAGCCAGTTTCCCGACCGATCCGTACAGCACACCGAACGAGCAAGTACGATGCGCACAACAGCAAAAATTCCGGCCGAGCCGTACTCACCCAAACCAGGTCCTGTTCTCCGACCGAGGCGAATCCGGAAACGCCGAATCGAGTCGCACGGAAGGGAAAATGCAGCCCCGTCCGGCCGGACAAGTACGATGCGCTTTCCGTACGCGCCGAACCCGTCGCTACGCACGGCACGTCAAAGCATCCGGGAGAGGCGCACATAAGCTCCGAATCGCGCCACAACACGATCCACGGCTACGAGACGAACACAGCACAGACGAGGACGACGCGAGGCGACGAGGACGAAGCGAAGCGACGAGGACGAAGCCAAGCGACGAGGACGACGCGAAGCAACGAGAAGGACGAACGACACGAACCAACCATGAATCCCTTCGTCCCGATCATACCAATATTCTACATCTACTACCGGAACAGGCACGGACGCGTACGGCGCAGAAGGTAAGTCAGACACCAACCACAAAACACATACAACACGTACACGACACATCACACACATACACTGGGAATCTGAATATACTTGCAACAGCAGCACCATAGGGGCGGGATGCCCATCACCAATGCCACATATGCACACAGGGGCCTGAATGCGCGCCACCACCCCAACCCAGGGGGGCTGGATGCCAACCACCCTCAACCAGGGGGGCAGGATGCCTACCACTACTACCACCCTCACCCAGGGGGGCAGGATGCCTACCACTACTACCACCCTTAGCCAGGGTGGCAGGATGCCTACCACTACTACCACCCTTAGCCAGGGGGCAGGATGCCTACCACTACTACCACCCTTAGCCAGGGGGCAGGATGCCCACCACTACTACCACCCTTAGCCAGGGGGGCTGGATGCCTACCACTACTACCACCCTTAGCCAGGGGGCAGGATGCCCACCACTACTACCACCCTCACCCAGGGGGGCTGGATGCCTACCACTACTACCACCCTCACCCAGGGGTGGCAGGATGCCTACCACTACTACCACCCTTAGCCAGGGTGGCAGGATGCCTACCACTACTACCACCCTTAGCCAGGGGGCAGGATGCCCACCACTACTACCACCCTTAGCCAGGGGGGCTGGATGCCTACCACTACTACCACCCTTAGCCAGGGGGGCAGGATGCCCACCACTACTACCACCCTCACCCAGGGGGGCTGGATGCCTACCACCACTACCACCCTCACCCAGGGGTGGCAGGATGCCTACCACTACTACCACCCTTAGCCAGGGTGGCAGGATGCCTACCACTACTACCACCCTTAGCCAGGGGGGCAGGATGCCTACCACTACTACCACCCTTAGCCAGGGGGCTGGATGCCTACCACTACTACCACCCTTAGCCAGGGGGCAGGATGCCCACCACTACTACCACCCTCACCCAGGGGGGCTGGATGCCTACCACTACTACCACCCTTAGCCAGGGTGGCAGGATGCCTACCACTACTACCACCCTCACCCAGGGGTGGCAGGATGCCTACCACTACTACCACCCTCACCCAGGGGGGCAGGATGCCTACCACTACTACCACCCTCACCCAGGGGGGCAGGATGCCCACCACTACTACCACCCTTAGCCAGGGTGGCAGGATGCCTACCACTACTACCACCCTTAGCCAGGGGGGCAGGATGCCTACCACTACTACCACCCTTAGCCAGGGGGCAGGATGCCTACCACTACTACCACCCCAACCCAGGGGGGCTGGATGCCTACCACTACTACCACCCTTAGCCAGGGGGCAGGATGCCCACCACTACTACCACCCTCACCCACGGGGGGCAGGATGCCTACCACTACTACCACCCTTAGCCAGGGTGGCAGGATGCCTACCACTACTACCACCCTTAGCCAGGGGGGCAGGATGCCTACCACTACTACCACCCCAACCCAGGGGCGGCTGGATGCCTACCACTACTACCACCCTTAGCCAGGGGGGCTGGATGCCTACCACTACTACCACCCTTAGCCAGGGGGCAGGATGCCCACCACTACTACCACCCTCACCCAGGGGGGCTGGATGCCTACCACTACTACCACCCTCACCCAGGGGGGCAGGATGCCTACCACTACTACCACCCTCACCCAGGGGGGCAGGATGCCTACCACTACTACCACCCTTAGCCAGGGGGCTGGATGCCTACCACTACTACCACCCTCACCCAGGGGGGCAGGATGCCTACCACTACTACCACCCTTAGCCAGGGGGGCTGGATGCCTACCACTACTACCACCCCAACCCAGGGGGGCTGGATGCCTACCACTACTACCACCCTTAGCCAGGGGGCAGGATGCCCACAACTACTACCACCCTCACCCAGGGGGGCAGGATGCCTACCACTACTACCACCCTTAGCCAGGGGGCAGGATGCCTACCACTACTACCACCCTTAGCCAGGGTGGCAGGATGCCTACCACTACTACCACCCTTAGCCAGGGGGCAGGATGCCTACCACTACTACCACCCTTAGCCAGGGGGCAGGATGCCTACCACTACTACCACCCCAACCCAGGGGGGCTGGATGCCTACCACTACTACCACCCTTAGCCAGGGGGCAGGATGCCCACCACTACTACCACCCTCACCCACGGGGGGCAGGATGCCTACCACTACTACCACCCTTAGCCAGGGTGGCAGGATGCCTACCACTACTACCACCCTTAGCCAGGGGGCAGGATGCCTACCACTACTACCACCCCAACCCAGGGGCGGCTGGATGCCTACCACTACTACCACCCTTAGCCAGGGGGGCTGGATGCCTACCACTACTACCACCCTTAGCCAGGGGGCAGGATGCCCACCACTACTACCACCCTCACCCAGGGGGGCTGGATGCCTACCACTACTACCACCCTTAGCCAGGGGGGCAGGATGCCTACCACTACTACCACCCTCACCCAGGGGTGGCAGGATGCCTACCACTACTACCACCCTTAGCCAGGGTGGCAGGATGCCTACCACTACTACCACCCTTAGCCAGGGGGCAGGATGCCTACCACTACTACCACCCTTAGCCAGGGGGGCAGGATGCCCACCACTACTACCACCCTTAGCCAGGGGGGCTGGATGCCTACCACTACTACCACCCTTAGCCAGGGGGCAGGATGCCCACCACTACTACCACCCTCACCCAGGGGGCTGGATGCCTACCACTACTACCACCCTCACCCAGGGGTGGCAGGATGCCTACCACTACTACCACCCTTAGCCAGGGTGGCAGGATGCCTACCACTACTACCACCCTTAGCCAGGGGGCAGGATGCCTACCACTACTACCACCCTTAGCCAGGGGGCAGGATGCCCACCACTACTACCACCCTTAGCCAGGGGGGCTGGATGCCTACCACTACTACCACCCTTAGCCAGGGGGGCTGGATGCCTACCACTACTACCACCCCCACTCATAGGATGGACAATGCATGACACAACAAGCACACCACAACCTAGGGAATGCAAGATTAAGACATCCCCCCACCACCATGACAAGCGTGTGTAGGCTGTGTCAAATGCCTACAACACCGAACATGACTTTCAACATACAATGTGACCCCCTAGCACATGTGCCACACATATATGTGTGTGGCACCCACAATGCAAGCAGCCCATGACCATTGTGGCAATGGGGCCTAAACCCCCATCATCACAGTGACCAAAAGGTAAGTGTGGGGTCCATAGCTGAAGCACATTTTGACCATTGTGGCAATGGGGTCCAAACCCCCATCATCACAGTGACCAAAAGGCAAGTGTGGGGTCCATAGCTGAAGCACATTTTGACCATTGTGGCAATGGGGTCTACACCCTCATCATCACAGTGACCAAAAGGTAATTGTTGACAAAGAAAGAGCTGCAACTGCCAAACTGCATGGATCATTCCTGCTCACAGAACCAAAAACTCATCTGTGGCAAAGTAGTGTATGTGTCCCATTGCAACATAAATTGGGGGAGCCAAATACTGCAGTGCAAATGAAACATTCCTTTGGCCATGTGCAGACAAACAACACCCATGGGGGCTGAGACCGTCAACAGTCATCAATGACACAATGACAGAAGTGACCATCAGAATGCAGAACCACATATTTGCACCAATGGGCACACAAATGCAGATACCCTGTGGAGACAGCAGATGTGAGGTGAACAGATACCATACCATGGCAGCAATGGGACACACAAACCATGATCACTGTGCTGACCGATGACCTAGGAGTCCCAGGGACAGCAGGGGAAACACACCAAACAACATACAGCCAATGGCACACCCAAGATATGCCAATGCAGTGGTGCAGATGCACAAACACAAACAGGCAGACCAACACTGTCATCATACACAGCAGGTGAGGGGTGGGGGTGCCAGTGTCCCCAGGCAACCACACAACACATGAGGAGAGCTGAATACCAATCATACAGATGTGCATACACTGCCACACTAAGGTAACTCATGGATCCAAATCCCCTATGTGGGCAAGCAGGCATTGTCAGGTGAGAGGGAGCACAAAACACACATGTCACACAGGCACGTAGGAACAACAACTGACACAGCAAGTCACAGACACACCACAGCACCACCCCCAGGGCCCCCACAATGTGGTGACCCTGGGCTGAATAAAAATACCACTGTGATGACAAAGCTAAATGTCGTTCACACTATGAACCACAGTCAGGTGTCCTGAGCAACAAACTACCATCACACCTACACAAGCACAAATCAATCAGCATGGCCAGTAAGCCAAGGCCAACATGGAGGCAGGGGCCTAGCCGGGCAACAACTCTCATCTGCACACACTCAACACCACACCCCTCGACCTCCAACAATGTGCAGCAGTGAAGTACACATGCACTGGTGACATTGCACATGCACCCATGACTATTCCAGGGTGGTGGGTGGGAACCAAGGTGTAGAAACACATCACACATGGACACTCAACAAGACTCCTGAATGTCTGACACACTGCACACTACGCTGTACATGGACATGACGGCAATACCACACCGACCAATGGGATCCCAGCCACAGTCACACACCAATGAAGAAGCCAAGGTCACCCACAACGAACACACATAGACAACTTCCAACATTGCAGCTCTGACCCTGAGGAGTGGCAGCAGTCACACACACAACATGTCACAATCACTGAAAGATAACACAAACTGGAAATCACATGACAGGGGCAAACAACAAGTGCCAAGGGGAAACCTGACTGTGACCCATCTGCGTCTGCACACAAACTCAGCCCTGACAGCAAACACACCTATGGGTGACACCCTGATGACCAGTAATGTGCCATGCACCCACATCACAGAGAACACAGGGAGAAGACTTTGGGGGAACATAGCTCAAGTCAGCAAGCATCACAAACAGGTACAACACTAGGGATCACAGCATGCGCAGATGAATGGAAGTGAACACACAGACATGCACATACAACACACACCTTGGGTGCAGGCAATGTCACACGTGTACACACTGCCATGAGGGGACTCCACTCCTGTGTGAGGAAAGCTGTGCCATATGTTGCCTCAGTAGGGCCCCATCATGTCAGCTGAGCACTTGGTCACACAATCAACAATTAGCACCAAATGAGGGCTCCCATCACATCAGCCTGGTCATGGATGTGCCAACGGAATCATCAGCACAGATCCAACACACTTGTATAGCAATGTTGCACTGACTACACGGATGAGTCCCTCCCCATTGATGCCCAAACCTGCATGTCCACTGGAGATGGCAACACGGTCAGGGAAGTAGACAAATGCAACGATGGCAGGCACAACAGATGTGCAGGGGTGGAAGCCACAGATATGAAATTGCCAATGTAAGTAGGAAACCCATTGCCAAATACTGAACACATGACACCCTCAGATGCTGCTATTGATGACATGGATACACCACATGATAGGACACATTCCCCCTGGACCACATGGGTTCCTGCACAGTAACACTTCATAATCATGAGACCAGATATCACCATCACTGCAGCAAGGGCATGGTTAGCTGCACCAACAACATGTACATCTGAAGCATGAGCACTAGAGAAAAGAAAGTTGCTTTATTCAGCATATGTGTTGAGGCCAAACGAAGTCCTGAAAAAGAGCAAAGGCCAATGGCCAGTCCATTGTCAAAGTTCAAACAGGGTGACACTGGCAGATGTCACCCTACGCATGCCTGCACAATACCAGGGACAATCCACTAGGAGGGGCAACCGGGGGGCAGGCCAGGCACCGCAGGGACAGGATCAGGGCTCACCAGGGGGAGTCAGGGAAGGGGTGGTGGGTGCAGGAGAGCCACTGACAACTGCAGTGGAGGTGTCTGACATGGTGTGTGCCGGCACAACTGGGGGGCATGACACAGATGTCGTGGGTGCCGGCACAACTGCAGTGGACCCTGCAGATGGGGTGGACAGGTCCGCCACTGCAGTGCCCAAGTCAGACAGGGCGGTAGTGGACTCCACTGCAGTGCCTACCTCCAGGGGAGGAGAATGGGGAACAGGCAAGGTGGGTTGGACAGAGGGGGGACACCCTCACCACATCAGTGGCACAGACAAGCGCAGCGGGGGTGTGGTGCTGGGAGAGCAAGTGGCAGGGGGAGAAGGCCGGAGCATCTTGGGGATGGTATATCTGTGGGTGGGGGAACCTGGGGCAGGGTGTGGTGGGGGCACCTGTGCAGTGGGGGCCTGAGGGATGGAGGACGGAGACCTTGTGCCTGAGCTGCAGGGTGGTGGCGGGGTCTTGCTCTTAGCACTCCGGGGGGACTTGCGGGTGGGGGCCTCAGTCCGTCTGCGCCTGGGGGAGGGTGTCCGGGGGCGAGGGGCACTCTGCTCCGTGTGGGTGGGCTTCCTCTTCCCCCGGGATGCTGGAGCAGCTTCATCGGTGGGGAAGAGGCCGAGGTCACAGAGGAAGAGCTGCTGTGACTTTGGGGTTGCAGGTGAGGCAAGGGAGGGTGCTTTGGAGGGAGAGGGAACTGAGGACTGCGCAGTGCATGTGGATGCGTGTGTGTGTTCCAGGGCCCCATCCCCTGTGAGTCTGGCTTCAGTCCCCTGAATGTGCGTGCGTGTGCGTTTTGTCATTGGCGTGTGTGTCAGTGTGCTGGATGTGTGTGTGCTGGTGTGTGCCTGTGCCAGTGTGTGTGTGCCTGGGATGGGTAAGGTGCTGGGGAGTGTGGATGGAGCAGAGGCAGGAGGGGTGAGGGACCGTTTGAGGAGGGACACTGCTGCCGTCAGGGAGGAGTCCATGGACCTATTGCCCCTCTGTAGGTCAGACATGCCCGATGAGATGCCCTCCATGAACGACACCAGCTGAGTCAACAGCGCGGTGTGCGCATGGAGGACACTCAGCATGGCTGTCTGCCCTACATGGAGCTGGCGAAGGAGGTACACAGACTCCTCACTCAGGGCAGCAGGGGACACAGGGGCAGGGGGTGCGGTGCCTGGCCCAAAGGAGACACGCTCCCGGACATGGGAGCCTCCACGGACCTGGGGAATGGGAGCCGATGGGAGGGCGGTGGTGGTGCTGGTGGTGGCGGGGACAGCAACACTAGCTGGGGTGTGGTGGCTGCTGACACCCGCCTCCACAAGGGAGTCATCCTCCGAGTTGCTCTGGTCCTCAGCTGAGGTGGATGCTGCTGAGGACTCCTCGGTGTGGCTCCCCTCGCCCTCCGTGCCACTGGGTCCCTCCGACCACTCCTCGGCTGCTGACCCAGTCTGGCTCTCCGGCTCCTCCTGGTCCGTGGAGCTGTCCCCTTCCGTGGCCGTGGATGTATCTGCAAACAATGGGGAAACAGACAGACATCAGTCACCTGCACCAAACGCACACACCACTGTGAGCACAGCACATTACAGAGCAAGCCCTGGCATCATTAGTTGTACATTGCTAAAAGTGCCCTAATTGAACAGGAGAAGTCAATTGTCAGTCTGATGCCAAGCATGGCACTCACATCCCACATGGCCTTGCACCCATCTGTCTGGTGTCTGTTGGATTGCAACACCCCAGTGTTGACACATGCACCAAGTACACAGTAGTTGGACAGTGCAGAGGACACGGTGTGGACACATCACAGCTCTTGCCACTGAGTCAGTACAGGTTTACGGATGTAAGGGATGCCCAGAGTCAAATAGGAAATGCATGTGATGCATTCCAGCGACAGACACCATGATGCACCCATGTCCTGATAGCCAGCGCCACTATGGTGTGCATGTAGCACATGTCACTCCCCTGCAGGATCACCAATCAGTAGACACATGCCATGGCGGAGGCATGACTGCAAAGTCATACATCACTGTCTCAGTGATGTATGACTTTGCAGCCAGACAACAACACTCTGCACTGTGTCACAATAGTAGGTCATGGGGAATGCAAGTCCTGGAGCTGCACAAGTGCACATGTACATCCCCCCACAACACATCCTCTTAACCCTCATCTGTCCAGGTCATACCTATTGGACATATGGGAGACCTGTGACACTACCCTCTGAACCTGAGCCCCTCACACTCTGCTGTGCATGGGGAACAGCTGCCTGAACTTCACATTTACATGCCCCAGTCTGCATGGGCAGCTGATCAGACACCTATGTGTCACACAAGTATCGTCTCCTATGGTCACATCTCCAGTGGCATGCTGAGCCCCTACCAAGAAACTCCACAGCAGTCCTGGCGACTAATCCACAGCACACTGACACAGAGGCAGACACCTGAGGGGTCAAAACACTGTGCACAATGTGTCCTCTGATACACGGGAGTGGGAGTACAGAGTGTATTGTATGGCCTGGAGTAGGCATGACTGTCCAGCCCCACATGAATGAGGGATGAGCCCTGGACTGTAGGCAGCTGGCTAAGTATGTGTGACACACGTCATATACATACTCCTGGGGCCCAAACATTGTTCCCACCCGCAGCATGGGTGTGTGCCAGGTACCCCAGCCACATGTGGTGGATCAGCTCAGCAATTGGACCACAGATCAAAGTAACACGCTGAATACATGTCAGAATACAGGCATTGTGTAAGCAATGGACCCACCCATGATGCCCACCACAGAGTCAGGGAAACAGATGCTGTCTCCCACCTTGAGTCAAGCAAACTGCAAGGACACAGTCCTAAGTGACAGAATTCCCTGCATGTAAGGGCCACACCTGGGTATCAGATGAGGAGTGGGCAGTGCACAATAGAGGGACATGGCTCCTGGACAACATGACTGCTGTACTGTGGCAGTTCAACCTGGCCCGAGGAGGGCACATAACATGTTAGACAGAGTACACAGTGCAGTCTTTGACTCACCCCCTCCTTGCTGCTCTCTGGCCTTCAGCTGCCCATCCAGGTCTGGAAAGACCACCGCCAGGATCCTGAGCATGTGGGGGGTCAGGGTCCGTGTTCCGCCCCTCCTGCGAGGAGGCGACAGCTTCAGCTGGACCCGTGCAATCCTCCGGGTCCAGCCCCGAAGGTCCTGCCACCTCTTTTGGCAGTTGCGGATCCGGCGCTTGTAGACCCCCACGGACCGGACAGCCCGGACGATGTCCTTCCATATCTCATGCTTCCGATGGGCAGAAGCCTGTCAGGATGACAAAGTGATAAGGCCATTATTACACATGCAACATATCCGTGCATGACACAGTTGCATATACATGTCGCAATCACAGGGGCACATGGTGTACCCAGGCAGTGCACGGCTGCCCATGGACAGTTTTCCAGAAGTCACTACATGGTATCATAGCATGGGGAGTAAAACCCTGTTCAGAAGCACTGTCACTGCACCATACCTGTCCAGTGCAAGTCACTACACACTATGGGGGGTGACAACTACTCAGTGAGCCTGCTAGCCAGTGGTGTGCTGACTCTCAGCCTTGCTAGTCAGACAAAATGCACATTCAGAAAGGCAGTGCACAGAACACTCACCTGCTCCCCTGGTGTCCCATACAGCTTGCTGTACTGTGGAAGTAGGCTGTCCAGCAGGGCCTGGTTCTCTTCAAGGCTGAAGGCTGGGGCTCTCTCCACAGTACGTGCCATTGCAGGGTCCAGAGGGGCAGAGACAGCAGCAGTGCAGTGGCAGATGTCGTCCTGGAGCATGTAGTGCAGGCAAGTGGGCTCTCAGGGGAACATGCAGCAATATATATGTGCTGGAGAGGCAGATACTGTCCCTTGTGTCCAAAGTGATAGGTCCAAGTCGTTTGCATCTTCTGAATCTGGCCAATCCATGGAATAGCAGCACCAAAACACGCCCACAGCATCCTTCAAAATTTCAACTTCATGACATACATGATTTTGCAACATTGTTGTGGGTGACCAACTGATTTTCCAGCAACCGACTCGTTCGAATATTCGAAAACGCGTCCGTTGCCAGGCAAGCCCATTGTCAATGGGTGCGCACCGATCGGTCCATTGAGGTACAACGCGCACAGGGGTACAACGCGTACCCGCACACATTGAATGCAATGGGCCGGCCGGAGGCACCGATCGGTCCATTGCAGTACAACGCGCACAGGGGTACAACGCGTACCCGCACACATTGAATGCAATGGGCCGGCCGGAGGCACCGATCGGTCCATTGCAGTACAACGCGCACAGGGGTACAACGCGTACCCGCACACATTGAATGCAATGGGCCGGCCGGAGGCACCGATCGGTCCATTGCAGTACAACGCGCACAGGGGTACAACGCGTACCCGCACACATTGAAAGCAATGGGCCGGCCGGAGGCACCGATCGGTCCATTGCAGTACAACGCGCACAGGGGTACAACGCGTACCCGCACACATTGAAAGCAATGGGCCGGCCGGAGGCACCGATCGGTCCATTGCTGTTCAACGCATCACTGTACATGTGACTGGCATATGTCAGCATGCCTGTCTCAGATGGACATATGCCAGCCACAGATAGCTCCCAGGGAGTGAGGGGCACACCTACATCACGACAGCCTGTCCAAACCTTATCATAAGGCATGTAAGGCTGCATTTCCTATTGTGTGTATGTTGGTGTACATGTTGTCCTGTGGGTGTCACCTGTGGGCAGCCACCCCCAGGCTGTGCACGTGTTAATGGGGACAGGATCCTGGGTGTTACGTGTACGTGACCACTGTGATGTGCAACTGTTCATATCTGTGCATGTGCCATGGTCACATTTCACAGTGGTGTTTGTGTATGTCATGTCACATACCCCGTGAGTCCCATGTGGGACGGTATGTTTGAGCCAGGGTGTCCCAGTGGCACAATAGTGATGGCCCTCCACAGTCTTTGTGCATGTAGTGTTTACAATGTCTCTGATTTCATGTGCACAATGGGAGACAGTCTCCACATCCACGTTGTGTGTGCATGGACTCTGATGTTGTGCGTGTGTGTCACAGACGTCCATGGCTCTCCTGCCATGGCAAGTGTAGCCACTACCTGTGGGGGTCATGTTTGTTTTGTTGTGGTGTACACATGATACTCCAGGTGATGCCAGTGTCCATGTGGCATTACAGGGTCCCTGGGAATGTGCCTGTCGTTGAGCTGTGGTGCCTGGGGCACATCTGTCCTCACATGTCACTGGGGGGTGACTGTGACACAGCATCATGATATCCAATGGGCCAACCTGGGACAAATTGATGCCACCTGTAGGACCGTGTTGACAGATGTTGGCCATGTATGTACCATACATGTCGTTCCGGTACTGCACACTTCATGTAGTTGTGCCTCATGATGATGTATGTTGGGATCTTGAGTGTGTTCAATGCCGCATATGTGGGGTGACTGACGATCTTGCTTACTTCTCCTCTGCACTGCAGGGCTCCTGCTGTCCATCGGCCATTCCCAGACCTGGCAACGATGGTGGAACGGGACAGCATCCGACGGTACCGCTTCACCAGGCAGCTGATTGAGGATTTTGCAGTGCAGTTGTCCCCACATTTGCAGCCTGGCCGGCCGTATCCTACAGCGCTGACCCCCAAGGTGAAGGTGATGGCAGCCCTACACTTCTTTGCCACCGGTACCTTCCAACATACTGTGGCGTCTGCTGGTGGGATGTCACAGACCATGTTCAGCCGTGTGCTCCGCGATTTCTTGGCGGCAATGTTGCTCTTCCTGAACCGGTACATCTATTTCCCTAGACTGCGACGACTCACTGACGTGAAGAGTGACTTTTATGCCCTGGGGAGGATGCCGCATGTCATTGGCTCCATTGATGGGACACATGTGGCTTTGGTACCACCACAGGCCCAGGAGCAGGCCTACAGGAACCGCAAGCACTACCACTCGGTCAATGCACTGGTGGTGTGTCTTGCAGACATGACCATCACACACGTGTGTGCCCGTTTCCCTGGTTCAGCACACGATGCCTTTGTGATGAGGAGTAGTCGCATCCCCAGGTTGATGGCACAGATGCAGAACCAGCGTGCCTGGCTTGTCGGTGTGTACTGACTTTGTGCCATTGTGTGTGATCTGATCTGTAGTATTCCGCCCACTTTTCCAAGTCAGCTGATGTGCACTTGTCTGTCCGTAGGTGACTCGGGATACCCCAACATGCCGTGGTTGCTGACACCCCTCAGGAACCCTGTGACACCTGCCCAGATGCGCTACAATGAGGCACATGGTCGGACCAGGAGAGTGATTGAGCGGACCTTTGGTCTCCTGAAGAGCCGCTTCCGCTGCCTGGACAAGACCGGAGGGTCCCTCCCATATGCCCCTGCGAAAGTGTGCAAGATTATCATCGTCTGCTGCATGCTCCACAACCTGGCAGTGCGGAAGGAGTTGCCTCTCATCCAGGATGACGATGACCAACATCCGCCACCTGTGGAGGATCCTGGCCTGGACCACGATGCCAGTGACGATGATGATGATGATGGTGATGGTGATGTCCGCACACAGCTCATCACCAACTTCTTTAGCTGAATGTGAGTATCCTGAGGTGTCATGTGAATGATGTGAGTTGGCATGATGTGTGGGTGGTGCTCTGGTGCTGTTGGAGTGTGTCCATGGGCTACTTGACTGGATGTGTGTTGCGATGTGTGGTGACAGGTGGGCTGTACTCCCCAACAGTGTTGACATGCTAACTTGGTTCTGGGTGGGTATCTTGTAACATGTATTGTGCATGAGTTTTGCTGTTCTGTCCTGTACTCCATTGCTTTTGACTGTGTGTCATTTCTGTCCTTCACAGGGTACTTTCAGATTCGTTTGGTCAACTGTGTCCACCGACAACGTGATTGCACATCCAGGCTGGTAGCTGTTGTGTCCCTACAGGTGATGTGCGCCACACCCATGGACTTCCTTCTGTCTACAGTTGTTGACTGTGTGCCCGCTACCAGGTGGGGTTACCTTGCATCTGTAGTGGTTACGGCATGTTGCTACTGTGTAATAAACCTGTGCTTCACTTAGTGATGTGCGTTGTCTGTGGTCACACATTTGACTGCCATTTGCTTACTGCACCTGTGGGCTACTTGACTACAACTGGGAATGGGTGTGGTGTCTGTGCATTGCACCGTCTTCCCTGGCAACATCAGTGTAGGCAATGAGTCAGATGGCCTAGGTGTGTATGTGTTGTGTAGCCCTGGTGGTGTGTCTCCCTCATATGTGTCACGTTGCCTGTACTCACATGCCTGTGTTGTCCTTGCTGTTGCAGTTCGCATACACAGTGTAATTTTGTTGTTCATCATCCCCATAACAGTACCCACGTTGGAATCACGACAGAGGCAAGTATGGTGTATTATTGTGTTTATTGTGATACATCTGTGATAATAGTGCATAGGATGGATTGTGCTGTACATGAATCTTGCAATCCCAAGTTCCTAGATGAATAGAAAGTCCAGGTAGACAGGATCCCCAGTATCGGGGCCACAGTTGTCTGACACATTGTTCCAACTTGTACTCCCCATGCAATGTGTGGGAGTAGTGTTGCCATCAACAGGGTGAACAGTCTGTGCACAAAGGCGAAAATCCAGAACAGGTTCAGGCTTCCTGGGAGTTGCGCTTGGCCATCAGCCTCTCACTTTCCCCTCCTCGGACGACCCCTCTTCTTGGGGGGGGGCCCTCAAGTGCAGGCTGCTGCGGTGCAGGGGACTCTCCGCCAGAGTCCTCCTCCCTCCCTGTGGCAGTTGCAGTTTGTTCGGTACCAGATGTTGTTGGCACACAGGGAGGTGTGGACTGGTTGCTGTTCATCTGGCGGAGGCATTGTAAAATGTCCCTGTGCACCGCCGTCATCTCATGTAGTACATCCCACTTGGACTCCACGCGGGTCATGTGGGAGTCCACACGTGACATGTGGGAGTCCACACGTGACATGTGTGACTCCACATGGGACATGTGGGAGTCCAAGCGGGCATGATGGGCAGCCTGCTGCTGTTTGATGTCTCTGAGGAGCCCCACTACCTGGCTGAGCTCTCCGGTGCTGGACTGGTACGCATCAGCTATGCGTACCAGTTGTGGGTCTTCATGCACACCAGCAACGTCTGCAAGCAGCGACCTCTGTCTCCCACCCCTCCCACCACCCCTGCTGACATGTGCAGTGTGTGCAGTTGCACGCACAGATAACCCTGGTCCACCTTGGGGGTTGGTGGTGGTGGTGGTGTCCATGGCCCCAGGTTGGTCCAGGGTCACTGCGCTGGTGTTGTTCCTTATTCTGTCCATGTCGGCAGGGATGGTATTCGTGGTGACAGTCGTTGGAGGGGTGGGTGCAGGGGGTGCAGCTGGTGGACCTGCTGGTGCTGCAGCTGGTGGTCCTGCTGGTGCAGCATGTTGACTTGCACCGGATGTGCCAGGTTGTTCTTCATCGTCCGAGGAGGACAGAGGCTGTACGACGCCAGTGAGCTCGGCATCCTCTTGAGCCTGGGACTGGGACTCCTCAGCGTCTGCTGCTGTGTCCCTATCATCACCTGTTTTTGGGAGACACAAACAATGTATGTCATGTTTCTGCAGGCATCAGTGGTTGACACACCTGACAGTTGTGACTGTGCCTCGGGGTGCGGGCCTGTACATTGTATTGTCCTAAGTCGTCACAGTCAGGGGTTGATATTGGTGTGGCACATTGTCCTGCATTATTTGGGCATTTCTATGTATTCTCTGGGGTGTGAACATGGTCTGCATTGATTGTGTTTGGTTGACAGCCAGACCTCCTTCCCACCCACCCACCCACCCAGTCAGTTATCCCACCATGGAACGTGCTTGCATTGCAGGGAGTGTAAGTTGTCTCTCAGGATGTCAGTCAGAGGTGTCCTGCTGTTTGTTGGTGCACAGTTGGCAGCAGGGCCTTGTGCTCCCCGCAGCAGTAGCCAGTGTCAGCCATCTTGTGAGTCCTTCTCCACTCCCTGTGATGTGAGCATGGTTCAGGGTGGTGTTGATGGGCCAGTTGTGAGGCTGAGCAATGTCTGTGACTACGACTCCCATCATGCTATTGCCTCCACCCCCTTCCCAGCATGCCCATGCTTCCTTCCTTTTGACTCTGCTTCCCTGTGGGGTGGGCTGGCTGTGCTGACAGGATGGCTGGGAGTGTTGTCCTGGCAGTTGTTTGGCTAAGAGTCCCAAGAGTGTCCCTGTGCTTCACACAACATAACCCAGGGTGGTGGTGCTTTGTGGGATCTTGTGTTAGGATGGAGGGCATTGCATTCTACCAGGTGGGTACTGTGGAGTTTGTGTTGGGGGGGGGGTGTGAGGGGAGGTGCTGGTGACTATGGTCAGTGCTGCAAGTCCCCCTTCCCACCCAGCCAGCCGGATATCCCACCATGGAACGTGCTTGCATTGCAGGGAGTGTAAGTTGTCTCTCAGGATGTCAGTCAGTGGTGTCCTGCTGTTTGTTGGTGCACAGTTGGCAGCAGGGCCTTGTGCTCCCCACAGCAGTAGCCAGTGTCAGCCATCTTGTGAGTCCTTCTCCACTCCCTGTGATGTGAGCATGGTTCAGGGTGGTGTTGATGGGCCAGTTGTGAGGCTGAGCAATGTCTGTGACTACGACTCCCATCATGCTATTGCCTCCACCCCCCTTCCCAGCATGCCCATGCTTCCTTCCTTTTGACTCTGCTTCCCTGTGGGGTGGGCTGGCTGTGCTGACAGGATGGCTGGGAGTGTTGTCCTGGCAGTTGTTTGGCTAAGAGTCCCAAGAGTGTCCCTGTGCTTCACACAACATAACCCAGGGTGGTGGTGCTTTGTGGGATCTTGTGTTAGGATGGAGGGCATTGCATTCTACCAGGTGGGTACTGTGGAGTTTGTGTTGGGGGGGGGGGTGTGAGGGGAGGTGCTGGTGACTATGGTCAGTGCTGCAAGTCCCCCTTCCCACCCAGCCAGCCGGATATCCCACCATGGAACGTGCTTGCATTGCAGGGAGTGGAAGTTGTCTCTCAGGATGTCAGTCAGTGGTGTCCTGCTGTTGGTTGATGTGCAGTTCCCAGCATGCCCTTGTGCTCCCCACGACACAGCAACAGTGTCAGACATCTTTGATGGGCCTTTCTACTCTCTGTGGGATGTGCATGCGTGAGTGTGAGCTTGCTGGGCCATGTGGTGGGGGATGTAGAGCTGTGACTACGACTCCCATCATGCTATTGCCTCCACCCCCTTCCCAGCATGCCCATGCTTCCTTCCTTTTGACTCTGCTTCCCTGTGGGGTGGGCTGGCTGTGCTGACAGGATGGCTGGGAGTGTTGTCCTGGCAGTTGTTTGGCTAAGAGTCCCAAGAGTGTCCCTGTGCTTCACACAACATAACCCAGGGTGGTGGTGCTTTGTGGGATCTTGTGTTAGGATGGAGGGCATTGCATTCTACCAGGTGGGTACTGTGGAGTTTGTGTTGGGGGGGGGGGTGTGAGGGGAGGTGCTGGTGACTATGGTCAGTGCTGCAAGTCCCCCTTCCCACCCAGCCAGCCGGATATCCCACCATGGAACGTGCTTGCATTGCAGGGAGTGTAAGTTGTCTCTCAGGATGTCAGTCAGTGGTGTCCTGCTGTTTGTTGGTGCACAGTTGGCAGCAGGGCCTTGTGCTCCCCACAGCAGTAGCCAGTGTCAGCCATCTTGTGAGTCCTTCTCCACTCCCTGTGATGTGAGCATGGTTCAGGGTGGTGTTGATGGGCCAGTTGTGAGGCTGAGCAATGTCTGTGACTACGACTCCCATCATGCTATTGCCTCCACCCCCCTTCCCAGCATGCCCATGCTTCCTTCCTTTTGACTCTGCTTCCCTGTGGGGTGGGCTGGCTGTGCTGACAGGATGGCTGGGAGTGTTGTCCTGGCAGTTGTTTGGCTAAGAGTCCCAAGAGTGTCCCTGTGCTTCACACAACATAACCCAGGGTGGTGGTGCTTTGTGGGATCTTGTGTTAGGATGGAGGGCATTGCATTCTACCAGGTGGGTACTGTGGAGTTTGTGTTGGGGGGGGGGGTGTGAGGGGAGGTGCTGGTGACTATGGTCAGTGCTGCAAGTCCCCCTTCCCACCCAGCCAGCCAGCCAGATATCCCACCATGGAACGTGCTTGCATTGCAGGGAGTGTAAGTTGTCTCTCAGGATGTCAGTCAGTGGTGTCCTGCTGTTTGTTGGTGCACAGTTGGCAGCAGAGCCTTGTGCTCCCCACAGCAGTAGCCAGTGTCAGCCATCTTGTGAGTCCTTCTCCACTCCCTGTGATGTGAGCATGGTTCAGGGTGGTGTTGATGGGACAGTTGTGGGGGGGGGGGCAATATGTGTGAGTGCGACTCCCATGATGCTATTGGCTACACTGACTTGGCCAGCATACACAGAATTCCTTCCTTTGAGTGGTCTTCACTGTGTGTTGGTGTTGTTGTGGTGGCTACATGTGTGGATGTGTGTGTTAGTTCTATTTGTGCCACTGCCTAGCTGTAGTTGTGGTTGTGTTTGTACATGTGTTGGCACAGTTGGATGTGACTTTTTTGATGGCATGTGTTGTGTTTATCTGACTGACATACACATTTTGGGATGATTCTGTTCTAGTTGCTGTGTAATTGCTATGAGTGCATGGTTTGACTCTCCCCTTGACAGTGATGTGTGTGTTTTGTGGCAGTTTATTGTGTACATTTGTTGTGTACTCACCAGGCTCTGGGATGTCCTCTAGTCCATATACGCTCACTGGCGGAAGGATGGCCCGCACCTTCTCCTCCCAGGGCCTGAGGTATACTGGCTTGGCAGGAGGGCCACTGCCGGTGTATTGGCTCAGGTGGTAGTCTTTCTTGAGCAGCTCCCGGACCCTCCTGCGCACGTCATACCACCTGTTCTGGATGTCGGTCTTTGTGCGCCGACATGGTGATTGGGCGTTCACCCTGTTGATGATCCTCTCCCACATCTTGGTTTTCTGCGACATGGGGGTCTGTTGGACCAGAGTGCCAAACAGCTGTGGCTCCACCCTGAGGATCTCGTCTACCATGACTTCCAATTCACTATCTAGGAACTTGGGATTCTTCTTGGGGGGCATGGTGATGGGTGGTGATAGTGGGTGCTGTGTGTGTTGGTGTGCAGGTGAGGGTGTGTGGGTGTGTGTTGTGCTGGGTGTATGTGAGGTAGGTATTTGTTGGTGTGCTGCTGGTGTGTGGCTTGTGTGAGGGATGAGCTGTGGGTGTGTGGTTGCTTTCTCTTGGGTGCTGGCAGTGGAATGGCATTTGCAAAGGCTCATGGTAGTGATTTGTGTCCTTTATATAGGTGGAGTTGTTGGTGTGTCTTTGTTCTCTGTCCCCACCCCCCAGTATTTATTGGCTTGGTAATTGCTTGTTTGGCCTTTTTTTGGTTGATTTTTCCTTTGTGCTGTTTGTGTATGTTGGAAACGTTCTTGTGACCGAGTCGGACCCTGCATTGGTCTCGTACGGTGTTTTCCGTTTCGTTCACGCTGTGTTTGTGCAGTTTTGTATGCTGCGTACGCGTCGGTCGCGGTGTATTGTGTTGCTTCGGCTCGGTTTTGTATGCGTGTCGGTCGTACGGCTTGTCCTCCGTCCGACTCGGTCGTGTTTTCGCGCCTTGCATCGTACTTTGCAGGTTGGAGTTGGCGGGTACGATTCGGTCGGATTTGTTCCGGGTGCGTGTCGGTCGGTTGGATTCGCGTGTTTTTCCGGCCGGATTGCTATTTTCCGAGCGGGTCGGTCGGTCGGCTTGGTTTCCTGACGTGTCGGTCGGATTTATCGCGGCTTGCATCGTACTTGGCGTGTCGGGCGCCACTGGTACGTGTCGGTCGGTATTTTTCCGGATCCGAGTCGGTCGGTGCTTTTTCCGGCCCGAATCGGAATCGACCC